>JAQPPZ010002861.1:600000-1166513 GCA_028583015.1 Wollemia nobilis
CTAATTATTCAAATGAGGAGTTATGGGTGGTAGTTATACCAATACCAAATCCCCAAACACATAATTAATCTTAACCTCAAACTAATATGGTAAGAAAGGCTTTTTAACCATAACAAGGTTAGCTGCAACCCATAGGGCTTACATAATAAAATATTACAATATACTCAATACATTTTTTTTAATGAATATCGTTAGGCCTATACAACATTACATCATACAATGTTATCTTTGGTCATGAATTAAAGTATAGTTTCAACATTCCCTCATAATCTAAATTGAGGAGCCTAAGAGAGAAGACATTAGTAACGATAATATCTTCCCCCATAATGGATTTTCTAGTGTGCTTATGCATTTTGAACTAGGCTCATATAAATCTCCCTTATCATTTGAGATATGCTACCACAAATTATTTTTTACATAAGAGTATCCTTAGGTTGGACCATAGTCATCACTACCACTATTAAATACTCTAGCACACATTATAAAATACTTTTACCTAGATTTCAAATGAACAAGAGAAGTCAATAATCTTCTTTAAAGATAAGCTCCTTAAATATTCCATAGTTGCATAAGGTCTGAATTGAAGGTATATCATCTCCTCTTACAATGTACATAAGCCTTTTTAAAGAATTCCTCTTGCCCTTAAGCCAAGTGCCAACTAATTTTAGTCACAAAAAAAGCTTTGCATGGACCTACTTAAAATAAAAGCTATAAGAAACTTCCCAAAGTGCATGGACAACAAATAGAAGAGAGAGATCATGAATGCTATGATCTTCATGAATAAGCTAAATCAAATTTTCAAGGGAGGAAGAGGGATTAAAAAATCACATCCTAAATTCATTTTTCTATAAAACTCCAAAAAACTCAAAATCTACTGTCACTTTCACAAATCCATCTACACCTCCAAAACATCAAGCCAATAAAATCTACCCTTTCAAAATAGGGTAATAGTATTTGAGGATTATTATTCCACATAATCTTAGCCATACATTAGTATAGATACATAAACTAATGTTACCAATGTGTAGTGCCTAAAAAAATATGCAATTAAAAAAAATAGGCTCAACATGCTTTCATATGAAAAGTTGTGACCTGCAAAAGGTTTACCCTAATAATCCCCCGAAAAATAAAAATTAAATTGACAATCCTTAGAATAGTAGAAATGAATCCCAATATGTGAATTGGTAGTTACTGTAGATAACAACACTAATAAAAAGTAAAATTAATTGTAAAAAGTGTTGCAAGTGTGAAGAGGGATATAGACTAAAGTGGCTTAGCAATATCTATTTATTTAGCCACAGTGTGAACACTTCATGTATTTGTCGGCAAGGTGTTTGTCGACATGATTTTTTATTTTCCTCTCCGCCATTCTCTCCTTGCTTCCCTATTTCTTCACCTCCTTATTCCTCCTATATTCCCGACACCTTTTCCTCCTTATCCCTCCGCTCCTCATTCCCCTTATTCCTCCCTTCCCTTATCCCTCCACGTCCCTTCTTCCTCCACCCTTCTCTAACCTCCATAGCTTATAAATACCTATGTTATATTGCATAATAAGTAATCGAAGGTCACTGCGTAAATTTTAATAAAGGAGGCTATTTTGTTTTAATTGAATCTGCTCAAATTTGGTCACTAGTATCAGAGCCGGGCACATTTTTTGAGGCGTAGGTGCGGAGGCACGAGAGCCGAGGCCGGGGGCACGGATCCCAAGGCGGGCGCTGACGTGGATGTTGACTGAGAAGTGACACGTAGTTTGAGGTGGTAGGCGCTAACTGGGTAGGCTGAGCTGGTAGTTTGGGCACACATCCCGAGGCAGATGCATGGCAGTGGACGTGGCACGAGCGAGAGGTGACGTGGCAGGTGCTGACTGGGTAGGCAAACGCATGGCAGCACGGGTGCGGACGTGGCACGAGCAAGATCGTCTGGCAAAGAAGTCACCATGTGGCGATTTGTGGTTGGTTGACAGGGCAAAATCGTGGACTTGCGATTGCCCAAAGGCAATCAATAGCATATGTGCATGCGCGCATATTAAAATAGTCCCCATGCCCTTTGCCCACTGCATGTGGGACTAAATTTTTTTTTTTTTGAAAAACACCACGACATTCATTATATAATCTGTTGTGCTTTCTTTTGTAATCACGACAGGCCCTGTGGTTTGGCGGTAAAAGTTGCCCGCGAGCAGTGGTGAGATTCGGGTTCGAAACCCGTCGGGGAGAAAATATAAAGTTTTTTTTTTTGTTTTGGTCGTCGCCAGCAGGAAAGAATAAGGCACAAGGTGCCTTCATGTTTCAAGGAAGCCGTGTGGTGTAGCGGCTACGTCTCCTCTCTTGCAAGCGGAAGGTTGGGGGATCGATTCCCCTCCGCTTCGAAAAACAAAAGGAAATTTTTGCATAAAGAAAAGGTTGGAAATAAGTTTTTTTTAAAGTTTTTTATTAATTAATTTAATAGTTTTTTATTTATATTTTTAATTATTTTTAAAATATATATTTAAAAAATAATTAAAGATATAAAAAGATTATTAAATTTAAAAAAAAAAACTTTATAAAAAATATATAGAAAACCTTGCAAAATTGTGTAATAGACTGAGAGGCAAGCATTGTAAAAAAAGTGATGGGAAGCCTTCCGGAGCGCCCGTTTATCGCTTCCAGAAAATTTTGGAACCCCGTTCAAGGCTAAAAATTTTGTGTAATAGCCTCAATGGTTGTAAAAGAGCAAAAATTGTAACCTCAGAAGCTCTAACGAATTTTTCTTTTTGCCTTGATGAGTAGATGATCAGATCTACCGGATGTTACCATGCTTTGTGCTCTCTACTACGGAGAGAAACTGCCGAAGCTTTTGATGAACGAGTTCGACGAGACGGACTGCATGTCGTATTCAGTCAGCTGTAGAATTCTGTTATAGCCCACCAAAGGAATCCGGATTCTGGTTACGAGGCTGACTCAGAAGACAATATATTTGGACAACGAGTGGAGGAGTCCGATTCAATGGCATTTGAACCTGAGGAACAATCCAGTGAGAGTTATACCCCACGCTATCCAGAGCCTGAGCCAATGAAACCTAAGACAGCACAGGCCGAGCCAGTGACAACTCCTAAAATTGTTGTCATCAGTGACGATGAGGATTCCATTGCAGATAATTTTAGGCCTCCAGTACTGGACAATCCTCAAGAAGAAGAAGAAGAAATCAATGAGAGAGTTAAGAAATCTAGATTTGATTTGAACTTATAATTGCTTTGTACTTCCTATTTTTAGTCAAATCAAAGTTTGCTTTCAAGTAGTAGAAATGGCTTCAAATTCAAATCTCCCAATTCCTGAATTTAATGGTAGTGATTATGAATACTGGTCAATAAAGATGAAAACTATGTTGATTGGTAAAGGTTTATGGGAAATAGTTGAAGAGGGTTACACAAAACCCTCTCCTACTGACTGGTCTACCTTAAGTGTTGCCGATAGAAAAACCAAGAAAGAAGCCTAAAAAAACAATTCCTTTGCTCTATATCATTTACAAGCAGCCCTAGATAAAAGCATATTTCCTAGAATAGCATCCTGTATAACAACTCAAGATGCTTGGAAGGCTTTAAAGGAAAGTTTTCAAGGGAGTGATCAAGTGAAGTAGGTCAGGCTTCAAACTCTGAAAAGAGATTTTGAAAATCTCAGAATGCAAGAGAATGAGAAAGTAGGAGACTACTGCGTGCGAGTCAAAGCCGTAGTAGATAAAATGGTCACTCTAGGTGAAGAGATTAAACCAGAAGTTGTAGTGAAGAAAGTGTTGCGAACACTTCTTCCTAAATGGAATCATGTAGCAATCATTATTGAAGAGTCAAAAGATTTGACTGCACTTTCCTTTGATGCACTAATTGGTTCTCTTCTTTCACATGAAGAGAGATTATAGGAATCTTCTTCCACTAGCCACGGAGGCGATGACAAAGCCTTCACTTCACAAGAAGGAAAAGGACAAGGTAGAGGTCATGGCAGAGGTCAGCATAGAGGTAGAGGTAGGAATAGTCCACGAGGTGGAACTCCTAATAGAGGAGGATCTTCAAACAGAGGTGGAGGTCAGAATAGAGGTGGACAACAGAACAGAGGGAAGCATCCAGGATGAGGAAAAGGAAGTGACAAGTCAAAACAAGCTTGCTATAATTGTGGCAAACTTGGCCACTTTGCTCGTGACTACTGGTCAAAATATTCACAAGGGAGCAGCAGCCAGAGCAGTCAATATGGAAATTTTGGAGAAGAGGAAGAGACCTCAAATCTCTTTCTCTCATATGGCAAGTCAGATCAGAACCTGAATGACACCTGGATCTTGGACACTGGGTGTTCAAATCATATGAGTGGCAAAGAAGAACTCTTTGCTACTCTGGATTCTTCCTACAAATCCAGCATCAAATTGGGAGATGACAAGTCATTGGCAGTTGAAGGCATTGGAGCCATGGAGGTTCCAACAAAAGAAGGCATGAAACAAGTAAGTGATATCTATTACACACCTCATCTCCAACACAATATTTTAAGTGTTGGTCAAATGTTAGAGAAGAACTATAAGTTGCTATTTGATGAGGGTAAATGTACCATTTTTGATAAGAGTAATAGTGATAGAGTCATTACTCAAGTGCCAATGACAAGGAACAAGTTATTTCCTTTAAATTTTGGCCAGCCAGGAGGATATCAATTAGTAAATGTTGCTATTGCAAATCCAAGTGTGTTGTGGCACTTGAGATATGGTCATTTGAATTCAGCCAGTTTGAAGATGTTAACTTCTCAAGCAATGGTGACCGGACTTCCTAAAGTTCAGGACAATAAGGAAGTCTGTGAAGGTTGTGCCTTGGGCAAGCATGCTAGAACCAAATTTCCTCATGGACAAGCATGGCGGGCCAGTTATCCACTCCAGCTAGTGCACTCGGACATCTGTGGTCCGATGCAGACCAAGAGCATTGGTAACAACTCTTACTTTCTTCTTTTCATTGATGATTTTTCAAGAATGTGCTGGATATATTTTTTGAAGCATAAATATGAGGCATTTGATTGCTTCATAGATTTTAAAGCAAGAGTTGAAAATGAGAGTGGATATTTTGTTAAGTGTCTCAGATCAGATAAAGGAGGAGAATACTCCTCTAATGATTTTTTGAATTTTTGTAAAAAACATGGAATAAAGAGGTAGTTCACTGCTGCCTATACTCCATAGCAGAATGGTGTGGCTGAGAGAAAGAACCACACCATTGTAGAGATGGCAAGATCTATGCTTCAAATGAAGCATTTGAGCAATATGTATTGGGCAGATGCAGCCAGGACCAGTGTGTATATTTTGAATAGGAGTCCTACTTCAAGTTTGAAAGGGAAAACTCCTTACCAAGCATGGTATGGTAAGAAACCGAATGTCAAGCATTTCAGAGTGTTTGGTTCACTGGCTTACTCACACATTCCTGATGAACAGAGGAAGAAGCTTGATCCCAAGAGTCAAGCTTGCATTTTTGTAGGGTATTGTGAGACCACAAAAGCTTACAGACTCTACAATCCTAGGACTCGAAAGATAATACTTTCTAGGGATGTGATTTTTGATGAAGGGGGAGAATGGGGACATCCCCAAATTTATAGTGATGTTGAATCTCATGATACAGGTTCTTCACAAATTCATCAGGAACCATAAAAAGGCATGAAGTCTCCTCCTCCAAGCCCAAGCTGACATTCTACATCTAGTTCATCATCTTCTTCACCAAGTCCTTCTCCACAAAGGTCAGTTAGTTCCTCACCAATGGATATTGATTCTCCATCCAGAGGTAAGAGAACTCTCCAGCATCATCCATCTTATCAGATGTTGGATAAAAATTTTCAAAGAAGGTATACTAGAAGTCAAGCTAGTGAGATGAGTTCTATTTTACAAAGACTTGAAAATATGCATTTGTATGGTGATGATGACTCCCATCTTGAACCTCGGGGGATGTAGTTAACTATGCCTTGTTAACTAGTGCACAACTTGAACCTTCTAGTTATGAGAAGGCATGTACTCAAAAAATTTGGCAAGATGCCATGAAAGAGGAGATAACCTCTATAAAAAACAATGATACTTGGGAGTTGGTAGAGCTTCCTAAAGGAAAGAAGTGTGTTGGATGTAAATGGGTCTTCAAGACCAAATACAATGCTGATGGAAGCATTGAAAGGCATAAAGCAAGATTGGTTGCAAAAGGATTTACACAAAAGTATGGTATTGATTATGAGGAGACATTTGCTCCTGTAGCCAGACAAGAGACCATAAGAATAGTTCTTGCTTTAGCTGCACACAAGGGATGGAAAGTCCAACACATGGATGTGAAGAGTGCCTTTCTCAATGGGTACTTAATAGAGGAAGTGTATGTTGAGCAACCTCAAGGATTTCAAGAGCAAGGTAAGGAGCACCTTGTTTACAGACTGAAAAAGGCACTCTATGGCCTCAAGAAGGCACCGCGAGCTTGGTACTCACGCATTGATGGGTACTTCAAAGATTTTGGGTTCACCAGAAGCATAAATGAACCCACACTTTACTACCTAAAGCAAGGTAATGACATCCTCATAGTTTGCTTGTATGTGGATGATCTCATTTTCATGGGTAGTAATGAAAAAGTGAATATGGAGTTCAAGCGCTCCATGATGAAGCAGTTTGAGATGAAGGATCTTGGCTTAATGCATTACTTCCTTGGAATGGAAGTCCATCAGATAGATTCAGGGATCTTCATCTATCAACATAAGTATGCTCGGGACATGATCAAGAAGTTTTCTATGGAGCATTGCAAACCAGTTGCAACTCCAGTTGGACATGGGATCCAATTAAGCAAAGATGATGGAGCACCTAAAGTTGAAGTGACCACTTTCAGAAGCATAGTTGGGAGTTTGATGTTTCTCGCCAACACCAGACCAGACATTCAGTATGTTGTTTCTCTTGTCTCTCGATTTATGGCTAGTCCATCTAAGCTGCATTTGCAAGCAACCAAAAGAATTCTCAGATATGTGAAGGGTACATTGGATTTTGGAATCCAATACCATAAATGTAACACTATCAAGCTTGTAGGCTTCAGTGATAGTGATTGGGGCAGCAATATTGATGACAAAAAATCAACTTCAGGGAACTGTTTTAGTCTGGGATCAGGACTAATAACATGGAGTTCCAAAAATAAAACTATGGTAGCTTTGTCTTCTACAGAAGCTGAGTATATAGCAGTCACCTATGCTAGTACTCAAGCCTTATGGCTAAGAAAAGTGCTGGAAGAGATTGGAGAGCAACAAAGTGGTCCAACAGAATCTACTATGACAACATCAGTGCCATTCATTTGGCATACAATCCAATCCACCATAGCAGAACGAAGCATTTTGATATGAAGTACCACTTCATCCGAGATATGGTGGAGCATGAAATTGTTGAGCTTAAGTTTTGCCGCACTTTGGAGAATATTGCTGACATATTCACCAAAGTGATGGCTAAAGCTCAATTTTTAAATTTGAGAGACTGTGTAGTCAGTTCTCTCAACTTTAAGGGGGAGAATGTTGCAAGTGTGAAGAGGGATATAGACTAAAGTGGCTTAGCAATATCTATTTATTTAGCCACTATGTGAAAACTTCATGTATTTGTTGGCAAGGTGTTTGTCGGCATGATTTTTTATTTTCCTCTCTGCCATTCTCTCCTTGCTTCCCTATTTCTTTGCCTCCTTATTCCTCCTATATTCTTGGCACCTTTTCCTCCTTATCCCTCCGCTCCTCATTCCCCTTATTCCTCCCTTCCCTTATCCCTCCACGTCCCTTCTTCCTCCACCCTTCTCTAACCTCCATAGCTTATAAATACCTATGTTATATTGCATAATAGGTAATTGAAGGTCACTGCATAAATTTTAATAAAGGAGGCTATTTTGTTTTAATTGAATCTGCTCAGATTTAGTCAAAAATATCTACTTTTTTTGCACCAAATGAAATATTATATAAAAATAGTCAAATAAAATGTAATGCGTCAAAATAAATAATTGGAAATTTAGATGTAATGTAAATGCAACCATCATTGTAAACATTTAATATTTATATTAGTTATCATTTGTATTAAGGTGTTTTAAAAAGGGAGTTATTATAGTTTTGTCATGCTAGTTTTGATAACTACCAGGGCCAAAGTATAAATAGACCCCCTACAATTAAAATTACATCCATTGCATTAAGAAGCAAGTCCATGTACAAATGAGAGACACTAGACAATTACAACATAAGACTAGGCATAGTATTTTTGTAGTCACAAACTATAATTATACATGATTCCAAGGATAATTTAAATTCATTCACTTGTGTCAAATTTGTCTCCATTGATACTGATGTTACACTATAATTTTTTCTCTATGTTGTAAATGTTGTAGGTAGGATTTCTTATATAGAGACCAGATTCATCCTACCTTCAGGTGAGCAAGTAAAGTTGTTGGAGTTGATGCCATCATAAACTTAGTGCTACCAACATATTTTACAATGTTATCATAAATATTGTTGACATAGGTAGAGTCATCATGCCGATATACTAAACATCATCAGGTGTAGTATCGTTACATGGGGAGTCATCATGTTGACCTGTTGACTACCATCATGAGTCATGATGACATGTCATCATCAATATTTTGTCATGTTGAACATCATATTGTAAGATGTCATTAGGACTAAGTTGTCATTGGAAACTACCAACTAAAGCTAGGTTGACATATTAATTTTCATCATTTCATTATTGTCTAAGTTACATTGTAGTCATTGAATTTATGCTCTCATAGATGAATTTATTTGGTAAATATTTCCATTTCTTTTTCTAGTATCTATCATTCCCTCATTTTGGAAATTTCCATTATTTTCTACATTTAGAATCATTACCTAGATCAAGTTTGGGTTGATAAGAAGAAGTGAGCATGATAAAAAATGATATGAATGAAAAGTTTAAGGTTGCAAGGACAATGATGTCAAAACCAAATGCAAACTACATATCAACTTGTGATGAGAAGTTCAAGACTAGTGAATTAAAGAGTACAAATTAGAGATAAGTTTATGCAACAAAAAATATAGAGGTTTTGGAACCCCTTAGATGATGAGAGTTAAAGAGCCAAAAGAGAAAGGTGATAAATATTTTTGTTTGTAATGGAGAATGAGGTACAAGATCTAATAGTTGAGGAGAATATTAACATAATGAGAGAAGCCAACATAACAAACAAAGAGTAAAATTTAACACATGAGCTAGCAGAGAGGAGTTTTCCAACAGGTGCAAAAGATGAAATTTTGATACTAGAGCTACCATGTGTGGACACATGGGGAGGAATGACAAAACCACATATAATTTACTCATTTAGAATGTCCTAAAATATTAACACATGAGAATTGGGATGATCAAAGACTATTTAGAAGAGAGAAACCATAACAAAAACAAGAAGTCAATCCACTAACGATTAGAAGAGAGTGGGATAGAATTTCACAAGAGCCATCATCAAGTGATGAAGAGCTCAAAAAGTATCTAATGATGAACACCAAAAATAGAGCAATAAAAAATTCCCACCCTTCACTAGAGAGGGAAAAGAAGATCTATCAAGATACATTGGTACTTGCATCATCATATGAAAAATAAATAGATCAACACAACCTATTGAATGGTTGTAATTATTTCTTAGCTACACTGCAAGGAATGATATTTGAATGATACTTAAAGAGGCAAAGTACACAATCATTTGGAAAAAAGAATACTATGCAACATAATTTTTATAAATGAACTTCAATCATTATGAGACAACATTGAAATCATAACTAAAATTTATGCTACAAAGAAAAAGCTGAATGAAGATATCAAAAACTATAATAGAAGATTAAAATAGTTAGCTAATAAAATACAAATGCTACCAACCAATAGATTAGTAAAAATATACCCAAGAAGAAGTTGAAGGTTGTACCATATTTCACATACACAGAAGCCTTAGAGAAAGCAAATAACTTTGACAACAAAGCAAAGCAAAGTGCAAAGTGCAAAGTGCTATCTATTCTTTCAAAAAAGAGTTTGACAAAATAATAAAAGTGAAAGGAGAAGCACATAAATATCAAAAGGACATATGGTGCTTAGACTATAAATAAAAAAGAAACACAAACATAAATTATCATAGAAATGCATATTGTAACATATGCATGTTGGATTTTTAAGCCTTACTATCATAAAATATCACACCGGTTCCAATATAAAATAGCCACAATATTAAAGGTTAAAATAACAATATAAGAATAGAATAATATATGAACAAATTAATATGTATATCAAGGTTTATATAATACTGAAATAAAAATTCACTTATATAATCAAATATGAATATAAATAGCTTGAATCATTCATGAACTATGCATGAAGTAAAATTACAACATCAATTGCTCAAAAAACTGTATACAATATTTATTCCTTTTCTCCCTGTTACAACTATATAATCTCAATTGGATTATACTTTGACTGTATTTTATCTATTGTTGTAATATATTACATTATTTAGTACATGCTAATGTACCATCTTGGGTACATCATTATATTAGTATAGTGTCTTATATTAATATTTGAGTATTTATGTTCTACAATGTAATAAATTAGAATATGCAATGATGTAAATGTGTATGGTGTCCACATGTACATGAGTCTATAGGATAGGTAGATTAAGAGTCAAATAAATATGGAAAACAAAGATTTATCTTATTATATATAGGCCTTTGGAAAGTATAGTAGAGATAAGAAGCAATAGAAATTAGAGTAGAGTGATAGTAGTTACAATATAGAACTTGTATGAAGAAGGGAGCATTGAGATCTCCACATATTGTAACAAGTTCAATTTTTTGTGAGCATTCATTATGGCTATTTAATTAGTTATTATAGAATTTTCTCATTCTATTTACATTATTTTTAAATTACCATTATCATAGTTATAACATTGCATTCTTATTTCATTACTTGTGGTTGTATTTACTTTAAGTTTATAGCTTCAAAAACTAACAATGGTATTAGAGAATTAGGTTGATTAATAGGAAATATAGAGCCAAAAGAGATATTGAGAGGATATAGGAAATATCATTTTTATAATTTTTGAAATTGCTTTTGGCTAGAGTCTTTCCATAGAGTTGCAGAAAAACTTGTGAAGACTAGGACTCAACATTGATTCCACTAGATTGACAAATTAACTAGTGAAGTTCATTGAGGAGACTCAATATAGATATCTTGATTGAATATTGAATACTTTACATTGAATAAGTTGAAGAAACCCATAGAGGTCCCATTAAATAACTCTACTCTTCTAGATTTGGAATATTGAAGATAGAGGACTACCAAAGATCCTATTGCATATTTTAGAAGCAATAGAGTTTAGAGATCCAAGAAAGTGATCTTGTTAAAAAAATTCCATAGTTGAAGATTATAAATATAAAGGAAGATCTCATTGAAGTTTTGAGAAGAAGAGGAGCTATAGAATTTGAAAGCCTTAGGAGAGGGCGTAAAGCTACTTGAAAGGAGAAAGAAGGAGAAGGCTAGTAAAGCCTTATCGAAGGAGATATGGATAAGTCCATAGGAGAAGTTTCATAATAAAATAATTTGGGATAATTGTCGCAATTCGGAAACAAGCCCAAAAGGAAGAAATATTTGGCAACAAGTTTACCGAATTCTAAAGGAGATTCTTGAAAATCTCAAGCTATTCAAATTCTTGAGAAAGACGTCAATATTAAAGTTATATTGGCAATGATATTAATGGATTAAGGAGCTTGAAGAAAACACCAAACTTGAGACATTTGGATATTTTCTTTGAAGGATTTGAAGGTTTATTTGGAAAGATGTTTGTTGATTTTTATAGTAGAAAATATAATGTTTCTAGATGGTAAGTTTTAACTGTAATTTGAAGGATTTTCCTACTAGATTGGAGAGGATGAAGGATATCATATCAGAGGATATATTGACTATGATATAATCTAAAAATTTCAAATTTGGCGACAACAAGAGAGTAGCAATTTTGGCATCATTAATAGCTTCTAATTTCTATAATTGAAGAAAGCTAATTAGAGGATATTTGAAGCTACCAAACTACAAGTTTTGTGTAGAAAATTAATTAGGATTAAAGTTGCAAACTGGTGAGTTAAAGAGTTGTTTTGTACAATGAGGAAGAGCTACAAATTCATCAAAAACAAGGTAACAATTAGGTGATCCAAACAACCAAGAAATTCATCCCCAAATGAGGTCAAAAATATATGCAACATTGGTGCAAATATTTCATTATTTGAACACTTATATTTATCTTATTATTAAGTTTATTAAGTACCAATTTTGAGTTTAAATTTGTAATAGAATGATTAAATTTCAAAGTCTTCAAGCTAGTGCAGAAGATATATTTTACAAGAATAAAACCTACACAAAAGAAGATGAGGTAGATATATCTCAAGTGAGAAAAATATCAAAATTCTACTATCTATTGAAAGAAAAGAAGATATTATCCTAAATTAGGTTGTATAGACTATAATGAAAATAATAGTCATTCAAAAGGTATACTATTTACATGGTTAAAAAAGGCTTGGAATCATCATTGAAAGTTAATCAAGCAAGGAGAAGTAGTAGAAAGTTGCCAAGAAGGAGAAGGGAATGTTGAAATATCCATTTACCATAGCTTACAAATGAGAAGAGGTACCTCTACCACATCCAAAAGGAGTATCCACCATCTTGTGAAGGTAAGGTGAAGTTTTAAGCATAGGGTATGAATAGCACTACATGTTCTACATGCAAAAACAAGCTTGAAATTACCATAGAACCCACTATCACGTGAAGGAAAGCTAAACCAATATATTATACCTTGGAATCCTAAGAACACAATAAATATGAATAGGTGAAACACCATATGTTATTGAGTCCTCAAGAAGGAATATAGCTTTGCATAGAAGAGTATTCATTTGAATTGGCCATGTGGAGAAGCAAAGGAGTTACAACACTAAGTGGAGAGTGTTATAGGTGAAATAAGAGTGCAACGTTATGAGAAATCATAAAGAGAAAGTTACACCTTACATTTTCCATGTGGAAGAAAATTTATAAGCATTAGTGTCACCTAGGGAATGTTTTTTAGTACAAATACGGTGCCATTTTGAGATGGGACAGTGTCATACCAAATGTTAGAATATTTATGCCACTTGGAAGGTGAACAACCCATTAGAAGAATATAATATGTAACAAGAAGTTGCAGTGCTTGGAAGAGAAGGAGTTGAAGGGTCACTGTTGTCATGTGTCACACAATCAAAGAAAACTCCAAGGTAAGAACATACATTTTTCTTGCATGATTGACAAGTCTCACCATCATCCATGCAATAAGAATTCATTTAAAGAGTACATAGAGAAGGATAGTGAGAAAAATATAGAGAGCATAATGAGTACAACATAGTATACAATGAAGAAGACTGTAACGGGTGAGTGCAATTGAAGAGAGTAAGCAACTTTGAAGATGCAAAATTAATGCAACCATAAGCATTGAAGAAGGAAAATTGAATAATGTCTCAAGACAAGTGCAATTTTTAGGAAAGTCAAAATGAGGAAGACTTCAAACTTAGCACATGCAAGAGACATAGAAGGTATTACATTTATTTAAAATAAAGTGCACTTTTATAATGTTGAAGGAGGAATGAGGAACTTTTGACTAAGGTTGAAACTAATTAATTCTTATTGCTTGATATTAGTTAGATAATTGCAGGTATAAGTATTTGATTTGATATAATATAGCCTTAGATGCTTTATTGAAGATTTTAAAGCATTTGAATTTACTTTATTCAAGCATTAGGATTTTTTACAAATACCTTACTTTGAAGGAAAAATAAATTCTATATTTACATTGAAACATTAAATTTGCAAATAGCCATAGTTTTAATTTCCAATTAGGGAGATATAAGGAGTCTACACCAAAAGTTAGACCATTAAAATTTATAAAATTAAACTTTTTATAATTGAAAGAAAATTTTATAACATTGATATAAAGTTGGGTTAAGAGACATTATAAATCCAACCAAAAGATCTTGAAAGTAAATAACCTTATCAAAACATGAAGGTTCATCATATATTATCTTTAGCTTTCTATTTAATCATTCATAGGAGATATAAGGAGAAAATTATAATATGAACATTAGGGAGATAAAAGGGATTCAACTCAAGGAAACTAAGAATGCTAAGTATAATTTCAAAATATATTGCACTCAAAACAATAACTTGGATAATTAAAAAGATATTTGGTGTGCTCTATAGATGAACTTTGATGTCAATGAATTAACCTATTGTAGTCAATCTAAAATATACTTCTAAATTAATAATATTAAATGCAACTCAAAGATGGTAAATAATGCCATTTTTTTTATTTATTGATATAAATTACAAATATTTCTTTGTGCTAAACTAGTTGGTTTCTTGGCTACAAATAAATTCTCCATTACTCATTTTGCTCTTTGATTTCTATTGGCCAACCCCAACCTCTTACTTGTCTTCTTTTTTATTCTTTTTATTTTCTCAATCATTTTGCCTTCCTTTTTAGACCCTTGTCTATTCCTCTTTACTTTGTTTACATAAATTTTCATTTGATTTTGTTGACCTACTGAGCAATGTTTCTCCTTTATAGATTATGGAATGATGATAATTTTCAAACAATTTACCAACTATCCCTAGAACCATTTGATTCTCCTACATCGTATACATTGCCTCGTTAGATCACCTTTGGGTTATCATTAACTCTAGGTCACCCTCTAGATCAACATTTATAGCATCACCTCAAATAAATTACCATTGGACTATAAATTTTAAATCTTCCACATATTTGGAATTATCCACATGTGGTTTTTACTTCACATCTTGTCACTACATGATTTCCTTATTTTGATAGAAATATCAATTATCTCAAGTTTCTTAAATTTTCCATTGGTAAACTTATATTTCTCACATTCAACAAACTCCATATTATTTTATAGAAATAATTTAACTTCTTTTAATCCCTTTATGTCACATTCAACCATCCATAATTCACATGTATTTTCTTATTCCTTATTTCTTTTTATCAACAATTTCTTTGAGAATGGTTATTATATGCAAAAATTTCATAACGATGTAGATTCCAACATATTTCTAACACATCTCCATATCTTTATTATAGAAATAACCCTCATTAGGAACTTTTGCATATGATTATTTCTTCACAAATTTAGTATTATTGCAACCTATGACAAATTTAGTGTCATACTTCTTCCTTGACCTTTATTTTTATCGTTTGCAAAGGTTTCACTTTTCAAAACATTGGTCTTATTGCTTCCTATTTAAGTTGTTTATCTAGGGCCTTCATTATTTGGCCTTATATTCATTACTATGGGCTCTTTCACATCTTGCCCATACCTTCCAAAATTGTACCATTGTATTTTATTTTCTTTATTATGTTTTAACCAATTCCTTTTGTATATATTTTAAAATACCCAAATTCTTCCTAGCAATTATGGCCTAAACACTACTCGAAGATGGTATATAAATGGACTTGTTTTTATTTATTGATATAAATTACAAATATTTCATGGTGCTAAACTAGTTGGTTTCCTGGCTACAAATAAATTCTCCATTGCTCATTTGGCTCTTTGATTTCTATCAGGAAATCCCAACCTCTTACTTGTCTTCTTTTTTATCCTTTTCCTTTTCTTGATCATTTTGCATTCCTTTTTGGACCCTTCTCTATTCCTCTTTACTATGTTCACCCAACTTTTCATTTTATTCGGTTGTCCTACTGCACAATTTTTCTCCTTCATCGATTATAAAATGATGATAATTTTAAAACAATTTACCAACTATTCCCTGAACCGTTCGATTCCTCTACATAATTTGGATTACCTATTTAGATCACATTTGGGTTATAATTACCTCTAGATCACCCTCTAGATCAATATTTATAGCATCACCGCAAAGAAATTACCATTGGAATATAAATTTTAAATCTTCCACATCTTTGGAATTATCCACATGTAGTTTTTGCTTCATATCTTTTCACTACAAAATTTTCTTCTACTGATACAAATATCAATTATCTCAAATTTCCTAAATTTTCTATTGGTAAACTTATATTTCTCACATTCAACAAATTGCATCTTATATTATAGAAACAATTGAACTTTTTTTTTTAATCTTATCCCATTATGTCACATTCAACCTTCCACAATTCACATATATTTTGTTATTCCTTATTCCTTTTTATCAAATATTTCTTTGAGAATGGTTATTGTATCCACAAATTTCATAACAATGTAGATTCCAACACATTTCTAGCACATTTCTATATCTACATTATTGTAATAACCCTCCTTAGAAACTTTTGCATATGATTATTTCTTAACAAATTTAGTATTGTCATCAAATATCATAAATATAGTGTCATTACTCCTTTCTTGACATTTATTTTTATCCTTTACAAAGGTTTCCCTTTTCAAAAACTTTGTCTTATTGCTTCCTATTTAGTTTGTTTATCCAGGGCCTTCATTCTTTGGCTTTATATATATTACTATGGGCTCTTTCACACCTTACCTATACCTTTCAGACTTGTACCATTGTATATTATTTTCTTTATGATTTTTGAACCAATTCCTTTTGTATATATTTCAAACTACCCAAATTATTCCTAGAAATTATGGCCTTTTCCATAAAACCAAATCTCTTAATTGTTACTTTGAATGTTATCATCAACAAATTTTTCATCACAATGACCTTGAACACAATCTGAAATTTTATTATCATTATTAATTCTAATGTTATGGCCACTACAACCATCTTGTACACAATCATTTCTCACATCAATGATATTCAATTCATAGCTATGTTATATCTTCCCTTTGAACAAGATCACATTTATCACAACACACATGTGATATTATGGGATACAAATCACCTGTATCACAACCAAAATCTATCCTTTAAAGAGATCACTTGTGTCACAACAAATATTTTTCTTCATGGGCTTATCATTCAAATTTTCAATTATTTTAATTTATTTTCAACATTGCACCTCAAAAATGTCAAGGGTGAATAGTTCCATACATATTATTCTTACAAAACCAGTAAAATTATCTCACCATTTTTAAAATATGTTTCAAAAAAATTTTTGAGTATCGCCTATAAATAAGACCTTAGTTTTGAAAATTCTCTACCTTCACTATATTTTGATGGCACACACTTTTGAATTTCATGTTTTATCTTGGATTTTTACTATAACCTTTATTTCTTGGTGTTATTACTTCCTTGGCCATGAGGACCTTATGTGTTGTTTCACATTCTTCTCCATAATTTGGTTCTTATTCACCCTATGCAATATACACTTATTGTTGTGGCCCTTATTGAGATTTTCCTCTTTTATATTGTACTTGTCCTTGAGATTATTGATTCCCTTGAGAGGCAATATAATTCAACCCATTTAAATTAGATATCTATTTAAAATAAAAAAATTCAAGATGCCCTTTTGAGTATAAAGAGTTATCGCTTCTCTATTTTAAGGCTACCATGCTCTCATTTCTATTTCAAAAGGGGTAAAACTTTCACTAAGCATAAGTGAGCAATAATACATATGTAAAATGATTAAAATAAATTTAGGATCATTATTGACTTGAAATATTCCCTCTCCATAAATGTTAAACTCTCTCCCCATTCCTTGACCTTTTAAAGTCATTTTAATTTAAATATCCTTTTGTTTTAAACATAGAGGAGGGACCCTTTATTTTTAAAATGGGGTCAAGGCTTTGGATTTTAAAAAGGTGGAGGACTCTAATTATAAAAGGTGAGGGTATTGCTTTTACTTTTAAGTAGCCTACTAAGGAGAGGAAGGGAGGAGTGTTGAGTGGAAAATTTGCCCAATTGGAAAATCCCCATCACAGTCAGGGTATTAATCCAAAAACCCTCTCTTGCAAAGAAGTTAAAAACAAAAACAACTTCTCCAAGGTTCCTTTTACTTATGTGTGCTTGAGTGCTTGTAAATATGTATCAAATAAGTGCTAGGAATACCTTAGTGATTATTTTATTATGCTAGGCTAATGATTGTTCATGAAACTTTAAAAAAAAAAAAGTGTGATTGGCCCTCATATGACAACGATGTAAAACCTTAGTTTATTTTATATTGAAGTATTTTAGGTAGATTTTATCTTATTTTAGTTAAGTGGGTTTTAGATAAGTTTTATCTTCCTTAAACCTTGCTTTGAACATAAAAATAGATATTAAAATCTATTTCTAAATGTGAATGTGCAATGAAGATTGAATTTCATTTATTGTTACTTGATGAATAAAAAAGAAATAAATATGCATGAATAGCTATTAAATGTAAAGGATTTAAAATTTCATTATAAATTATTCCTCTCTAATGAAATCATAATTTTCATAAAGAAGAAAAAATTTAATACTTTAAAAAAATAGCCTTTGGTATAATGTGTAAATTACCTCTCTTTAATGAAATTAAAATTTTCATAAAGAGAAGTCAATTTATTGCTCTGAAAATGATGGCCAATGGAATGCCATATGAACTACCCCCCTTTAATGAAATTGTAATTTTCATAAAGGGAAGTTCATTTATTGCTGTGAATAAAAATGCAAAGCCTAAAAATCGATTTACCTTCAAAATATGAAAAAATATAAAATTTTAAAATTATAAAAACCCTTATAAAATAGTAATTTTAAATAATTTTTAAAATTTCAAAATGGCTTCAGAAAGGGATTGAAATTATTTCGGATAAAATATTGAAGCTCGTTCTTCACACCCATGCATTTATTTTTACGATTTTAATTTATTTATTTTTATTTTTTTAAAATGCAATGTTTTAAAACAATATGCAAAAGGGAAGGGTTAGAAAGATAAAAATAAAATATGGAAATTGAATACAATACTTAAAATATAAATATGCAAAGCTTAAAAATTTGATTTAACTTCAAAATGTGAATTGATGTAAAATTCTGAAATTATAAAACCCTTAATAAACAACATCTTTAAATAATGTTTATAATTTTGAAATGGCTTCAGAATAAAATTGAACTTGTTTTAAATGAAATATTGTAGCTCATTCTAGATACCCGTGAATTTATTTTTGAAGTTCTAATTTTTATATTTTTATTTTATTTTTCAAAGTTAAAAAAAAAAAACTGCAAAAATTGAAGGTTAGAAAAAAAAATCTGGAAAATAGACTAGAAATCCAAAAATGTTAAAAGACAACTAATCTCAATATAATGCCACCCTATCCTTCAAAATTGAATGTGTGAGGCTTTTTGAATGTAACCAAATTTATTCGAATCTGCATGAAATAAATTAGGGGCAATCTTCTAAAAAAATAAATTTCATGCTTCTAATACTTTGATAATGTAACCATTAAAATGCATTTAAAACTATCTATAAGCCAAGAAAACATGGAAGAAAAGATAAACATGACAAAAATAATATAAAGATACAAAAACAACCAACAAAAAGAACCAAAACCTTAAAAAATAATAAAATAAAATATAAACAAAAAAAACCAACAATAGACAAAAAAAAAAAAAATAGAAAACACTCACACACCAAAATGAAAAATATCAATTAACACAAACAAAAAGAAACACAAGAACAAGAAAAATAAAAACACAAGAACAATAACATAAAAAAATACAAAAAAACACAAAAACAACAAAAAACAATACAAAAGACAGACACATCTCAAAAAACTAAACTACCTAGACCGAACCAAAGAGAAGCAAAAATAAATTAAGAATAAACTAGGTACCTCTATTATTGGAGCCATCAAAAGAAATGATAGACATAAGAGCTTCCATAATTTGCGAAGCTCACCATATAGGAGGGTGGCCATAGCAAGTAAGATCACCTTTGTCCAAAGCCCAATTAGCTAAAGCATTAGCACTCTTGTTATGATCTCTGACCACATGATTGTAATCAATTGAATCTTCTAAATAATTATTTTTATTCTCCAATCAACCTTATGATTCTTAGAAGGAGTCTTCAAAATATTAATAATGAGTTGAGAATCAGATTCAACTAGCACTTTTTCCCATCCAAACTTAGTAGCCTCTTGAAGGTCTCTAAGGATACCATAACCCTTAGCAATTTTATTGGAAATAATACCCAAATTCATGGCAAAAGTAAAAACCAAGGAACCATATGAAAGTCTACCAATTCCTCCCACACTAGTTTTTCTAGGGTTCCCTTTAGAGGCTCCATCAGTATTGAATTTCTCAAAATACTTAGAAGGAGGTTGCCAATTCCTTGTTCTATCCATATTCCAATTGTCTACTTTCCCTTTAATATGGTTTCCCTTAGAGGAGTTAATATTAAATATTTTCATCACTTGATCCCATGTTTGGTGGGAGTTTTGGGGGTGATTAAGGAGTTGTTGGACTGATTCAACTAAGTTGACAATGCTCTTTTACCAAATATAGTGAATATCCTTCTTGTCTTGATTAAACATTCAATTATTCCTTTCATTACAAATATTCCAAAGAACTATGGTAGAACCCATCCAAACTAACTGCCTAATAAAAGGATCAACACCCTCTTGTTGAGGCCAATCCCTCTAAATTTTTTCAAAAGTAAAAATAATGGACCACTGTAAGCCAAGTAAAGTGGCCATTCTCCTCCATAGCTCAGAGGCTAAATTACACTCAATAAAAATATGGTTGAAATTTTCTACATTCTTTCCACACATTTCACATTTAAAAGGGCTATGAAAACCACACTTCATAATTTTCTCACTAGTAAGCATCCTACGATGCAATAAAATCCATGTAAATAACCTTGCCTTATGCCAAAGATTTTGATCCCATAACTGAAATAATATATCAAATGATTGGTTGGGATTATTATGGCATAAGATAAAATAACCTTGAGCAACTAAATACTCACCCTTAGTAGTGTTGTTTCATCCAAAATAATATTTTTCATGGGACCAAGAGAGATCTCATATGAAGGATGCCTTTGATATCTTGTATTTGCATTTCTAGGATTTGAATAGTCCAATTCTCAATAGGGATCCAATATCTACGAACCTTTGAATTACATGTATAGTACCGATAGCATTTAGCCACCTTTATCAAGTTAGCTTGGTGAAGCTCCTCCATCTAAGGCCTCCAATCGAGAAACTAAGTTATCAAAGGCTTGTGACCATCCTAAGAATATGTCCAAAAAATTACTTATTGACCATTATGAATGATCCAAAATAATTTTTTATTTATCAAATCCTCACTAGTCTTAAGAACTGCTAAAATGGGAGAACCTTTGGTAGGAAATTTATACTAAACAAGTTCTTTAGGACTTTTATTCTCAAATATTTAGCATGAATATTATCGGCCCAAAGAGCATTGGGGTTATGCAACATCCTCCAATTTAATTTAGCAACTAAACCTTTGTTGTTATTAATAGAAGACCAAAATCCTAACCCCCCTTCATTCTTAAGAAGACATAAAGTGTTCCATTTCACCAAGGCCAATTTTATTTTCTCCTTAGTACCACTCCAAAGGAACTAATGACTGATTTGATCCAGTTCTCGAAGAAAAACCTTTGGGATATTCAAAATTAAAGAAACATAAATAGGAATATCTTGAAGAACTGATTTTACCATGGTGATTCTACCCATAGAAGAAAGCCACCTGTTGGTCCACTTTCCAATTTTCTTCTTGACTATATCCAACAACCAATTCTAATTTTTTTACTTTTAAATATTGATGGGAATATATAAATAAGTGATAAAAAGAGAGGTATTATTATATCTTAATTTATCCAAGACCATGGATTCCTATTTGGCAGAGCAGTTAAAGAATATAACTTTAGATTTGTCTTCATTGATTAATTGCCAAGTAGCCTTAGAAAAACAACTAATAATTTTCTTAATATTAAAAGCTTCCTTAGCTGTAGCTTTACCTAAAGGAGTAGAGTCACAAACAAATTGAATATGGGAGATAGGTCTAGCTCCATGAGCAATGGTAACTTCCTCAAGAGTTTTGTTTTCTCTCTTTTTGGTTATAGTACTACCCAAGCATTTAGTAAGAATTATGAATAAATAAGGCGATAGCAGGTCACCTTGCCTAATACCTATGGAAGTTGGGGATTATTAAGAAGGATTTCCATTGATAAGAACTAAAGAGATACATCCCATAGTCCAATCCATATAATCTTGAGAGAAACCAAATTGCCTCAAAACTTTGATAAGAAAGTGTCAATCCACTCTGTCATAAGCTTTGGATAAGTCTAACTAAATGAACATGGAAGGATATTTTTGCATATCCATGGAATGGATGGATTTCTGAGCAAGAACTATCTCATATAATATTTGAATCCCTTCCACATAACCCCTTTGTTCAAGGGAAATAATATTATGCAAAAGAGCCTTGAACCTTTCTTCCATGATCTTAATAATGATTTAGGGAAGAAAATTACACAAAGCAATAGGTCTAAAAGCTGAGATATGATGAACCTCTTAAGATTTTGGAATAAGAGTAATATAAGTTTTATTGATAACCATAATTTTTTTTTTGGATTTCTTGGCTTCTTCCACCGCCTCTAATAAATCGGCATGAATGATATCCCATAACTCTTGGTAAAACTCAATGGGAAAACCATCAGGATCTAGGGTTTTCTCTTTTTACATTTTAAAAACTACCTATTGAAGCTCATTGATAGTAACAGGATCAGTCAACATAGAGTTCTCCTCAAAAGTGATAAGATAAGGGATTGCTTGAAGAATATTTTGTTGAGAAGCTGAGTCAAGAGGAGTAGTAGTAAAAATATTGGAAAAGTAATCAACAACAATAGATTTCATGCCATCCCAAGTGTAGACAAAATCTCTAGAATCTGATTTTAGGGAAGAAATAAATTTGTGAGATATTCGAGCTAGAAGATATTTGTGGAAGAAATTTGTGTTTCGATCTCCTTCTTTGAGCCATTGAATTCTAGATTTTTGCTTCCATAAGAGTTATTATCTTTTCCCCATTCCTCTAAATGATTTGTGTAATTTCATTTGCACTTCTACTCTCTATGAGGCCATCTAAATGTATTTTCTTATTTAAATTTTCATGTTGAGAAATAACTTCATATTTTTTATGAACATCCCCAAAATCCTTCTAGTTCCATGTTTTTATTTTGAATTTAATATATTGCAATCTTTGTTAAAACAAAACATCTTAGTCCCATACCTAGGCTTACCTTCCTTCCACCACTATTGCACACGAGGTCTAAAGGAACTTTATTTGAGCCACATTAATTGAAAATGAAAAGGATAGAAACTCACATTGGTTTTCCATATTTCCACCATGATTAGCCAATGATCCGAACTAGAATTGTTAAGAGTCTTCACTTTAGGAATGTGACCATGGATTAAGAATTTTTTAGAGAAATAACCTATCCAATCTCTCCATAATACAATATAAGACTTACTTTCTATTAGAGCAAGTCATAAGGCCATTATTTGGTTGGATGTCCACAAGATAGAGGTTAGAAATATAGTCACTCATGAGGTTAGTGTTTATATCCAAATTTCTATTTCCTCCCATTTTCTCATTCAGAGAAAGGACGGTATTGAAATCTCCTCCAATCAAGATCTAAGCTTTAGGAAAATGAGAGATAATATAAGTTATATCCTTTCACTGTCTTATTTTTTTCTCCAAATAAGTCGAAGCATAAATAGTAATGAAGAGCATAATTTGGTTGGAATGTCTACATTGAATAGCTATAGCTAAAAGACCCCAACTACCAACCATATGGTGAATAACTACCTCTTTTAGGTCTAAATGATAAACAATGCCACCAGAATTCCCCTACGAATTGAGGGAAACCACTTTCCAACTAGCCAAATTTTACTAGCAATTGAGACCATATCCTCTACTGACATCTTCGTTTCTTGAAGGAAAATAATATGTGAATGATTTATCTAAATCATTCTTCTAATATCATTTTATTTTGAAAGACTCACTTTGAGTCCTCTAATATTTAAAGTGAATATATTGATTATTACCAGGGCTAAAAATATTTGTAAGGGCATTAATATTACCTTCCTCTACAATATTTTCACCTTCTTTTAACATATGATATTGATTGGTCTTGCGAACTACCTTTTGATTAGAATCCATCTTCAGTTTTTTCTCTGTTTGCTGAATTACTCTTATTAAATCTGATATGGCTTCTAACCTTGAAGAATTCTCATACACAACCAAAGTGTTACTAGAGGGTTTAACATAGTATATATTGGGACCTATATTATTTGATTTTTTACATTTAAAATATTATTTTCTTGTGTAAATTTTCTCTTTTTTTGTTGAAAACCTTTGATTTGTTTGTTTGTCTCTGAGTTTTTTCCTTCATATTTAAAATGTATTTCTAATATTTTTGTTTCAATTATTTCCTCTTCCTCATTTGGGGCATCATTCATGGAAAGGATTTAAAACATATTAGCAGATGACTTTGATTGATCCTTCATAACTAGTTTTTTTAGTGTTCTTCTTCTTAGGCATTTGAAAACATGCCAAGTTTATATCTTCTTTCTTTTGATTAGGAATTTTATTTGGGTAAGTACTAGACAAATGACCATATTCATGTGAAATTATACAATGAAAAAGGATGTTCTCATAGTCCACTACTTTCTCCCAAGCGTCTTCCCCAAATTGTAATATGATATTTTAGGTAAGGGTTTTTCAAAATGCATTAAAACACAAATCTAAGCATAAATAATATATTCAAAATTTTGAGTATAATCAACAGTCATCATAACATTTCCTAAAGAGTTTCCAATTAAAGAAAAAAAGTAAGATTCCAAAATTCAATAGGGAGGCCAAAAATTCTAACCCACACGAGAGTTGTACAAGGCATATCTTCTTCAGCTTTAAATTTAGTATGTCAGGGCTTCATGAAAAGCCCTACCCTTACAAATAACTAGGGACCCCATTTAAAAGTTTTCTGTTTATCTTCATTATTAGCAAATAAAACAATAAAATAACCATTTGGATAAATAGAGATATGTAACTCACCTTTAGTTTTCCAACTTTTTACAAACCATACATTGAAATTAGATAGGCTCGGATGAAAAAACACGAACCAATAAATTAGACCATTTTTTTCAAATCTTCAATGCCATTCTAAATGTCACCCATATCAAATATAACAATAGGAGTTACATCAGCTGCTTTAAGACATTCTTACTCCGTTTTATAGGAATCAATCTTAGGTATTCTTAGAGGTTTATGGGAAGCCTAAAAATTAATATTAGCATTGGTTTGAGGCTATCCACCATAGAGGGCATCCCGAAAATTCATTTTTGGGGTTGAGTCTTCAAAATTCTTACCCTTGATAGGGGTTTTCACAATATATTTATTTTGTGGGTGCACCATAGCATGAGAATTACCTGATATCTCAGCCATTTTTTGATAAACTATTTGTAGACACCAAAATAGCACCAATCTAATTATGTGATGACAAGCGATGATCGCATTGACACACATAGCACCTAGGGCATCCCCTAGAGGTTAAACAGTGGTCCTAATCACTCCCAAAAGTAGTTTGTAGGTCAGAGGTTAGTTTGGCACCTTTTTAGCACCTTGCTCTCTGCTCGTCCCACCCAGGGACGAATACAAACTGGCATTCATCCCACCCAGGGATGAATATTAGCATTCACCCCTGGGTTAGGCGAATAGCAAGTTTGACTGGCAAAAATTCAAACCTCGACAAGTCTGCGCTTAACTGAAGCTGCAAGCCATGCAATTGCAAGGAACGACTTCAAATCAAGTAGAAAGACTTCAGTCATGCATGTCTTAGATTTTTGGATGCCTCATGCAAGGAGACTCTAAATCAGGGAATAATATTTTTCTCAAAATAGGACATGCAACTCAAGTGGCGCCCTTGCATGCACAATTCAAACAGAGAGACCCTAGGTCTATAAATTGGTTAGTTTTCTCACCCAAAAGATATAGAGAGAAGGATTATTTGAGAAATGAAGTGCTGCCAATTTACATACCTACTTGCAATTTGTGCCTTTCACATCCTTAATATCTCATTCAAAAGGGAGGTTATTGGGTGATTATTGGAAGCACGAATCTGGACCCAAAACCCAATTTTTGGCCACAATATTTCACAAAATTTGATGAAAATACCCCATGAGATGTTTTGGACCCATCCCAAGTGGATTTGTGCTGAAATAGAGTGCCAAACGGTGGGTGTCCTACCCCCGGGAACTCCCCAAGATGTCATAGTTGTAAACGCCCCACCCCAGAGTGAATAGAAATCTATGGATGATTTTATTTATTTTATTTTTTTATATTATTCTAGGTTATTTAAATAGGCTGTAGTTTAAATTTCATTTCATTTTGAGCAATTTTGACTAGGTTTTTATTATTTCCCCCCTTCACTAACCTACAGATGGCATCACCAAAATTTGGGTGATCGAGGACAAATTGGAGAAATATGACCATCTGGGTCATCCCAAAACACCCCCAATTAGCTAACCTCAACTTTGTAGGTCATTTGGAGCTTCTAGGATAGGACATTGAAGAGGGTACTTTTTGACAATTTATTGTAGGTTAATTCGTCTCGCCCCGGAGCAAATACAAATACGTGAGGAATTTCTCTACTGTTCCTTTTGTAGTGGCTTCCTGGTAACATATTCATGCTTCTATCAAATTTTTAGGTCGATCTGATGTTATTTCGTTATCGATTTAATATTTTCATGCATACACTGACAGTAGGCCTTGGGAAATACATGTTCTATTCTATCTGCAGGTGCTACTGATATTTTATGTTTCCTTGAACGCAGGTCTTCAACATCATATGAGAAAGAAGGAGTCAAAAATCATATACACAAGTGGCGGTTATGTATTAGTCTGCACATATTACATGTGGGCATGCGGAAGAAGTATTGTTATCCATGGATGTGAAAAGAAACATATTTGACACTCCTATCCCCTAAAAAGGAAGGAGACATATTGTAACACGAATTTAAAATCATATCAATAAATATAGCAGCATATTTCATATTACTTTTATCTTGTGTCAATTCGTCTATGTTCTTTATGAAAGCATGAGATTTCGAAAGAAAAACAATACTAACTTGATACCAAATGAACATGCACAAAATAAGATGAACGTAATCGAATCAAAATTAACATAAAATGAGAAACATAAGCACAGCCATTTTTATTAATACGATTCTGGATTCGGTTACAATCTCTCTCCTTCCATTTTAAGGGATAGGAAGATTAGCATGTTTCGCTTACAATCCGTCTTTACTAGTTCTCCTTCCGCATGCCCACATTTGAAATGGGCGGGCCAAAACGTTGTCGCCGCTAGTGTTGATGAGCTTTTAACCTTTGCTGCTCCTCCTGCGATCAAAGAAACATCAAAGATGTTAGTATCACCTGCTAAAAATAAGGAACGTTTATTTTCTACAATTAATGAAATATGCATATACAGATTGATTAAAACAACGGATTGCACAAATAAAATAAAATGAACTAAAATAAAACCGAAATCATAATGCATAAAATCTCGGTATTATTATCATGCAAAAGAAATACAAACAGAACACTAAGCTTGGTCGACGAATGGATGGATCCATGGATTCAGATTCATTTTTTCCATAAGCGCCCGATGACCTCCCTTGCAGAAGAAATCATGGATGTGGATGACGTGAATCAAGGCTTAAAACGTCTGGCGGTAAACTGGTAGGGCTCCGCTGCTTCAAACGTTTCTTCTCTTTTTTTTGGGTGGAAAAGTCCACCATTTTATAGACCCAGGGGGTCTCTTCGGATAGGCGTGCATAAGCGCCATGTGTTGGTCATAGGTGCCATGTGGCGGTCATGTCTTCCCACGAGAGAGGAAAGTCCTCCATGACTCAAGCTTTCATGAATGCCTCTATGACAGTCCTCTAACGGCCCACGCACTTGACTGACTTCCACTTCCGATTGTTTAATGTCCACCTTCAAACGTTTAATGCTTATTTGTTTAATGTCCGTGTTTATCTGTTTGATGTCCACTTTTAATGGTTTACTTTTTGCTTTCAAATGTTTAAATGTCTGCTTTTATATGTTTAAAATCTACTTTTAATGGTTTAATGTCTGCTTTCGATTAGTTCACGTCCGCCAGGCATGAAGGCAGGAGTTTGTCGTGATATCGCGACACCAAGAAAGAGTAGGGCACAAATGGGAGGATTTGTCGTGATATCGTGACTGTCATGATATCGTGATAGTGCGATGTTGCGACCATCGCGACGTCATGACAGCGCGATGTCATGACCGTCACGACAGTTGCAATATCGTGACAGTGCGATGTCGTGACCTTCGCGACATTGCAACAGTCGCGATATCATGACAGGAAGCATTTGCCTAAGTTCATTTTGCCTAAGTTCTAAAGCAGCATTTTTTTAAGCTCCAAAACAACATTTGTTTAAGCTCCAACCCGAGCGGGATTTGGAGGATACATTCGATAGTTGGGCCTTCTCACCAGGAAGGCGAAATAGTTGTAGAAAGCAAATGAGAGATAACCAAAGCACTACCATGTAACTGGATTGGTACCTTTCAAAACTGCTATGTAAGTGGCTAGGACCATTGTTTGACCTCTGAGGGCTGCCCTGAAGGCTTTGTGTGTCAATGCGATCAGTGTTTGTAGTCACATAATTAGATTGGGGCTATTTTGGTGTCTACAGATGCCCCTTTTTGGAAAGCGCTACGGGTGACGCAGTGCTGAGCAAAAATAGATAACCAAAGCACTACTGATTAGGGTTTCTTAGTAACCTAACCAACTTTTGATGCCCCAAGTATGAAAAGGGCATGCATTCTTGAATCCTTGCTTCTGACGAGCTAGGGAATTTGATTTCAAGTGTTAACCTATTTTGGTGAGGTGTGACTTGAGCTTGGACATTGATCAGTCATGATTAGGCAAAGCGCGCAACCTTTTGTCCACAGGGGAACCTTATGTTCATGCTTAAGGAATGCCAAGTGTTTGATCAATTTGTGATTATTGCTTGTTTGCTACCCCAAGCAGGAGCGTGATTGTCTTTGTCAATGATTCTTTGAATGCATGCCATTGCCTTGATTGGGTGTGTATTTTTTGATTGGTGACTAAGTGTGACTACCCCCTCAAGCAACGAATCGATGAGGGAATGACCTTCGTGAGAAAAGCGACGAGTCGCTTGACCCAAGATGACTTATGTGAGGGTGTCTTCAGATGTTTTCCGTTTAAAGCTTAAGCAATTTCCCGACATTTGGACTTATTTTTGGTGGGTAAAATCCCTTTTGGTGATGTCATAATGGGGTGAAATCATCGAAAACCCGTCTTCCCGTGGAGCGGTTCGGCTATGGTAGCCTTCTTGGGGAAGCAGGAGAGCGACAATTTGAGCCCCGACATCGATTTTCTATGCCAAGAGGTTAAGTGCAAGAGCACTTGTGTCCGGCAATGCTTATTGCTGTTTGTTTTTGTGTTGCATTTATTTGCTATTTTTGTTGTTTTGATTTTCTTGCTTTGTGTATATGTCATAATTTCATGTTATGCACAATGATTGATGTTGATGGATGCATGCTACTTTATATTGATGTATGCATATGGTATGATAAATGCGATTGTTGTATGTTGATTTATTTTGATGGATGCATATGTTATGATGAATGCAAATGTTTTTGATTTATATGTGATATGCAGAAATGAAATAGATGAATGGAAATTGTGATGTTTGGGTATGGCACCATAGACTTTTTAGAACTCTGTTATTTTTTCTTTAGGCGATTGCTGTGATGCATGACTTTGTCTGTATACATGTGGTTTTTCTTTTTTGTATTTTCTGATGGTATTGTAAGGATGAAAAGTAGCACAGTTGGTTTAGAAATGTAGCTAAGGTTTTTTGAGACTCAGACGGTTTTAACTTACTAGCCATGACTATACTTTATCTTACAAGAATTTTGAACAAGGTATGAATCGGACTTGTTTTTGACCAAGTTATTTCACATCCTTGTGTGTGCAATTGAGTTCATTTATGTGGTATTTGTCAGGATACCGCCGATGCCGTATGGGCTTACCGAACCTCGTACCGAGGATCACCTAATTAGCTCCACTAACTCCTTTATTGTATTTAGTCAGATTTATCTACGATGTTATCTAGGATACCATAAGCTAGCTCATCCGCATGCAAACATTGATCTGTACACAAGTTAATGTGACAGATATATCGTCATGCGGGAGGTTTACCGCCAGTGACCAATAGGCTATCAACCAAACTGGTACTGAGGCTTACCTCATGACCTTTCGAAATGTCGAGAGTTCCAGGGATTCAAGTTTGACTCCCTTCTTTTCTTCAATTGTATTGGGATACTTGCTCGATTGTAGTGATAAAAATCACTGTTTATTTTTATATATTTTTCTTTTGAGCAAGGGATTGGGATGTGGAGTGACTATAATCACTATTGTTTGTGCCTTTTGATGTGTGCACTGTAGGTTGTCAAATTTTGGTGTTTTGACTCTTTGCAAATTTTTGATGTTTTGCAACTATTGAGAATTTTGGGATCTTGGGGAATTGGGTAGGGAGGATGCTTGTCCTTTTGCCAACTCTCAGCATTCTTTGGGTCATTTACACAGGGGGATAAGCAAGATAACCATTTCGCTTATGGTGACATAGATTATTGTGTAGGTTTCATCTTTCGTTCACACAACTTGGGAATTTTTATGTGTTTTAATTTGTGTTGGGATGCTACGTAACAAGGCGTATTTCAAGTATGACTCTACCTTTGTAAAATCTTTCTGACTGTGTACAGTTTTGGCTAGAAATTTAACGACATCTAAATGACGAAAACTCTAGATACATTAAATGACAACCTGACTTATGATATGGTGACTCTATGTATGGTGTTGTTTTTTGCGATATTGTATGGAAAATGTGAAAAATGGTATGCTTGCTAAGTAATGATAGTCCATGGTGCCTTTGAATCCTATTATCAACAAATGTGTGATATATGGATGTAATGGCTAATGCAGCTATTATGTAGTGCTTTGATTGATGAAGTATGCATGAGAATGAGATGCAGATTTCTTTTTGAGATTTTGATGGTTTTTGTTGTTTTTGAATTTTCTTGATGGTGACCAAGGGATTTCGAGAATCCTTTGGGGCCTTTTTGGGGTGACCAAGTGATTGCGATAATCCTTGGAGCTTTTGGGGTGACCAAGCGATTGCGATAATCCTTGGAGATTTTGGGGTGACCAAGCAATTACGATAATCCTTGGAGCTTTTGGGGTGACCAAGCAATTGCGATAATCCTTGGAGCTTTTTGGGTGACCAAGTGATTATATGAATCCTTGGAGCATTTTGGGTTTGACCAAGAGATTGCGATAATATTTTGAGCCTTTTGGGATGACCAAGAGATTGCGATAATCCTTGGAGCCTTTTGGGATTACCAAGTGATTATATGAATCCTTGGAGAATTTTGGGTTTGACCAAGAGATTGCGATAATATTTGGAACCTTTTGAGATGACCAAGCGATTGTGATAATCCTTGGAGCCTTTTGGGATGGCCAAGCGATTGCATGAATCCTTGGAGCATTTTGGGATTGACCAAGCGATTGCAGGAATCCTTGGAGCTTTTTGGTTTGACCAAGTGATTGCGAGAATCCTTGGAGCTTTTTGGGATTGACCAAGTGATTGCATGAATCCTTGGAGCATTTTGGTTTGACCAAGTGATTGCTGAAATCCTTGGAGCTTTTTGGGATTGACCAAGCGATTTCGGGGATCCTTGGAGCATTTTGGTTTGACCAAGCGATTTTAGGGATCCTTGGAGCATTTTGGGGATTGACCAAGCGATTTCAGGAATCCTTGGAGAATTTTTGTGATTGACCAAACGATTTCAGGAATCCTTGGAGCATTGTTGTGATTGACCAAGCGATTTTAGGAATCCTTGGAGCATTTTTGTGATTGACCAAGCGATTTCAGGAATCCTTGGAGCATTTTTGTGATTGACCAAGTGATTTCAAGAATCCTTGGAGCATTTTTGTGATTGACCAAGCGATTTCAGGAATCCTTAGAGCACTTTTGGGATTGACCAAGATATTTTAGGAATCCTTGGAGCAATTTTGGGATATGGCTCTCTTAGATATAGAATGGTCGCAAATGACTGATATTCAAGGGTTTTGTTTCCTTGATTTCGTCAAGAGAGGCTAGAAAGTATGTCTTGGGTCCTATTTTGCTATCAATGACATATGGACCTAACCAATTTGCCGTGAACTTGTCCCTTAGGTGGGACAACAAATTAGAGTTCTGTTGGTTTTCCTTCAAAACCAAATCACCAACCCGAAAGTCCCTTAGGTGAACTTTCATGTTGTAAGCTTTCTTAAGCCTCTCTTGATAGATACGTAAGTGCTCGAGAGCATTAACGCGTCGTTCGTCAAGAAACATAAGTTGGTCTAACCGGGCCTGCCATGCAGCGTCATCATCGATGAACTCCTGCATTGATATGCACAGGGAAGAAATATCCAACTCTAAAGGCATGACTGCCTCGGAGCCATACACTAGCGAAAACGGAGTGGCCCCGATGGGCGTCTTAATACTAGTGCGATAGGCCCATAGGGCAAGTGGGATTTGAATGTGCCAATCCTTATGACTATTTGTGACCATATTTTTAAGGATGGCAACTAGCATTTTGTTTGACACTTCTGCTTGCCCATTTGCCTACGGATAATAGGGTGTCAAAAAACTGTGTTGAATTTTGTACTTTGTGGTCAAAACACGCACGTCTTTGTTTTTGAATGATGGCCCATTATCCAAGATTATTTTGGATGGAATACCAAAATGAAATATGATGTTATGCAAAATGAACTCCACAATGCGGGTTCCTGTCATCGAGGTCAGCAAAATTGCTGCCACCCACTTGGTAAAATACTCTGTGGCCGTTATGATAAATGTGTGACGGCCTGACGACACAGGGGATATCTTTCCAATTAGATCGAAGCTCCACTATGAAAATGGCCAAGCATATTGGACTGTCTACAAGGCCTGGGAAGGTATGTGCATCAAATTGGCATGATTTTGACACTTCACACACTTCTTGACATATGCGCAACAATCTCGCTCTAAAGATGGCCAATAATAGCCCATGCGAAGAATGCACTTTGCAATGGCCATTCCACTGAAGTGGCCACCACATGTACCATAGTGCGCTTGGGAGACTACCCAAGTGGACTCCTGCTAGTCCAAGCAACGAATGAGGATTCCTTCATAGCTACAACGATACAAAATGTCTCCTATCAAGACATACTTAGCCGCTTTTTGCTTGAATGTTCGTTTTGCGGCATGCATCAATCAAGCAGGAGATTACCTAACTTGAGGTAGTCTCTAATGGGTAAATACCTGTCCTGTTGATCAAAAACCTTGATAGTATGAACAGCCAATCCCTTTTGAAGTTCTTCCCTAACAAATGTTGAGTGGGATATAACTTGTAAGAACAACGTTGTGTTGCTATTAATGGGAGTAGGGGAGAACAAGGACCCCCAGTTGGCATGTTTCAGACGATCATGGATTTGAGAGAACTTATCTGAGGATGGTTCAATATGGATCATGTGGATTCCTGACATCAAGTCAGAGCTTACATACTCCATTGTGTATTGCGATAAGGTTTTAACTTGGATAGTTGTCATATCACCAAAAAGGTCTTGCAGGATTAGTGACCCCAAGGAGGCCATTGTGTCCGCAAAATGGTTCGATGACCGAGGGAGTGCCTCGATGTCATACCACTCAAGTTTTTCCAAGAATTTATCCACAAGGGCTTTATAATCCTACAAAATTGGGCATTTGCATTGGTATACCCCTTTGACTTGATTGACGATTAACAACAAATCACTAAATATGTTTAGTCATTTGATGTTCATGGCGATTGTTGTCTGAAGACCTATGAGCAAGGCTTCATACTCTGCATTATTTTTGGTGCACGGGAAGTTTAATTTAAATGACAGGGGCATTGGAGTGCCCTACGGTGTGAAGAATACTATTCCTACGCCACCACCTTGCTCACATTTAGAACCATCAAAAAATAATGTTATGTCGGCCTGTAACTCAGGATCATCAAAATCTGGTGATTCTGAGACATGGAATACCCCATAATTAGGTAGTTCTATGACTAGAGGCTGATCGTCTTCAAGAGGAGTATCTGCTAGTTGATCGGCTATGACCTATCATTTGATAGATTTCTATCCAATAAATTCTATGTCAAATCCCGTCAACAACATGATCCATTTCACCGTGCGACTACTATGATAAGTACGACTCATCATGTATCGCAATGGATTCTCCTTAGACACAACATACATAGTGTTTCTCAGCATGTAGTGGCGTAGCTTCTTGGTAGCAAACACCATTGCCAAGCAGATTTTCTCAACGTATGCATAATTAAGTTCATAACTGACCAGGGTGCGGCTAAGATAGTAAGTAACCTGTTCTTTGTGAAGTAAATTCTTCTGGGCCAGCATGGTGCCTAGTGCCACCTCAGTAGCTGAGATGTATAAGTAGAACGACACTCCTGGTCTAGGTGGTGCCAATACTGGAAACGAAGCCAAGTATTGTTTGATTTCGTCAAAGGCTGACTGGCACTCGTCATCCCAGTGAAATGTAACCCCCTTGTGCAATAATTTGTTCATGGGTCAACACTTTTTCGATAACTACGCTATGAAGCGCTTAATTGACATGACCTTTCCTTGTAGACTTCTGAGTTGCTTAATAGTGGTTGGGGGAGCCATTTCAAGGATTGCCTTGACTTTCTTTGGGTCCACCTCGATGCCTCACTTTGAGACTATAAAACCCAAGAGTTTTCCAAATGTGACGCCGAATACGCACTTCTTGGGATTCAGTCTAACATTATGCTCTATGAGGTGATCGAGAATATTTCTTAAGTCATCGAGATGATTTGAGTGCAAAATAGACTTGGCTAACAAATCATCCATGTAATATTCCAAAGTTTTATGCATGTAATCATGGAAGATGTACGTCATGGCACGTTGGTAGGTGGTGCCAGCATTTTTAAGGCCAAAATGCATGACCTTATAACAAACTGTCCCCATGTAATCATGGAAGATTGTATCCTGAGAAACCATCCATGAGGGAGAGCATTTTGTGACCTACTATAGCGTCTACTAACACATCAATGCTTGGAAAAGGGAAATCATCCTTAGGACTCGCTTTGTTTAGATCTCAAAAATTGGTGCATATGAAAATCCTCCCATCGGGATTTTTGACGAGCACCATGTTGGATAGCCATGGCGGATAATCCACACAAATGACAAACTGGGCATCCAACAGCTTTTGCAATTCGTCTTTGACCATCAAGGCCACTGTTGGGTGCATTTTACGTAGTTTTTGCTTAACTGGCTTGACTGTCAGGTCAAGCGTTAGATTATGCATGACTAGCTATGGGTCTAGTCCCGACATGTCTCTATACGACCATGCAAAAACCTCCTTCTTCACTTTGAGAAGGGCAATGTAGTTGTCTTGTTCTTCGGGGGATAAGCTTACCCCCAGCTTGATAATTTGTGGATTCATTGGGTCTAAGCCGATGTCTACGTCAGTCGTCTCCTTGACTGACATGTGGGATCCTTCCTCCAACTGATGTGGAGTCAGGATCAAATGGATATCATTAGCTGAGTTTAAATCTGTGTTTGGAACCTTGGGTCCCTCTTTAGCTTGAAAAATATCCTGAGTTGTCCTTGAGGTAAAATGAGGCATTTCATCAAAAGGCCAATACTCTGATGGGGAGAGCGGTGAATTGATGTGATCCCAGTCGATGGCATCCATGTCTAGATGCAATGACCATGCTGGATCAGCTGGATTGCAGATGGGTGCTGTCAAATCAATGGAGATCATGTGGATGAAATGAATTTGATCTCCATTACCACGGGTGTGATAACTCAAACATTCTAGATGCTCCCTCTGCTTTGGATCTGGCTTTGTAGGGACGGACATGAACGGATCGGCCCTATGTGTTAAGAGGAGGACAGGGTCTTCCCTCGGCACTGATGTCATTATAGGGTCTCGGGGTGGACAGTGCTCATCATGAATTTGGAGCCATAGATCCAACACTTGGTCCCACCTTGCTGGGTCTACGTACCATTCATGCCCTAACCTTATGCCCATCCATGCCATCAGGTCTTCATAAGTTAAAGGGTGATTGTCCCGTCGCGCATGATTAAGATATTCCATCTCAGTCTCGTATTCGTACTCATTGTATCTGATCCAAAAATGTTCACTTTTTGTGACAACTATTTGCGACATTGAGGGTTCACCTTGTTCCAACAAATTAATATGGTCCCATTGCGGTTGTTCCACTCTTGGTGGAGGGACCTAATTTTCTTGACACTGTATTGGCTCAATTGGAACCTCTAAAGGGAACAATTTTGAAAAGATATCTGGACACTATTTATGTTCTCCTTGGAAGTTAGTATCCGAAATCTCACCTCTCTCTATCAACAAAGAAGGGTTATTGTTGTTACCAAGGGTGGTTGTTGACCATGGGAGGTAATCTCCCAATGTGTGCGTTGTGTTCAGGTTGGCATAAGGATCTGATGACAATCCACCCTTGTTGCCTATTCCTAGGCCTTGCATGTTTTCCACCAAGATGTCTAAGGGCAGGGGGTGGTTGAACCCTACTCCCGACTTATCATAAGGCATTTGATATCTTTGCTGGCAAAGGACATGCACCCCTTGCTCATACCTGCCTAACCCGTATCCATGCCAATTGCATTGGCCTAGGTATCTCAGAGCGAAGTCTAGATTTGATAGATAATTGACATTTTTGATAAAAGGCTCTTCATCCTTGTCCTTTTGCTTGCATGGTTCAATACCATGATCAAGGCCCCCATACACAAAATTTGTCTGGTTTGGTGCATAACCTAAAGGAACAACTATCCCTATGGGAAGGTGAGGTCTCCCCATGTCCTGTACTGATTCTAGCGTGGGCGTTGCTACAACATTCTACACTAGATATTCTCCCAGTGCCCGTATCGGCCATTTCAACAAGAATTGTTGATGATTGAGAGGGAGGAAATGGAAGGCCTTCCTGAGTCCATTCTAGATTGGGTGGATTAGGAGACTCAACTTCCATTGTGCTAGGTATTTCTTCTATTGAGACATTTGATATCATTGGCAACACCTCTTCTAGGGGTTGAGCCTCTTCCAGGATATTTTTTCCTTTGTCCTTCTATTTAGCCATGACAGGTGGCATTGGTAATGAAGGAGCAGATGATGTAGATGCACTTGGCTAGGGTTTCGATGGATTAGTCATTCATGGTGCTTGTGGCATCGAACCTTGTCTAGATGTATTTAACTGGAAATCCAAGTGCGTCAATGGGAGGGTCGATTGCGGCATCAAATGCACTGCATTGCAATATTTGAAGGGTTCTAAGTCCATCGGGACTACATGTATTTCTCCTTCAAATGCATACTTCAGAAACTAGTGAGCTATCGCAGGGACACACTTCATGTCCTTGATCCATGGTCGCCCTAGCAGTATGTTGTATGCCATCTCGCCTTCCAAAATGTGGCACAATGTGGGTATCATATTTTGTCCTACCTGGACGGGTAGAACAATTGTGCCGACTATCGAGCATATTGCATCGTTGAATGCTCGCAGTGTGTATGTTGAAGCCGTGATATGAGAGGCTGGTAGCTTCAGATGTTTTAATGCTACAGTGGTAATGATGTTACTGGATGAGACAGTGTCTACCAACACTCTCTTGTATGGGATCCCGTTGACCCACACAATAACGTGCAGGGGTGGATCTGCCATGTCATTCGGTACTATTTTAACCTCATCCTCTCTGAAGGTAATGACTGGCTCCATACATTGTTTTACATGTCCTATGAAGTTATTGAAGGAATTTGCTTCGTGAGGCTGTAATTCGATGGCTTTTAGAATTTCCATGAGAGCTTCTCGATGGGGCACTGACTGCTATATAAGCTCATAAATGGAAAGCCTAGCCGATGTGGTCAGCAAACTCTGCATGAGTTTGGTTTGTATCATGACATCGGGTCTAGCCGGAGGCAATTGCACAGTAGGTTGTTGAGGTTGCGACGTTGAAGGAACTTCTCTTGTAGCTGCCTCTGGGGCAGCTCCTGGGTATTTCCTGTTCCTAGTTACTATGCTGATCATTCCCACATATCCTTGCATGGGGAGATTCTGTCGCACCTCATTAACCTGAAGAGGTTTTGGCTATGCCTCGTGGGTAGGAAAAGGGTCCTTGAATACCCCCATCTATTGATTATTTGGCGTTATGGGGTTGTCCACTACCAATATTTGATTATCAATTAAATATTGTATCAGTCCCTTGAATTTCCAACATCCATTTAGGTCATGTCCCCTTCGCCTATGGAACCTACAATATAAATCCTCTATGTATCCCTTAGGCTTGGGAGTGTTAGGATCTATGGTTTGGATTTTAGGAAGGGTGATTAGATTTGCCGCTGACAAGCGGTCAAATAGGGAGTCCTTGGACTCCGTATAAGGGGTGAATTGTCACCTAGGGTGACGCTACTGATTTTGCTCCTGTCTTTTATTTTCTCTTTCATAATTAGGAGGCACTGCCTGATTATTAGCCTTTTGAGGTTGTATTTCTTGCATAGGCTTGGGGACATTTATCGTGACTTGATTAACCTCAGCGGGTTTTTGTTATTCCTGGTCTTAGTGTTTTTATTCCACTCTTTCTTTTTAGACTTGGCGATTGTGCCCTCACCTATTTTGATCTCTTCTATAACTCTGGCTTGCACCAAAGCTTCTTCTAGGCTGGCGTATTGTTGCAGCTGCAATAGCCCAGAGATCGATTTCAAGCAAATTTTTGCAAACATCTGTGTGAGGTCAGACATAGGGGGAAGGTAGGGTATCTTAGAAAGAAAAGCCCTCCATCGATTCCCATACGCTGCCATTGTCTCTTCCTCATATTTCTTGAGGCTGGCCAGATCACTCAGTGATGCCTTCTTCTTGGTGTTGAAGTCAAAGCATTCAAGAAACACATCTACTAATTGATCTAGGTTATTTATGCTATGCTTCGATAACTGTGTGAACCAATCTGAGGTAGGGCCCACAAATGTGGTTATGAATGTCATAAGCAACAACACATCATTATCCTGAATGCCGAAGCATTAGCTCAAGAATATTGTGACATGTTCTTGAGCATCCTCTTCACCTTTAAAAACTGCCAACTGAGGCAACTTGAAATGTTCGGGGTAAAGAGGTGTGGGCACTGACGGATGCACTGGATGACTGTGGAGTTGACGTAACATGGGCTTTTGATGCCCAGAAGCTTTAGTCTCCACAGACTCCAAACACTCTAATAGTGCTTTGTATGCATCAGAAGATTTAATCTCTTCCTTCGTGACTTGTTCCCGTTGTGTGTTACGGGAAACTGGGGACCTATGGAGGGGTGGCTGGATAGCACCTCCTTTGCCTTGATAGGGTGTTTTGGCCTGTTCTTCTTCTTCATACTCATCATAAGCTTCTCTAGGAGTTATTGGGCGAGCTCGATGAACAGGGGTGGGAGCCCGCGGAGGGTGCCCATCGTCATTCCTAGGAGTGGCCTCCCGCTCATGTCTCGGGTGTCTTAAAGGCACCTCTTGGTGAGGTCTTGCGGACCTATCATGCACTATTAGGTTGTGCCTCTTGTACCTTTTTGCCCTCTACGTTTGGGGGGTCTGAACCTTTTTAGGCACAGTGGTGCGGAGCAGCTCATTTTTTTGGCATCGAATGCGCTCTTTATTAAGGTGATATAATTGTTCTAGCTGTTGTTGATCCTGCTCAAGCTGCTTGATCTACGCTTGGTGGGCGGCATGTCTAGAAAATGATAAGTCAATTTGCTCTGTTTTTTTGTTTCTAGGAGGCCTAGTTGCCTTTCCAATGTATATATCTTGGTTCTGAGGATCTGGGACCTCTATGTGGTGCTTCCCTCTGGCGAGATTAGTGGCATTTACTTGAGGCTCCGACCTTAATGGGTAATCATGATATCTAGCAGGTGTAGAAGCGCAAGGCTCCCGCACTGTATGTTGCTCTCAAGGAATGCGATGATCTTCCTCGTTCTTCCTTTCATGGGTGTGAAAGGGGTGGGCAAAGTTAGCTCACCCTATGTGGAGAGCCCTGTGCTCTGGGTTTTGTCTTTCAGTTCTAATGGGAGGCAAAGGAGAGATGTCGTATTCACGCTGTCTCTCTTCATGGACAATGTGCTTCTCTAGCGCTTCATCGCGCTATGGCCACTCATATTTAGCCTCAAAAGGCAGTCTTCTATTTGCGTTGAGTGTCACACCTAAAGGTTCTTCCTGAAAGGGGCTATTCTGAATGGGCGTATCCCCCAGAGGGGTGTCCCTATAATTCCACCTAGACATGGAATGATGTGGATTTTCTTGTGGTCCAGACCGCCAAGGCGGTATGACCAAGTCTTCAGGACTAAAGCGAAGGTGACTTGTGCCTGCTTCTTGTGTACCTTCAGGAGCTTCTGCCCTTGATTGGGCTTGGCTATGGGTGTACACCATTGTGGTTCTTTTCTACTAGCTAAACAAATTTTTATCTTTTTGTTTATGATTTTTGATTTTTTTTTACACTAGGCAAAAATGAACACACACATACACAAACGGTGATTATCTCTTTTAAATATTAATGGTGTGTCCTAGACTAGTTTTAGTGTGTTTTGATGATTTTGTTTTTGTTTTTGAATGTTTTTTGAAGAACGTTTAAATGCATAATGAAGGCTCATATAACTCCCAAAATGGTCGTCCCTTCAATATACCAACCAGGCCGATATACCAACCTCTCTATATACCCGCCCTTACGAGATGGAGACTATAGGTACATGAGAGCAGATGGTACGTGGTACGTAGGCGGTACGGAAGGGGGATTGTCCTATTAATGGCACCTACCATAGAAGACTTAACCTCGCATGCTAGGAATCACCCCAACAACACTCGATCAGCTTTTGTCAGGATTTACGCCTAACAACAGTGACAATCGGGGTAATGGATGTAAAATCAAGCCAAGGTGGTGATGAAATCCACCGATGGTCTTGATCAAGGGCTGGGGTTTTACGACCAGCTCCTTGGTTTAATTTTACCACGTGAAGTGTGTGTGGTTATTTTTATTTAAAAATGAAATAGGCAGCAAAAAAAAAAGAAACTTTCCCTAAGCCATACAAACACTAAAAACCAGAAAACAGCAAATAGAAATTTGACGGAACGTAAAAAAAAAAAAAAATTTTATTATTTTTTAAACAATTAAATAAATAAATAAAGCATGAAAATTGACGACAACTTTATCTACCCTTCTTAAACAATTAAAGAAAATGAAAGTAAAAATAAACAAATAAAATGATTTTTTTTATTTTTTTATTTTTAGTTTTTTTGAAATTTTTAATGGATTAAAACTTTTCCTAAGAAGGCAAACATGATAGAAAACAAAAATATCACAGCAAAAAATGACAGGGATAGTTAGAAACCGTTACCTCTTTTTCGCTCAAATCGGCTGTCTTTTTCGCCCAAATCGGCTTTTTTTTATTCTCGGCCCGGTACCTGCAAGCACAAAAACACAAGCTTTAATCAGTTTCCGAATCTTAAAAAAAAAAATAGGGGACAGGGTCCCACCGTGATTGCCATTGAAAGCACGATATTCTGAAATAAAAACAATACTAACTTGATACCAAATGAACATGCACACTATAAGATGAACGTAATCGAATCAAAATTAACATAAAATGAGAAACAGGAGTACAACCCTTTTTATTAATATGATTCTGGATTCGGTTATAATCTCTCTCCTTCCCTTTTAAGGGATAGGAAGATTAGCATGTTTCGGTTACAATCCGTCTTTAGTAGTTCTCCTTCCGCATGCCCACATTTGAAATGGGCGGGCCAAAACGTTGCCGCCGCTGGTGTTGATGAGCTTTTAACCTTTGCTGCTCCTCCTATGATCAAAGAAACAGCAAAGATGTTAGTAGCACCTGCTGCAAATAAGGAACGTTTATTTTTTGCAATTAATGAAAGATGAATATACAGATTGATTAAAACAACGGATTGCAAAAATAAAATAAAATGAACTAAAATAAAACCAAAATCATAACACATAAAATCTCAGTATTATTATCATGCAAAAGAAATACAAATAGAACACTGAACTTGGTCGACGAATGGATGGATCCATGGACCCGGATTCATGTTTTTCATAAGTGCCCGATGACCTCCCTTGTAGAAGAAATCACGAATGCGGATGACGTGAATTGAGGCTTAAAGCATCTGGCGGTAAACTGGAAGGGCTTTGCTGCTTCAAATGTTTCTTCTCTTTTTTTGGGTGGAAAAGTCCACCATTTTATAGACCCAGGGGGTCTCTTCGGATAGGCGTGCATAAGTGCCATGTGTTGGTCATAGGTGCCATGTGGCGGTCATGTCTTCCCACGAGAGAGGAAAGTCCTCCATGACTCGGGCTTTCATGAATGCCTCTGTGATAGTCCTCTAACGGCCCATGCACTTGACTGACTTCCACTACCGATTGTTTAATGTCCACCTTCAAACGTTTAATGCTTATTTGTTTAATGTCCATGTTTATTCGTTTGATGTCCGCTTTTAATGGTTTAATTTTTGCTTTCAAATGTTTAAATGTCTACTTTTATATGTTTAAAATATGCTTTTAATGGTTTAATGCCCACTTTCAATTAGTTCACATCTGCCAGGCACGAAGGCAGGAGTTTGTTGCGATATCGCGACACCAAGAAAGAGCAGGGCACAAATGGGAGGATTTGTCGCGATATCATGATTGTCGCAATATCGTGACAGCGCGATGTCGCGATAGCGCGATGTCACGACCGTCGCAATGTCACAACAGCACGGTGTTGCGACCATCACAACATCGTGATAGCACGATGTCACGACGTCGCGATGTCGCGACGTCGCGATGTCGCGACGTCGCGATGTCGCGACGCCGCGATATCGCGACATCACGATATCACGACAGGCAGCATTTGCCTAAGTTCATTTTGCCTAAGTTCTAAAGCAACATTTATTTAAGCTCCAAAATAGCATTTGTTTAAGCTCCAACCCGAGTGGGATTTGGAGGATACATTCGATAGTTGGGCCTTCTCACCAGAAAGGCAGAACGGTTGCAGAAAGCAAACGAGAGATAACCAAAGCACTGCCATGTAACCGGATTGGTACCTTCCAAAACTACTATGTAAGTGGCTAGGACCACTGTTTGACCTATGAGGGCTGCCCTGAAGGCTTTGTGTGTCAATGCGATCAGTGTTTGTAGTCACATAATCGGATTGGTGTTGTTTTGGTGTCTACAGATGCCCCTTTTTGGAAAGCGCTATGGGTGACGCAGTGCTAAGCAAAAATAGATAACCAAAGCACTACTGATTAGGGTTTCTTAGTAACCTAACCAACTTTTGATGCCCCAAGTATGGAAAGGGCATGCATTCTTGAATCCTTGCTTCTTACGAGCTAAGGAATTTTATTTCAAGTGTTAACATATTTTGGTGAGGTGTGACTTGAGCTTGGACATTGATCAGTCATGATTAGGCAAAGGGTGCAACCTTTTGTCCATAAGAGAACCTTGTGTTCATGCTTCGGGAATGCCAAGTATTTGATCAATTTGTGATTATTGCTTGTTTGCTTCCCCAAGCAGGAGCGTGATTGTCTTTGTCAATGATTCTTTGAATGCATGCCATTGCCTTGATTGGGTGTGTATTTGTTGATTGGTTCTTGTTGAGGAACTTGGGGCCTATGGAGGGGTGGCCAGATAGCCTCCCCATGCCTTGGTATGGATTTTCATCCTGCTCTTCTTCTCTCTCTGATTCCTTAGAGGCTTCTTGATGAATTTCTAAGGGTGGCCCATAAACTTGAGTAGGTTCCTGAGGAAGGCGCCCATCATTGGTTATAGGAGTAGCCTCCCACTCATGTCTGGGAGGCATCGGGGGCAATGATTGATGAGGTCGCAGAGAATTGTCTTGCACCCGGGGGTTGTGCCTCTCATAATGTTTTGTCTTATGCATGTGAGGGGTTGGAATTTTCTCCTGCATAGTGTGTTGGAACAACTCATCCTTCTGGCAATGAAGGTGCTCTTTATTTAGAAGATACCATTGCTCTAAATTTTTTTGTTCTAGCTCAAGTTGCGTGAGTTGCATCCGATGTGTGAAATGCTTGACAGATTCTAAGATATTTGGTCCTACCGCCTCATGTCTAGAAGGCCTAGATGCCTCTCCTAGATATCTATCTCGGTCATAGTGATCCAAGATCTCTATAGGCCGCCTCCTTCTGTTGGAGGTAGTGGCATTTATCCGAGGCTCTGGCCTTAGTGTGTGACCATGGTATCTAGTAGGTGTGGAGGCGTATTGCTCCTGTGATGTATATTATTCCTAAGGAAGGTAAGGGTTTTCCTCGTGCTCTCTTTCGTGAGTGAAAATGGAACGGGTGAAGTTGGCTCGCCCTACCTAAGGAGCCTTGTGCTCTGTATTTGTCCTTGTAGTCCTGAAAACTAGAGGGGGTGAAGGGGGGAGAGTGTAATCATGCAGTTCCTCCCGTCGAACCCTATGTTGACCTAGCGCTTCGTCGTGCGGTGACCACTCATAGTGAGCATCTAAGGGAGCTCTCCTATTAATGTACCCATCATGGAAGGGTGTGTCTTGGGTGCTATGTTGAACAGGGGTGCCCCTAGAAGAGGTGTCCCCATAGTCCCTTTTTGTTAAGGTGTGGAGGGGACTGCCTTGTGTGTTAGGTCGCCAAGGTGGTATGACCAAATCCTTGGGACTGTAACGGAGGTGACTCGTGCCTCCTTGGACATTCCTCACAGCATCCACACCTGATTGGGCTTGGCTATGAGTGAACACCATTGTGGTACCTTTCTACTAGTTAAGCATAATTTTACCTTTTTGTTTATGATTTTCATTTTTTTTTTTTATACACTAAGCAAAAATGAACACACACATACACAAACGGTGATTATCTCTTTTAAATATTAACGGTGTGTCCTAAACTAGTTTTAGTGCATTTTGATGATTTTGTTTTTGTTTTTGAATGTTTTTTAAGAACGTTTAAATGCATAATGAAGGCTCATATAACTCCCAAAATGGTCGCCCCTTCAATATACCAACCAAGCCGATATACCAACCTCTCTATATACCCGCCCTTACGAGAGGGACACTATAGGTATGTGAGAGCAGATGGTACATGGTACGTAGGTGGTACGAAAGGGGGATTGTCCTATTAATGGCACCTACCATAGAAGATTTATCCTCACATGATGGGAACCACCCCAGCAACACTCGGTCAGCTTTCATCAGGATTTACGCCTAACAACAGTGACAATCGGGGTAATGGATGCAAAATCAAGCCAAGGTGGTGATGAAATCCACCAATGGTCTTGATCAAGGGCTGGGGTTTTACGACCAGCTCCTTGGTTTAATTTTACCACGTGAAATGTGTGTGGTTCTTTTTTTTTTTAAATGAAACATGTAGCAAAAAAAAAGGAAACTTTCCCTAAGCCACACAAACACTAAAAACCAGAAAACAACAAATAGAAATTTTACGAAACGTAAAAAAAATAAGATGAACGTAATCGAATCAAAATTAACATAAAATGAGAAACAAGAGCATAGCCCTTTTTATTAATATTATTCTGGATTCGGTTACAATATCTCTCCTTCCCTTTTAAGGGATAGGAAGATTAGCATGTTTCGGTTACAATCTATCTTTAGTAGTTCTCCTTTCGTGTGCCCACATTTGAAATGGGCGGGCCAAAATGTTGTTGTCGCTAGTGTTGATGAGCTTTTAACCTTTGCTGCTCCTCCTATGATCAAAGAAACAAAAAATATGTTAGTAGCACCTACTGAAAATAAGGAACGTTTGTTTTTTGCAATTAATGAAAGATGCATATACAGATTGATTAAAACAACGGATTGCAAAAATAAAATAAAATGAACTAAAATAAAATCGAAATCATAACGCATAAAATCTCGATATTATTATCATGCAAAAGAAATACAAACAGAACACTGAGCTTGGTCGACGAATGGATGGATCCATGGATCAGGATTCATGTTTTCCATAAGCGCCCGATGACCTCCCTTGCAGAAGAAATCACGGATGTGGATGACGTGAATCGAAGATTAAAGCGTCTAGTGGTAAACTGGTAGGGCTCCGCTGCTTCAAAAATTTCTTCTCTTTTTTTTGGGTGGAAAATTCCACCATTTTATAGACCCAGTGGGTCTCTTCGGCTAGGCGTGCATAAGCGCCATGTGTTGGTCATGGGTGCCATGTGGCGATCATGTCTTCCCACGAGAGAGGAAAGTCTTCCATGACTCGGGCTTTCATGAATGCCTCTGTGATAGTCCTCTAACGGCCCACGCACATGACTGACTTCCACTTTCGATTGTTTAATGTCCACCTTCAAACATTTAATGCTTATTTGCTTAATGTCCATGTTTATCTATTTGATGTCCGCTTTTAATGGTTTAATGTTTGCTTTCAAATGTTTAAATGTCTGCTTTTATATGTTTAAAATTTTATTTTAATGGTTTAATGCCCGCTTTCGATTAGTTCACGTCCACCAAGCATGAAGGCAGGAGTTTGTCGTGATATCGCAACGTCACGATATCGTGACACCAAGAAAGAGCAGGGTGCAAATGGGAGGATTTGTCATGATATCATGACTGTCGCGATATCACGATAGCACGATGTTATGACTATCACGATGTCATGACAGCGCGATGTCACGACTGTCGTGATATCGTGACAGAGCGATGTCACGAGATTCCGAAAGAAAAATAATACTAACTTGATACCAAATGAACATGCACAAAATAAGATGAACGTAATCGAATCAAAATTAACATAAAATGAGAAACAAGAGCACAACCCTTTTTATTAATATGATTTTGGATTTGGTTACAATCTCTCTCCTTCCCTTTTAAGGGATAGGAATATTAGCATGTTTCGGTTACAATCCGTCTTTAGTAGTTCTCCTTCCATGTGCCCACATTTGAAATGGGCGGGCCAAAACGTTTCCGCCGTTGTTGTTGATGAGCTTTTAACCTTTGATGCTCCTCCTGCGATCAAAGAAATAACAAAGATGTTAGTAGCACTTGCTGCAAATAAGGAACGTTTATTTTTTGCAATTAATGAAAGATGCATATATAGATTGATTAAAACAATGGATTGCAAAAATAAAATAAAATGAACTAAAATAAAACTAAAATCATAACGCATAAAATCTCAGTATTATTATCATGCAAAAGAAATACAAACAGAACACTGAGCTTGGTCGACGAATGGATGGATCCATGGATCCGGATTCATGTTTTCCATAAGTGCCCGATGAACTCCCTTGCAAAAGAAGTCATGGATGCGGATAACGTGAATCGAGGCTTAAAGCGTCTGGCGGTAAACTGGCAGGGCTCCGCTACTTCGAACGTTTCTTCACTTTTTTTTGGGTGGAAAAGTCCACCATTTTATAGACCTAGGGGGTCTCTTCGGATAGGCATGCATAAGCGCCATGTGTTGGTCATAGGTGCCATGTGGTGGTCATGTCTTCCCACGAGAGAGGAAAGTCCTCCATGACTCGGGCATTCATGAATGCCTCTGTGACAGTCCTCTAACGGCCCATGCACTTGACTGACTTCCACTTTCGATTGTTTAATGTCCACCTTCAAACGTTTAATGCTTATTTGTTTAATGTCCATGTTTATCTGTTTGATGTCCGCTTTTAATGGTTTAATTTTTGCTTTCAAATGTTTAAATGTTTGCTTTTATATGTTTAAAATCTGCTTTTAATGGTTTAATGCCTGCTTTGGATTAGTTCATGTCCGCCAAGCATGAAGGCAGGAGTTTGTCACGATATCGCGACGTCATGATATCACGACACCAAGAAAGAGTAGGGCGCAAATGAGAGGATTTGTCATGATATCGTGACAGTGCGAATGTCATGATGTCGCGACCGTCGCAATATCGCAATAGCACGATGTCGTGACCGTCGTGATATCGCGATCGTCGCGATATCATGACAATGCGATGTCGTGACAGTGCGATGTCATGACCGTCGTGATATCGTGACAACACGATGTCGTGACCATCGCAATATCACGACAACGTGATGTTGCGACCGTCGCGATAGTCATGACAACGCGATGTCGTGACCGTCACGACAGTCGTGATATCGCGACAGACAACATTTGCCTAAGTTCATTTTTCCTAAGTTCTAAAGCAGCATTTGTTTAAGCTCCAAAATAGCATTTGTTTAAGCTCCAACCCGAGCGGTATTTGGAGGTTACTTTCGATAGTTGGGCCTTCTCACCAGGAAGGCAGAATGGTTGCAGAAAGCAAATGATAGATAACCAAAGCACTGCCATGTAACTGGATTGGTACCTTCCAAAATTGTTGTGTAAGTGGCTAGGACCACTTTTTGACCTCTGAGGGCTACCCTAAAGGCTTTGTGTGTCAATGCGATCGGTGTTTGTAGTCACATAATCAGATTGGTGTTGTTTTGGTGTCTACACTTTCCTTTCATGCATTTTCCAATACATAGGCTTTTAGCATTAAGTTTGGTTCTACACGCATCGTGCTTGGAATTTTCCTTTTTTTTTCGTATCCTCATGCTTTCAGTGGTGATCACGGTGGGACCTCTGTCCCTTGATTTTAAGATTAAATTTTTGATCAAAGTTGCTTGTTTTTTCTTACAGGTACCAAGTTTTCAAATGTTGGATTGTTGTTCGTTTCAGTCTATGACGAGTACAGAGCTGGAATTCATCTTACCCAGGGACGAATAGGAATTCGTCCTACCCTGGAATGAATATAGATCTATTATTCATCTCATCCTGGGATGAATAGCTCTCTGTGCAATTTCAGGGCAGAAATTCAGAGACATCCAATTTGGGCAGAGAAGAGGTAGGGGTTACAAACACCTTCTGTCATTTTTTGCTTTCTATTTTTGGTTTTCTAGTTATTTGCTTGCATAGGAGAGTTTGAATGCTTGTTTGATTCATTTATGCAACTTAAAAATAACCCCACACACCACGTGGTAATTGAAACAACAAGGAGTTGGTCGTAAAACCCCAACCCTTGAGCAAGACCAACGGTGGATTTCATCACCACCTTGGCTTGAGATACTGCATACATAACCCCGATCGTGACTATTGCTAGACATAAATCCTGATGAAATCTGACCAAGTGTAGCGGGGGTGATTCCCAATGCATGAGGATAAGTCTTCTATGGTAGGTGTCATAAACAGAGTGATTCCCCTTTCGTACCACCTATGTTCCACGTACCATCTGCTCTCACATACCAATAGTTTCCCTCACGTAAGGGTGGGTATATAGAGAGGTTGGTATATCGGTCTAGGAAATGGTATATCGAAGGGGCGACCATTTTTGGGAGTCACAAGAGCCATCATATTGCATTTAAACATTCTTCACAAAAATCTTTCAAAACAAAATCAAAACACACTAAACCAGATTTTAGGGCACACTTTTAATCTTTAAACGAGATAACCATTGCGTTGATTGTGTGTTTCCTTTCTGTTTAAGTGTAGCATAAAAAAATCCTAAAAGAAGATAAAAATGTACACATCTTTAGGTAAACATCACCATGGTGTACACCCATAGTCGAGCCCAATCACGGGTAAGCACTGCAAAAAGTGTACAAAGGGGGACGAGTCGCCTTCGATATAGTCCTGAGGACTTGGTCATCCCACCTTGGTGGCCTGACACGCAAGATAGTCCACATCATGCCACCACAGAACAGGACTATAGAGGCACCTCTTTGAGGGGCACCCCCACTCAGCATAGATCCTTTCAAGAGGAGAACCTACACGTGGCACTCAACATAGAAAGTAGGCCTCCCTTAGAAGCTCATTATGAGTGGCCTAGTGATGAAGTGCTAGAGCAACGTAGGGTCCATAAGGAGGGGCCACATGATTTTTTCATCCCTCCTTTACCCCTTATTACTATTAGAAACACTAGACAAAATCCAGAGCACAGGGCTCTCCAGACAAGGAAAGACAATTCTCCCCACACCCTTCACACATACGAAAGGGAGTACGAGGAAGACCACCATGTTCCTCAAGAGAAGTACACAACATGGGAGTGATGCACCTCCGCACCTGCTATGTATCAGGATCACCCATTGAGGCCAGTGCCTCAGGTGAATGTCGCTAACCTCGACAGAGGAAAGCAACCCATAGGGGTCTCGGATCACCACGATCGAGATAGACATGTAGGAGAGGCATCTAGGCTTCCTAAACATGAGACGATAGAACAAATTGACTTGGCATTTTCCAGACATGCCACCCGCCAAGCACAAATCACGTAGCTCAGGCAAGATCAACAATAGTTAGATCATCTGTATCACCTTAGCAAAGAGCGCATTCAGCGTCAGACAGCCGAATTGCTTCATAACAATGTGCCTGAGAAGGTCCCAACCCCTCATGCGCATAAAGTAGAAGTGTAGGAGAGGCGTAACCCCTTGGTGAGAGATAGGTCTCTCATGACCTTACCAAGTGCTACCTCCAAGACCTCCTAGACCTGAGCGGGAGGCCACTCCCAGGAACAATGATGGGCACCCCCACGGGGACCCACCCATGGTTATAGGTCTCGTCCAGAAACTCCTCAAGAAGCCTATGAGGAGTATGAACAAGAAGAAGAGTGGGCTGAAATGCCCTATCAAGGCAGAGGGGCTGCTATCCGGCCACCCCTCTATAGGCCTCAAGTTCCTCCCAACCCACAATGGGAGCAAACTAAGGAGGAAGAGATCAAATCCTTCGATGCATATAAAGCGTTGCTAGAGTGCTTAGAATCTATGGAGATCAAGACTTATGGGCCCCAAAATCCCACTTTACGCCAACTCCATAGTCATCCTGTGCATCCATCAGTGTCCAGCACCTCCATACCCTGAACACTTTAAACTACCCAGCTTGGCACTCTTTAGAGGGGAGGAGGATGCCCAAGAGCATGTGACTAGATTCTTGAGCCGGTGCTTTGGCATTCAGGACAACGATGCTTTGTTACTAAGAACATTTATAACCACATTCGTAGGCCCTGCCTCGGATTGGTTCACTCAGTTGCCAAAACATAGCATCAATAACTTGGATCAGCTAGTGGACGCGTTCCTCGAACGCTTCGCCTTCAACACCAAGAAAAAGGTGTCATTAAGTGACCTAGCTAGCCTCAGGAAGTATGAGGAAGAGACCATGGTGGCATATGGGAACCGGTGGAGGACGCTGCTTTCAAAGCTGCCCTACCTCCCTCCCATGTCCGACCTGACTCAGATGTTCTCAAAGAGTTATTTGAGATTGATCTCCATGCTATTGCAGCTACAACAATATGCCACTTTAGAGGAAGCTCTGGCACAAGCCAGAATCATTGAGGAGATCAAGATACAGGATGGCGAGATCACCAAACCTAAGAAGAAATAATGGACCAAGAACACCAAAATAGGGACCATGCAACAGAAACCCGTTATGGTCAATCAGGTTGCTATCAATGTCCCTAAGCCTGCACAAGCAACACAGCCTCAAAAGGCTAACTATCAGGCGGTGCCTCCTAACAATTATGATAGAGAAAACCAGAGGCAAGAACAAAATTAGCAACGTCACCCTAGGCGACAATTTACACCTTACACAGAGTCCAGAGACTCCCTATTTGATCGCTTGTCAATGGTGAACTTGATCAACCTGCCAGAGATTCAAACTATAGACCCCAATGCACCAAAGCCTAAGGGGTACCAGGAGGACTTGTACTGTAGGTTCCACAGACGGAAGGGACATGACCTTAATGCATGTTGGAAGTTTAAAGGTTTGGTACAAGACCTAATCGACAACAAGACATTGGTGGTGGACAACCCCGTAGCGCCAAACAACCAACATATGGGAGTCTTCAGAGACCCCCTACTTGCCCATGATGCACAGGCAAAACCCCTTCAAGTCAATGAGGTGCAACAGAATTTCCCCATGTAGGGGTATGTAGGGATGATAAGCATAGTGACTAGGAACAAGAGGTACCCAGGAGCTGCCCCCGCGACAGCCACAAGAGAGGTTCCATCGACGTCACAACCTCAACAACACCCTACACAACTTCCCCCGCCTAGACCAGTGGCCACGATTCAGACTAGACTTACCCAAAGTCTAAGGACCACGTCGGCTAGGCTCTCCATATACGAGCTCATTCAACAATCAGTGCCCCATCGGGAGGCTCTAATGGAGATATTAAAAGCCATCGAGCTGCAGCCCCATGAAGCAAACTCTTTCAACAACTTCATGGGACATGTAAAACAATGTACAGAACCAGTCATCACCTTTAGAGAAGATGAATTGAAATCAGTGACTGGTGATGTGGCGGATCCACCCCTGCACGTCATTGCATGGGTCAATGAGATTCCGTATAAGAGAGTGTTGGTGGACACTGGCTCATCCAGTAATATCATCACAACAATAGCATTGAAACATCTAAAGTTGCCGGCATCTCACATCGTGGCCTCCACCTATACTCTACGAGCATTCAATGATGCAATATGCTCGACGGTTGGCACAATTGTCCTACCCATCCAAGTGGGACAAAAGACTATTCATACATTGTGCCATATCTTGGAAGGTGAGATGGCTTATAATATCTTGTTGGGGTGACCTTGGATCGAGGACATGAAGTGTGTCCCTTCAATAGCTCATCGATGCTTAAAGTATACATTTGAAGGACAGGTGCATGTAGTCCCGATAGACTTAGAGCCCTTCAAGTACTGCAATACGGTGCAATTCATGCCGCAATCGACCCTTCCATCAACACATTTGGATTTTTAGTTGAATCCATCTAAACAGGGTCCGATTTCGTAGGCATCCCCATTGACAAGTCCATCAAATCCTCAATCGGGTCCATCTTCCTCATCTGGTCCTTCAACAACGATGCCACCTACGATGGCCACACCAAAGGACAAGGGAAAGAAACCCCTAGAAGAGGAACCACCCCTCGTCTCAACCATCTCTACCGAAGAGATGCCTAGCCGAATGGAAGTCGAGATGCCTAGTTCACCCCACATGGAGTGGACTCAAGAAGGACTCCCATTCACTCCCCCTCAACCACCAACGGTCACCGTTGAGATGGCCAACATGGGCCTGGGGGAGTATCTAGTGAGGAACATTGTAGCAACACCCACACTTGAGTCCATGCAGGACATGGGGAGACCTCGACTCCCCATCGGCTCTGTGGTTCCTCTAGGCTACCCACCCAATCAGACAAACTTTGTTTATGGGGGCCTGGATAATGGCATTGAAACTTGTATGCAAGAAGATGAAGATGAAGAGCCCTTTGTTGAGGATGTCAACTATTTGTCCAACCCTAATTTCGCTTTGAGATATCTTGGCCAATGTAATTGGCATGGATATGGGTTGGGCAGGTATGAGCAAGGAGTGCGTGTTCTTTGCCAACCGAGATATCAAATGCCGTATGACAAGTCAGGAGTAGGGTTCAACCACCCCCTGCCCCTAGACATCTTGGTAGAGAACATGCAAGGCCTAGGGATAGGCAACAAGGATGGGTTGGCATTAGATCCATATGCCAATCCTAACACAACATATACATTGGGGGATTATCTCCCATTGCTAACAACCAACCTTGTTGACCTTAACAACCCTTTCCCTTCGGTCGAAAAGGGAGAAAATTCGAGGACTCACCTACAAGAAGGATATGGACAAGACCAAGAAGGGTCTTCAGAAGATGAGTCGGAATACGAGGTAGCACCTTGGGATCCTTTCGAGTCTGATAGCAATCATTCACAAGTGCATCCCATGGATGATGATCAGGAGAGCTTCCTGACAATGTTCCCTTTGGATGCTCCGATTGAGCATATGCCACCTCAAGAGAATCAGGTCCCCCCATAGAGAGCGGAACAACCCCGATGGGACCACATTAATTTGCTCGAGCAAGATGAGCCTCATATGTCACAAACAGCTGTTGGAGCCAACGAAGGCCTTTGGATCTCTGACAGTGATTATGAAGATGAAACTGAGATGGCTTATCTCAATCATATGCGACAACAACAATATCCCTTGGACATAGATGACATGTTTGAACAGTTACACATAGGGCCAAGGCATAGGTGGCACCTCAACCAGGTGCAGTTATAGCAATTACTGCACCCGCCACTCTAGGTATACAGAGAGCATCTTCCACCTGGAGACCCTATACAACCATCAGTGCCTAGGGTGGACCCTATCCTTTTATCCACACATAGGGCTGATCCATTTGTGCCAGTACCCACAGAGCCAGATCCAAAGCACAAAGATCATCTAGGATGTCCGAGCAGCCACACCCACGGTAATGGAGACCACAATCATTTCATTAACATGATCTCCATTGATTTAACCACCCCCATTCATGATCCAGCCGACCCAACATGGTCATTGCATCTAGACCTAGATGCTATTGACTGGGATCGCACTGACACACCGCCATCCCCATTAGAGTACTAGCCTTGTGGTGGGATGTTCCATTTCACCCCAGGACAGACTCAGGATGTCTTCCATGCTGAAGAGGAACCCGATGTTCCGAACGATGATCTAAATTCAGCAAATGATATCCACTTGATCCCAACTCCACACCAGTTGGAGGACGGATCCCACATGTCGATCGAGGAGATGACTGATGTAGACATCGGCTCAGATCCAATGAATTTGCAAATCATCAAGCTAGGGGTGAGTCTATCCCTTGAAGAGCAAGCTGACTACATTGCCCTTCTCAAAGAGAAGAAGGAGGTTTTTGCATGGTCATACAAAGACATGTCGGGGCTAGACCCATAGCTAGTCATGCATAATCTAACGCTTGATCCGACAGTCAAGCCAGTAAAGCAAAAACTATGTAAGATGCATCCAACAGTGGCCTTAATGGTCAAATATGAGCTACAAAAGCTGTTGGATGCATAGTTTGTCATCTGCATGGATTACCCACCATGGTTGTCTAACATGGTGCCCGTCAAAAAGCCCGACGGGAGGATTCGCATATGCATCGATTTTTGAGATCTAAACAAAGCGAGTCCTAAGGATGATTTTCCCTTGCCGAGCATCGACGCATTGGTAGACGCTACAACGGGCCATGAAATGCTTTCCCTCATGGATGGTTTCTCAAGATACAATCAAATTCGTATCAATCCCGAGGACCAACTAAAAATGGCGTTCACAATGCCTTGGGGGACATTTTGCTATAAGGTCATGCCCTTTGGCCTTAAAAATATTGGCGCCACCTACCAACGTGCCATGACGTACATCTTCCATGATTACATGCACAAAACTTTGGAAGATTACATGGATGATTTGTTGGCCAAATCTCTTTTGCACCCAGATCATCTCGATGACTTAAGCAAGATCCTCGATCGCCTCATGGAACATAAAGTCAGACTAAACCCCAAGAAGTGCGTATTTGGCATCACATCTGGAAAGCTCTTGGGTTACATAGTCTCCAAATGAGGAATCGAGGTAGACCCACACAAAGTCAAGGCAATCCTTGAAATGCTTCCCCCAACTACCATCAAGCAGCTCAGAAGTCTGTAGGGAAAGGTCACGTCAATCAAGCGCTTCATAGCGCAGCTATCTGACAAGTGTCGACCCATGAATAAATTATTGCACAAGGGGGTAGTATTTCACTGGGATGATGAGTGCCAGTCAGCCTTTGATGACATTAAACAATACTTGGCTTCACCGCCAGTATTGGCACCACCTAGACCAAGAGTGTCATTCTATTTATACATCTCAGCTACTGAGGTGGCACTGGGTGCCATGCTATCCTAGAAAAATGAACTACACAAAGAACAGGCTACTTACTATCTTAGCCGCACCCTGGTCAGTTATGAACTTAACTATGCATACGTTGAGAAGCTCTGCTTGGCAGTGGTGTTTGCTACCAAAAAGCTATGCCACTACATGCTCAGAAATATGACGTATGTTGTGTCTAAGGAGAATCCATTGCGATACATGATGAGTCATACTTATCATAGTAGCCGCACGATGAAATGGATCATGTTGTTGATGGAGTTTGACATAGAATTCATTGGACAAAAATCCATAAAAGGTCAAGTCATCACCGATCAACTGGTAGAGGCTCCTCTTGAAGACGATCAACCTCTGACCATAGAACTACCGGATGATGGGGTCTTCCATGTTTCAGAATCGCCAGATTCTGATGAGCCTGAGTCACGGTTGACATGACCCTATTCTTCGATGGTTCTAAATGTGAGCAAGGAGGTGGCATGGGAATTGTATTCTTCACTCCACAAGGGGCTCCAATGCCTCTATCATTTAAATTAGACTTCTCATGCACCAACAACAATGCAGAATACGAAGCCTTGCTCATAGGTCTTCAGACAACAATCACCATGAACATTAAACGTTTAAACATCTTTGGTGATTCATTGTTAATTGTCAATCAAGTAAAGGGGATATTCCAATGTAAATGCCTAGTTCTGCAGGCCTACAAAGCCCTTGTGGACAAATTCCTAGCACAACTTGAATGGTATGACATCGAGGCACTCCCTCGATCATCGAATCATTTTGTGGATACTATGGCCTCCTTGGGGTCACTAATCCCGCAAGACCCTTCCGGTGAAATGACAACCATTCAGGTCAAAACATTATCGCAATCCATGATGGAGCGTGCAAGCTCTGACCTAACGCCAGGAATCCACCTGATCCAGATTGAACCATCTCAGGATAGGTTCTCTCGAATCCATGATTGTCTGACTCGAGCCAAATGGGGGTCCTTGTTCTCCCCGACTCCTCTTAATAGCAACACAACGCTATTTTTACAAGTTCTTTCCCGCTCAACTTTTGCTAGGGATGAACTTCAAGAGGGATTGGTCATTCATACCATCGAGGTTTCTGATCAGCAGGATTGGTACACACCCATTAGGGATTACCTCAAGTTAGGTAACCTCCCACTTGGATTGACACAAGCCATGAAAAGATCATTTAAATAGAAAGTGGCAAAACATGTCTTGTTAGGAGACATTTTGTATCATCGAAGCTATGAAGGAATCCTCCTCCATTGCTTGGACCAAAAAGAGTCCACTTGGGTGATCACCCAAGCACATGATGGTACATGTGGTGGCCACTTCAGTGGTATGGCCATCACAAAGTGCATTCTTCGCATGGGCTATTATTGGCCATCTTTAGAGCGAGATTGTTGTGCATATGTAAAGAAGTGCGTGAAGTGTCAACACCATGCTAATTTGACACACGTACCTTCTTAGGCCTTGCAACCGATCCAATCGACTTGGCCTTTTTCATAGTGGGGCTTTGATCTAATCGAAAAGATCTCCCCTGTGTCGTTGGGTCATCACACGTTCATCATAATGGCCATAGAGTACTTCACCAAGTGGGTGGAAGCAATTTTGCTAACCTCTACGACTGGAACCCGCATTGCGGAGTTTATTTTGCATAACATCATATGTCATTTTGGTATTCCATCCAAGATCCTCTCGGATAATGGGACGCCATTCAAGAATAAATATGTGCATGCTTTGACCACAAAGTACAAAATTCAGCACAATTTTTCAACACCCTATTATCCGCAAGCAAATGGGCAAGCAGAGGCGTCAAACAAAATGCTAGTCGCCATCCTCAAAAATACGATCGTAGATAGTCATAAGGATTGGCACATTCAAATCCCGCTTGCCCTATGGGCTTATCGCACTAGCATTCGGACGCCCACTAGGGCAACTCCATTTTCGCTGGTGTATGGCTCCGAGGCAGTCATGCCTCTTGAGTTGGAAATCCCTTCCCTATGCATTTCAATGCAAGAGTTCATCGATGATGACACTGCATGGCAGGCCCGGTTAGACCAACTGACATTGCTCGATGAACGACGCATCAATGCTCTCGAGCATTTGCGTATCTATCAAGAGCGACTTAAGAAAGCATACAACATGAAGGTCCACCTAAGGGACTTTCAGGTTGGTGACTTGGTCTTAAAAGAGAACCAACAGAATTCTAATTTGTCATCCCATCTAAGGGACAAGTTCATGGCAAACTGGTTAGGTCCTTATGTGATTGATAGTAAAATAGGACCTGGAACATACCGGCTCACCTCTCTTGAAGGAATCAAGGAGCTAGAACCCTTGAACATCAGTCATTTGAGGCCATTCCACATTTAGAGAGCCATAGTCCAACCAAAAGCTCCAAGGATTCCCACAATCGCTTGGTCAACCCAAAATGCCCCAAAGGTATCCATAAACCCTTTGGTCAAACCAAAAGCTCCAAGGATTCCCACAATCACTTGGTCAACCCAAAAATGCCCCAAAGGTATCCATAAACCCTTTGGTCAAACCAAAAGCTCCAAGGATTCCCACAATCGCTTGGTCAACCCCAAAAATGCCCCAAAGGTATCCATAAACCCTTTGGTCAAACCAAAAGCTCCAAGAGTTACCATAACCGCTTGGTCAAAACAAATATTCAAAAACAAACAAAAACAATAAAATCATCAAAAATAACAAAAAAAAAATTGCATTTCAATTCCATGCATACTCATAAAAATCAAAATACAAAAATATAGGTTGCATTAGGCATCACATCCATACATTGCATATTTGCTAGGTCATACATGTCAAAAGCACCAATCACACATTCCCTTTTTCCACAATCCATTTTATAAACACATACATCCAGAATAACACCATCCCCATTTTTAGCAAAGTCAGCTTGTCTCCTAATGTATATAGGGTTTTCGTCATTCAAATGTCTTTAAATTTCTAGCCAAAAACTTGTACAAAGTTAAACAGATTTTACAAGGGAAAGTTTTACTTGGATCAAGCCTCGTTACGTAACATCCCTACACAAGTTAAAACACATAAAATAATTCCTAAGTTGTGTGAATGCAAGAGAAACCTACAAAGCAGTCTAGGGTACCATAGGTGAAAGATTAGCCTGTTCATCCCCCTATGCGAATGGTTCAAGAGTGCTGAGAATTGACAAAAGGACAAGCTCTTCCCCATCAATTCCCCTAAATAAATAGTGGTTTTCACCACTACCAAAAATCCCAATCACCATTGGTCCCCAAGGTTGTAAGGATTCATACTACACGTCCCTGCCAAGGATGGGTAGTCATCCCCAAAGCCTAAAAGGATCAATGCCATTCAAAAACAAAATTCCCACAAGCCATCATCACAATCACCTTTGGTCTCCAAAGTCGTAAGGATTCGTACTACACGTCCTTGAACAGGATGGGTAGTCATCCCCAAGGCCTAAAATATCAATGCCCTTACTTCATAATCTCCATAATCCCCTTTGGTTCCCAAAGTCGTAAGGATTCATACTACACATCCCTGAATAGGATGGGTAGTCATCCCCAAGGCCAAAAGGATCAAGGCCATTCATACGCCAAAAACATACAAGCTCAACCTTACAAAGCTCAAAATCCAAATCAAATAATAGTGGTTATCACCACTATTCAAAATCCTTGCTCAAAAAGAAAAACAAAGAGAAAAATAAATAGTGATTTTTATCACTATGTATACGAGCAAGTATCCTCAACCATTGAGCCAATAAAAAGCCTGAACTTGAATCCTTGGAATTCTCAGCATTCGAAAACCATCTAGGTGATCCTCATTACAGGTTTGGTGGACAACCTACCTGGCAATGGCGGTATCCTAACCGCATGACGATATGTCTATCACATTAACTTTGCGTGTGAGCAGACCAATGTTTGCATGTGGATGAGCTAGCTTATGGTACCTTAGATTGTCCCGTGGATTAATCTTACTAAATACAACAACGGAGTTAGTGGAGCTAGTTAGGTGATCCTCAGTACAGGTTTGGTTGATAGCCTATCTGGCACTAGCGGTATCCTGATAAATACCACATAAACGAACTCAATTGCACACACAGGGATGTGAAATAACTTGGTTAACCTCCAAGTCGGATTTATACCTTGTTCAAAAGTCTTGCGAGATAAATGTACAGTTTTGGCTAGTTAGTTAAAATATCTGAATCTTCGAAAAGCTTAACTACATTTTAAAACAACTGGTACATTTCATTCCATACATCACCATCAAAAAATATGCAAAATACAAAAACAAAGTTTTCACATGCAAAGTCATTCCACAAAGTCATCCCATAAGTACAACAAGCCAGTCAATCTTGCATAGTCTATGGTGCCATCGACAAGTTATCAACAAATCATTTCATTCATTCCATATGCATACATCATATAATTAGAAACATCGCATTCATAATACCACATGCATACATCATCATAAATAACTGTGCATAAAAAAAAAACAAACCATGAAAAGTGTATAAACACAAAAAGAGTCATCTGTATATATATCATCAAAAATGCCCGTAGGCTACAATGAACCGGTCCTCTGACCTCGCAACAAAATCCAAAAGCTCAAAAACCCCCAAGCCTAGGGCGTCGGCCACCATGATCATGCAGGATCGGTGCGACGGGAACTACCCCCATGGTGTGGGTCCTATGGGACCCCTCAGGGCGGCTATTGCTAGCCCCCGCATCACGCCTACTAGAGCCCCCTCATCCAATCACCTACGATGAGATGATGTTGACTGCTCAGTATCGCTGCCCCTCGTCCGACGTGAAGACCCACCTCTAGAGGGCTCAGGTACCGCCCCCGAGGTGGATGATCTCTCCCTCTAGCTCCATCCGATGCTGGCACCACTCCGCCTCCCACCGATGATACATCGCTACTACATCGTCGTGCTGCTCTAGCTACGTCCGTAGGAGATCCCTCTCCCATGCAGCATCGGTATCCCCATCCTACCGATGGGACGCAGCCCATGCGTTCTCCCACTCAGCTAGCTGAGTCCGCAAGAGATCCCTCTCATGCAGAGCCTCCCCCAGCTCCTCATCTCACCCCAGTAGCCCCCAATCATGCATTCTCGCTGCACTCCTACCTCCATGTCCTCCGAAACTGCCTGAGGCATCGATGAATCTGGGACAGCAGCCTGCTCTAGCTCCCACTACTCCGAGACGTCCTGCATCTCTAGCTGATCCGGCACCCCAAACTCCCCTCCAACATCCTCAACCTCCACCATGTCCGCATCATCCAACGGAACTCCCCAGCCCTCTCCTGGTGCCTCTGCACCCTCATCCCCTCTCGCCCCCTAGAGGCCCCTCGCCTCGCCATCACCGCAAAGTCCACCACTGCTCATACTCGATGGTAACCCCGATGTCATCCACATCTAGGACATCAATCATTGTATCTACATCCTCACCCAGCGGTGCAATGACTGGCCAAGCTAGAGTCCTCTCGTCCCTCGACGTCGATAGACCATGGGCTCACCAGGCAACCCCTGGCGCACCCCGAACTATCATGTAACCCGACCATATGGGAAGAACTCCTGCTCAGTCCCATGACGCCCAATCAGCCACCGCCCCCTCCGTACCCACCGGAGCCACTCTCCAGCCTCAAGCCAGGCTGGACAGTCTCGATAGGGGCGCCAGAACACCTCCCCTGGAGCAAGTCGAGCGAAGGCATCGGCATAGTGCCCTACGACACCTGCCCATCGCCGACTCTGACCCTGCTCCTCAGACCTCCACCATAGTGCCCCGTATCCAATCTCTCGGTCTACCATCTCCGCTCGAGTCATCCAGGGCAGCCCCATCGGCCTCTCCACTGCTATGTGCTACCAAGCCCAACACTGCAACAAGTAGCTGCAACTAATCCCCTTTCGCCTCTGGCAATGGACCTCGTACAACTCATCATAGAGCTATGCCAATAGAGTCTATCCCCATCTCATGATCATAGGTGCATCCATAGGACACTCCACCAACCGAAACACCACCTCTAGCAGGTTCCACGAGAACCTCACACCCAAAGAGTCGGGGAGAAGCATGTTGGAAATAAGGCCCATAAGTAATGCGTGCCTCACTCCCAACACACCCCTCTCTAGCCACCATCGAACCAATATGCCACCAATATGGCAGTCACCCTCTACCCTCTCCACTAGGTTGTCCACCCCCATCTCCTCTCCATGTCCAAAGCAGCGTGTCAACACTACTGTCCGCTGATCCCATGACATCGTCCGGATCGGCAGTCCATCTATCAAAATCCGAAGAATCCGATAGACATCCTCCAAGGTCACCATCATCTCCCCTATTGGGAGATGGAAGGTGTTGGTCCGGGGATCCCATAAGTTGATCAGGGCCGTCAGATAGGCCCGATCCCCGACCACTGGCTCCAGCCGAGTCACCTGCTTGAGCCCAAGGGCATCAAGCCAATCCCAATCAGCCAAAGTCAGCGCCTCCCATGCTTCAGTGAACACCGTGGGCACACGGTACCGGCTCTTCACAACCTACAAAAGAAAACAACACAAAAACATTAAAACAATGAAAAACTATACAACAAGGCATAAAAATGTACAGCCAAAAACATAACAAAATTCAAAAACTAATTTGTCAGTTCTAGGGTTTTAACTCTCAACTGATAAATTAAAAACAAACATAAAAAATTCAAAAAAATCATTTGTCAGTTCTAGGGTTTTTAACTCTCAACTGATAAATTAAACAAAAAAAAAACTACCAAAATCATTTGTCAGTTCTAGGGTTTTTAACTCTAACTGATAAATTAAAAACAAACAACACAAATTCAAAAAAACTAATTTGTCAGTTCTAGGGTTTTAACTCTAACTGATAAATTAAAAACAAAAAAATTAAAACAAAATAATTGTTTGTCAGTCCTAGGGTTTTTAACTCTAAAAAAATTGACTGATCACTTACAAACACAAAAACATAAACCACAAAAAATAACTAGGGTTGAGCTACATTTTTACGCTCAGTTTTACCCTACGTTTCTAACCTAAGTTTTGATCTTTGTTAAATTCGGGTTAAGCGAAGTTTTAAGTTATGTTCTAAACTAAGTTTTTTTAAGCTCAGTTTTAAACTAAACTTTTGATCTTTGTTTAACTAGGGTTCAACTAAGTTTTAAACTAAGTGTTAATTTTGGTAGACTAGGGTTTCATTTTTAAATTTGAAAAAAAAAAAACAAACAAAACAAACAAAAGGACAAAAAACAAATAACTTGCGGTTTTACAACTGTAAAGCAAACAAACAATAAAGAGGAAAATCACTCATTGGTCTCGCTTCGGCTCCATCGCTCGATCCGGTTCGTGCACTCATGGTGGCGGGAAAAATTCGGCAATGCTTCGCTTCGCAGAATTGACCTCCTCCTCAGAGCTCCAAATCGCCAGGAAAAACAAATGCAAATGAGCCCAAAACCCAGTTTTGGCCTTTAAATAGGCTTTTGAGCCTGTACTCGTTCCCCCTGGGATGAGCACTCTGGTTAGCGCTCGTCCCTCCCTGGGACGAATACTAAACAGGAATTCGTCCCACCCAGGGACGAATACAGAGCAAAAATTTCAAAAACAAAAAACTGCACAAAAATGCACCAAAAAAAGCAATAAAACTGTCCAATGAGAGTGCTTTTGCACTTGACATTTCGGGCATGCAAAATAGATGTCGGGGTCACAAATCCTCACTATCCTACTCCCTAAGAAGGCTACCATAGCCGGACCGCTCCACGGGAGGACGGATTTTTGAGAATTTCATCCCCAAACGACATCGCAAAAAGGGTCAAAACCCAACCAAAAATAGCAATAACATTGCCGAACGAAGGCGCCTTTGCGCTTGACATTCTTGGCATCCAAAATAGACATTGGGGTTACAAATTGTCACTATCCTACTCCCTAAGAAGGCTATCATAGCCGGACCGCTCCATGGGAGGACGAATTTTTGACAATTTCAGCTCCAAAATGCGTCACCAAAAAGGGTTCACACCCACCAAAAATAGGTCAAAATGTTTGGAAACTGCTTTCGCATTCAACGGTAAACAACTGAAGGCACCCTTACCTAAGTCATCTTGGGTCAAGTGACTCGTCGCTTTTCTCATGTCGGTCATTCCCTCATCGATTCGTCACTTGAGGGGGTAGTCACACTTAGTCACCAATCAACAAAAACACACCCAATCAAGGAAATGACATGCATTCAAAGGATCATTGACAAAGACAATCGCGCCCCTGCTTGGGGTAGCAAACAAGCAATAATCACAAGCTGATCAAACACTTGGCATTCATGAATCATGAACTCAAGGTTCCCATAGACAAAAGGTTGCGCCCTTTGCCTATTCATGACTGATCAATGTCCAAGCTCAAGTAACACCTCACCGAACAAGGTTAACACTTGAATTAAGTTCCTTAGCTCGTCAGAAGCAAGGATTCAAGAATGCGTGCCCTTTCCATACTTGGGGCATCAAGAGTTGGTTAGGTTACTGAGAAACCCTAATCATTAGTGCTTTGGTTATCTATTTTTGCTCGACGCTGCGCCTTGCACAACGCTTCCCAAAAAGGGGCATCTGTAGACACCAAAACAACACCAATCCGATTATGTGACGACAAGCACCGATCGCATTGACACACACAGCCCCTAGGGCAGCCCCCAGAGGTTAAACAGTGGTCCTAACCACTCCCAAAAGTAGTTTGGAGGTCAGAGGTCAATTTGGCACCTTTTTGGCACCTTGCTCTCTGCTCGTCCCACCCAGGGACGAATACAAACTGGCATTCGTCCCACCCAGGGACGAATATCAGCATTCACCCCAGGGTGAGGCGAATAGCAAGTTTGACTGGAAAAAAGTCAAACCTCGACAAGTCCGCCAGTTAACTGAAGCTGCAGGCCATGCAATTGCGAGGAATGACTTCAAATCAAGGAGAGAGACTTCAGTCATGCATGTCTTTATTTTAGAGACCTCATGCAAGGAGATTCTAAATCAGGGAATTATCTTTTCTCTCAAAATAGGACAAACAACTCAAGTGGCGCCCTCGCATGCGCAATTCAAACAGAGAGACCCTAGGTCTATAAATTGGTGAGTTTTCTCACCCAAAAGATATAGAGAGAAGGAGCATTTGAGCAACGAAGTGCTGCCAATTTACATACCTACTTGCGATTTGTGCCTTTCACATCCTTAATCTCTCATTCGAAAGGGAGGTTATTGGGTGATTATTGGAAGCACGAATCAGGACCCAAAACCCAATTTTTGGCCACAATATCCCACAAAATTTGCTGACAACACCCCATAAGAAGTTTTGGACCCATCCCAAGTGGATTGGTGCCGAAACAGAGTCCCAAACGGTGGGCGTCCTGCCCCCGGGCGCTCCCCAAGCTGTCATAGTTCTAAACGCCCCACCCCGGAGCGATTAGAAATCTGTGGTATATTTCTCTTTATTTTTTTTTTGCATATTATTCTAGGTTATTTAAATAGGTTGTAGTTTAAATTTCACTTCATTTTGAGCAATTTTGACCAGGTTTTTATCATTTCCTGCCTTTACTAACCTGTAGATGGCATCATCAAAATTTGGGTGATAGAGGCCAAATTGGAGAAATCTGACCATCTGGGTCATCCCAAAACACCCCCAATTAGCTAACCCCAACTTTGCAGGTCATTTGGAGCTTCCTGGACAGGACATTGAAGAGGGTGCTTTCTGATAATTTATTGTAGGTTTATTCGTCCCGCCCTGGAGCGAATACAAATCTGTGAGGAATTTCTCGACTGTTCCTTTTGTAGTGGCTTCTTGGTAACATATTCATGCTTCTATCAAATTTCTAGGTCGATCTGATATTATTTGGTTATCGGTTTAATATTTTCATGCATACACTAACAGTAGGCCTTGGGAAATACATGTTCTATTCTATCTGCAGGTGCTACTAATATTTTCTATTTCCTTGAACGTAGGTCTTCGACATCAGAGGAGCAGGAAGGAGTCAACAATCATATACACAAGCGGCGGTGACGTTTTGGTCCGCCCATCTTACATGTGGGCACGCGGAAGAAGGATTGCTATCCATGGATGTGACAAGAAACATATTTGACGCTCCTATCCCCTAAAAAGGAAGGAGACGTATTGTAACACGACTTTGAAAGCATATCAATAAAAAGGGCAGCATATTTCATATTGCTTTTATCTTGTGTCGATTCGTCTATGTTCTTTCCTTTCATGCATTTTGCAATACATAGGCTTTTAGCGTTAAGTTTGGTTCTACAAGCATCGTGCTTGGCATTTTCCTTTTTGTTTCCGTATCCTCGTGCTTTCACTATTTGAAAATTATTTTATGATCTATGTAATGCTTGCCCTAGACATCGTGGAAGGTATGGTTTTCACTTTTATTTTGTGCAAAAAATTGGAATTCGTTGTCACTAAATTTCAAAGCATGATCTTTTGAAATATAGACTTATAACCCATCCAGGATTCCCTACAACATATCATACTAAAATATTGAGTAGAAACTACAAAAATATTGGCCACTAGGGCTCGAAGGTCCCCAAAACCAACCTCTGGAGCTGCTTGCACTCAACCTAGATGAAAACCTCATACAATTGCTTGCCAAAAATTTCATTCACACATAGGAATGTTCTAGGACATGTGTTGCTCCAAATGATCTGAAAATTGGTGGAGACATTCTAGGTTTTTTTAGTCATCTATCGTCCAAATTGCAAATCAATTCGAGTTCAGATGAGTGAAATATGACTTAAACAAGTTCGATAGTTTGGGCAGTCCTACGAAAAACATCCCTCCTCAATCTATTTGGATGGATACTTGGTGTGATAAAAGACCTCTCCCTCTATTTTTTTTTTGTTTTATTTTTATTGTATTTTCATTATTATTATTTATTTATTTTTTTATCTTTTCTATTTTTATTTTTATTTTTATTTTTTAAACTTGATTTAATTAATTTCAATTGTTTGAATTGGTTTAATTCAAAATATTAAAATTAACCAAAACACTAAAAAACATGGAATAACCTAACCAACAAACTAAACAACTTAAAAGAAACTAAAAGGAGACACTAATCCACACCCAAACCTTGGAACATATATTGCAACCTAAATCAAAATTTTCCAAAAAATGAAAAATAAAAGTGGGTCCCCAATTTTGGGCCTAGTTGTGGAATGGCCACAACAAGGGGGTCGAGCCTATTTAAAAAATTAAGGGGTTTTGGGATCATTTATAGACTTAGTTATCAAGTTCGAGTTCATATTCATGTTCAACATTAGTTCGAAAAAAATTCAACATGTTTAAAAATTTGATATAAAATTCAATTATTATAAAATTAAAAATAAATTTATTTATTTTTAATATAAAATTTAAAAATACAAAATTAAAATATATTTTAAAATATTTTTAAAATATAATTTTTTTTTATAACTTTATCTAAACATAGTATTTTTTTAACAAATAAATCAATAAGTTATAAATTATAAGTTTTCTAAATTCATATAATAAAATCCAACATAATATATGTAAGATACAAAACTAACAAACAATTATCATACTTTCACATTCATATTGATATATATTTTATTTTTTAAAGGTAAAACATTTTACCATTTATAACTTATTTTACCCTAAATTTTCTCAAAGATTATAAATATTTCCTCTAGGGCACCGTGAGTTTTACCTGGGAATTAATTAGCTCACGTAATAATTTATTTAAATACCTACCACCTACCTAATTTTTTTATTATATTTATATAAGAATAGCCATTCATTCTTAATTTATTTGAGGGATATTCATTTTAAATTGTTCACTTCATATTCATAGTAAATCAGTAAATCAAAGGCTATAGGTGTACTAAATCCATTGAGATATTTTATGTGGTTTTATTTTTCAATTGTTAATGATTAATTTTAGGGTTTTTATACTCTTATATTCAGTTTTTTTTTTTTTTACCGAATTTAAAGTTTATTTGCCAAATTTATTGGTTAAAGTTTTAAATTAGATATAAAAATTCAACAAATTTGATAACTAAGGTTATAGACTCAATCCTACCATGTTGTTTATTATTTTTAAGGGAATTTATTTATTGTTGAATTTCAAAATATATCATGTTTTTATCTATTGAATTTTTATTTGGAACTAAAAATAGTTTAATTTTACATTATGGTATTTTATATTAAGTTATGGCAAGGAGGAAACTATAAATATTCTCTAAAATACATTATAAAATCATTAGTTTCTATAGCCTTTACCTCTTAGAATGCATTTTTATTATTTAATGTTACTTTTTGTTCTTAGATAGGTCATTAATTGATAATAATATTGCTTTTGTAGAGATTTAGAAATATGTAAATGTTGGAGATGTCTTTAATAAATATGACAAGAAGAAAAAAAAAATAGTATAGTAAAAACCTTATAACTAGTAAAAAAAAATCAAGCTTGGTCACTAGTTTGATAGTCACGTAAAATTAATTATATTTTTTAAAAGTAAAATAAAATATTTTAATATATAAATATAAATATAAATTTGGAGTAAAATTCAATGTTAGACTTATCAAAAGAGGCTTAAACCTTTCTGCCATAATCTTAGTAATGATTTTGAGAAGAACATTACATAAAGAAATAGGTCTAAAATCTGAGATATGATCAACCTCTTGAGCTTTTGGAACAAGAGTAATATACGTTTTATTGATAACCATCAAGATTTCTTTGGCTTTCCTATATTATTCCACCACCTCTAATAAATCAACATGAAGGATACCCAAAACTCTTGGTAAAACTCAATGGGAAAACCATTAGGACCTTTGGTTTTCTCTTTTTGCATTTTAAAAACTACCTGTTGAAGATCATTGATAGTAACAAGATCAATAAACATAGATTTCTACTCAGAAGTGATAAGAGAAGGGATTGTTTGAAGAAAATTTTGTTGAGAAGGTGATTCAAGAGGAGTAGCAGTATTGTAAAAGTAATCAACAACAATAGAGTTTATGCCATCCCAAGTGTAGACAACATCTCCAGAATCTGATTTTAGGGAATAAATAAAATTGTGAGATATTCAATCTAGAAGAGATTTGTGGAATAAATTTATGTTTTGATCTCCTTATTTGAGCCATTAAATTCTATATTTTGCTTCCATAAGAGTTCTTCTCCTTTTTCCCATTCTTCTAACTAAGTTATGAGTTTAATTGCATCTACACTTCTACTCTTTATGAGGCCATCTAAATAGATTTTCTTATTCAATTTTTTAAGTTAAGCAATAACTTCATTTCTTTTATGAACATCCTCAAAATCCTTCTAGTTCCAAGTCTTGAATTTGGATTTAATGTATTGTAGTATTTTGACAAAAGAAAACATCTTAGTCCCATACCTACGCTTACCTTACTTCCACCATTGTTGCACATGAGGTCTAAGGGAACTTCCTTTAAGCCACATTACTTGAAAACAAAAAGGAGAGAAACTCACATTGGTTTTTGACATTTCCACCATGATTGGCTAGTGATCCGAATCAGCGTTGTTAAGAGTCTTCAATTTAGGAATGTGACCATGGATTAAGAAATTTTTTTAGAGCAAAAGCCTATCCAATCTCTCCATAATACAAGATAAGCCTTACCTTTTATTAGACCAAGTCATAAGGCCATTATCTGGTTTGATATCCACAAGATAGAGGTTTGTAATATATTCGCTCATGAGGTCAGTGCTTCTATACAAATTTCTATTTCCCCCCATTTTCTCATAAAGAGAGAGGATGGGATTGAAATCTCTTCTGATCAAGATACAAGCTTTAGGAAAATGAGCTATAATATAAGTTATATCCTTCCACTATCTTCTTTTCTCCTCCAAAGTAGTCGTAGCATAACTAGTAATGTAGAGTATAATTTAGTTTGAATGTCTACTTTGAATAGCTATAGCCAAAAGACCCCAATTTCCAATCATATGGTGAATAACTAGCTCTTTTGAGTCCCAAAGACAAGAAATACCACTATAAGTCCCCTAGGAACTAAGGGAAACCACTTTTCTACCTAGCCAAATTTTACTAGCAATTGAGTCCATAACCTCTATTGACATCTTCATTTCTTGAAGGAAAACAATATGTGAATGATTTATTTGAATCATTATTCTAATTTTGCTTTGTTTTGAAAGACTCCCTTTGAGTCCTCTAATATTCCAAGTGATTATCTTCATTAATACTAGGTCTAAAAATTTTGGGAAGGGCATTAATATTACCTTTCTCTACAAAATTTTCACCATATTTTACCATATGATATTGATTGGTATTGTGACCTACCTTTTGATTAGAATCCATATTCAGTTTTTTTTCCCGATTCTTGACTTACTCCAATTGAATCTAAGATGGCTTCTAACCTTGAATAATGCTCGTACACAACCAAAGTATTACTAGAGGGTTCAACAAATTCTATACTGGAACCTGTATTATTTGAAGTTTTGACATTTAAAAGATTGTTTTTCTTGTGTAAATTTTCTCCATTTTTTTTCTATTGAAAACCTTTGATTTGCTACTTTATCTTTGAGTTTTTTCCTTCATATTTAAATTGTGTTTCTAATTTTTTTTTTCTATTATTTCCTCTTCCTCACTTGGTACATCATTCGTGGAAATATTTTCAAACATATTAGCAGATAAATTTGATTGATCCTTCATAACTAATTTTTTCTTGGTGTTATTCTTCTTAGGTATTTGGAAACCTGCTCAGTTTATATCTTATTTCTTTTGATTAGGAATTTTATTTGGGTAAGCACTAGCCAAATTACCTTATTCATGGTAAATTCTACAATGAAAACGAATGTTCTCATAGTCCACCACATGCTCCCAAGTGTCTTCCCCAAATTGTAATGTGATATTTTTAGGTAAGGGTTTTTCAAAATCCATTAAAACACAAATTCAAACATAAATAATATGTTCAAAATTTTGAGTATAATCAGTAGTCATCATAAAATTTCCTAAAGAGTTTCCAATTGAAGAAAAAATAGTAGGATTCCAAAATTCAATAGGGAGGCCAAAAAGTCTAACCCACATGGGAGCTGTAGAAGGTATCTCTTCTTCAGCTTTAAATTTAGTATTTTAGGGCTTCATGAAAAGTCTTGTCCTTCCAAAAAACCAAGGACCCCCTTGAAATTTTTTCTCTCTATCTTCATTATTAGCAACTAAATCAAGAAAATAACCATTTGGATAAATAGATATTTGTAACTCACCTTTAAATTTTTTTGCAAACCAAAATTTAGAATTAGAAAGGCTCGAATGAAAACCCACGAACAAATAAATTAGTCCTTTTGTTAGATCTTCAATCCCATTCTGAATGTTACCCATATCAAGCTTAACAATAAGAGTTCTATCAGCTGCTTTGAGATATCTTGACTCTATTTTCCTAGAATTGATCTTAGGCATTCTTAGAGATTTATGGGAAGCCCTAAGATTAATATTAGCATTGGTTTGAGGATATCTGCCATAGAGGGCTTCCCTAAAATTTATTTTTGGGGCTAAGTATTCAAAATTCTTAACCTTGATAGGGGTTTTCAAAGTAGATTTATTTTGTGGGTGCACTTTAGAACCAAAACCACTCGATATCTAAGACATTCTTTGATCAGCTACTTGAAACTTAACTTGTTATCTCTTTAATCCTTACCCTAGACATTATGGAAGGTATAATTTTCATTTTTATTTTGTGTAGCAAATTGGAAGTCATTGTCACTCAAGTTCAAAGCACGATCTAGTGAAAGACAGACTTATAATCTATATTGGATCCATTGTAACATATCCTACTAAAATATTGATTAGAGACAACAAAATATTGGCCGCTAGGGCCCTAAGGTCTTGAAAATCAACCTTTGGAGCTACTTGCACTCAACCGAATTGACCCTCGCACAACTGCTTGCCAAAAATATCGTTCATGCATAGGGATGTACTAGGATCTGTGTTACTCAAAATTATCTAAAACTTGGTGGAGACGTTCTATGGTTTTTCAAGCATCTACTCTCAAAATTTTAGCTCAATATGAGTTCGGATGTGTGAAATATAGCCAAAACAAATTCGATAGTTTGGGCAGTCCTACGAAAAACGTCCCTCCTCAATCTATTTGGTTGGATACTTGGTGCAATAAAAAACCTCTCCTTCTCTTTTTTCATTGTTTTATTTTTATTTTATTTTCATGATTATTATTTATTTAATTTTTTATCTTTTCTCTTTTTATTTATTTATTTATTTATTATTATTATTTTTAAATTTGATTTAATTAATTTCAAATGTTTGAATTGGTTTAATTCAAAATATTAAAATTAACCAAAACAATAAAAACAAGGAGGAACCTAACCAACACACTAAACAACTTAAAAGAAACTAAAAGGAGACACTAATCCACATCCAAACCTTGAAACATATATTGTAATCTAAATCAAAATTTTCTAAAAATTGATAACCCAATTTTGGGTCTAGTTGTGGAATGGCCACAACAATGGGTTCGAGCATATTTAAAACATTAAGGGGTTTTGGGATCAGTTATAGATTGGATACTAGAAATACATCAATCCTATCATGTTCTTCATTACTTTTAAGGGAATTTATTTATTGTTGACTTTCAAAATATATCATGTTTTTGTTTATTAAAATTTTATTTGGAGCTACAAATAGTTTAATTCTATATCATGATATTTTATATTGAGTCATGGCAAGGAGGAAACTATAAATGTTCTCTAAAATACATTATAAAATCATTAGTTTCTATAGCCTTTACCTCTTAGAATGCATTTTTAATAGTTAATGTTACTATTAGTTCTTAGATAGGTCATTAATTGATAATAATATTGCTTTTGTAGAGATTTAGAAATATGTAAATTTTGGAGATGTCTTTAATAAATATGAAAAGAAGAAAAATAAAATATTTAGGATAGTAAAAACATTATAACTAGTAAATAAAATCAAGCTTGGTTTAGATTGATAGTCACTTTTTTTTTTTTTTTTGGTGGTGGCCACAAGGGGTAAACGTGACCACGAAGGAATCATTACATAACATATCCGCAACATGTGAGGCGAGAGATTTGAACCTGGGCCTCTCAGCAACTAGAGAGGTTTAACTAATAAAGTAAAATTAATTGTATTTTTTAAAAAGCTAAATAAAGTATTTTAATAGTTAAATATAAATGTAAATTTGAAGTAAAATTCAATGTTAGACTTATCAAATGGTATTAACTCACCTAATTAAATTCCTCAACTTGCTTATTAAATTCCTCAATGTTCAAGAAAGAGATCCAAATTTGACTAGTAATTAAGTTGTTGAAATACTATTATATGGTGATGATGTAATATAGGTCAAATCAATTATAATCTTGCATTTCTACTTTAAATATAATATAATATAATAAAATATGAAAAAATATTTTTTTAATCATGTTTTTTTATATCATTTAATATCAAAATTAATTTTATTATATTTATATTATATATTTATAAATGTTTTAAATTTAAAATATATTTATAAAAAACAAAACTTTTAAGCCTTTTTTTTTAGCTCTTTATAAAAATCAAATTTACATTTTAATTATCATAAGTATTTTTAAATTTTGTATTTTTTATTAAAGATATAAGTAGAAATTTTATTTTATATTGGTTTTTTTTTTTTATATCATTAAACAATGGCATTTTAAAAATAAAATAAAAGTGAGAATTCTGTTAACTTTATTTTTAACCAATAAATTAAATTTTACAAAAAATATCTATAATAAAATTTTATAAAAATTATAAAAATATCTAAAAGAATTTATTTTTTACCCTCTTTTATTTATTTAGTATGTAATGACAGGATGTTGTGTATTCCTCTATCTATCCAAATTAAAAACAGATCTCCGTTGAAGTTCAGGGCTCTACATGTCCAATCCCAAAATTTTATTTTATTGGCTAAAAATGGCAAATTAACACCACCTCTTTCGTATACAGTTAATATGTTTTCCAAATTACCATATTCATGGTAAATTATACAATGGAAAAGGATGTTCTCATAGTCCACTACATGCTCCCAAGTATCTTCCCCAAATTGTAATGTGATATTTTTAGGTAAGGGTTTTTCAAAATCCGATAAAACACAAATCCAAGCATAAATAAAATGTTCAAAATTTTTATTGTAATCAGTAGTCATCATAAAAGTTCATAAAGAGTTTCAAATTGAAGAAAAATAGTAGGATTCCAAAATTCAATAGGGAGGCCAAAAAGTCTAACCCACATGGGAGTTGTAGAAGGTATATCTTCTTCAACTTTACATTTAGTATGTCAGGGCATCACGAAAAGTCCAGTCCTTCCAAAATACCAAGGACCCTCTTGAAATTTTTTCTCTCTATCTTCATTATTAGAAATAAATCAAGAAAATAACCATTTGGATAAATAGATATTTGTAACTCACATTTAAATTGTTTTGTAAACCAAAATTTAGAATTAGATAGGCTCAGATGAAAACCAACAAACAAATAAATTATTCCTTTTGTTAGATCTTCAATCCCAGTCTAAATGTTACCCATATCAAGCTTAACAATAAGAGTTTCATCACCTACTTTAAGACATCCTGACTCTATTTTCCTAAAATCGATCTTAGGCATTCTTAGAGGTTTATGAGAAGCCCTAAGATTAATATTAGCATTGGTATGAGGCTATCCACCATAGAGGGCATCCCTAAAATTTACTTTTGGGGTTGAGTCTTCAAAATTCTTACCCTTGATAGGGGTTTTCAAAGTAGATTTATTTTGTGGGTGCACCTTAGCACTAGGATCACTTGAGATCTGAGATATTCTTTGATCAACTACTTGAAACTTAATTTATTATCTCTTTAATCCTTGCCCTAGACATTGTGGAAGGTATGATTTTCACTTTTATTTTGTGCAGCAAATTGGAAGTCATTATCACTCAAGTTCAAAGGATGATCTATTGAAAGATAGACTTATAACCCATATTGGATCCCTTGCAACATATCCTACTAAAATATTGAGTAGAAACAACAAAAATATTGGCCTATAGGGCCCGAAGGCCCTAAAAACCAACCTTTGGAGCCGCTTACACTCAACACAAATGAAACCCTCACATAACTGCTTGCCAAAAATCTCATTCATGTATAGGGATGTGCTAGGATCTGTGTTGCTCCATATTATCTAAAACTTGACAGAGACGTTCTAGGTTTTTTCAAGCATCTACTCTCAAAATTTTAGATCAACACGAGTTCCAATGTGTGAAATATAGCCAAAACCAATTCGATAGTTTGGGAAGTCCTACGAAAAACGTCCCTCCTCAATCTATTTGGATGGATACTTGGTGCAATAAAAAACCTATCCCTCTCTTTTTTCTTTGTTTTATTTTTATTTTATTTTCATGATTATTATTTATTTAATTTTTTCTCTTTTCTATTTTTATTTATATTTATATTTATTATTTTTTTTAAATTTGATTTAATTAATTTTAAATGTTTGAATTGGTTTAATTTAGTTATCTGGGACACTCTGAAAAGAGGAGCTAATTTAATCAAGCAAGGTTTGTTCTATATTTGCAATCAAGGATCAAATGCTCTTTTTTGGAGGATTCTTGGGATGGCCATCCTCCTATATTGAATCAATATCCTAGGTTACATTCCCTAAGCATTTTTTTCTTGGAAGTAGGCTAGTGTCATGTGGAGGACTTTAAAAAAATCTAGTCTTTTGGAAATATAGAGATGTACAGGTGGAAATATCCACAAGAATGGCCCCAGGGGGGATTGGCCAAGGACAGAGAGGTACTTGCTCTTATTCTTACGGGGAGACCCTGTTCTTCATTGAGGGGTAAAGATATTCAGGCTTGGAACCCTGATCCTAATGGAACCTACTCGGTAGCCTATGGTTATCAGGTTCTTGATAAGCAAAAGTATGGGAGTCTTCCTATCACTTGGTGGAAAAAGGTGTGGAACAAATTTTCTTGGCCAAAATGTAACTTCTTTCTCTGGTTGGTAGCTCGTAATAATTGCCTCACTTGGGATAATGTGAGGAAGAGGGGATTTTAGGGTCCCTCTTTTTGTGTCCTTTGTAGTAAGAATGAGGATGACTCTTCTCATTTATTTTTTCAATGCTACTTTTCCAGAGACATTTTACACCATTGGTGGAATGCCTGGAACCATCCATTTTTTCATGTGCTATCCCTGGTGGAGTTTTGGAATAGTCTGGGAAAACCTTTGACCAAGGGCCCCTTCCTTCGAGTGGCTTGGAATTTGGGTCCTTGCATAATATAGTAAATTTGGCTTGAATGTAACCGACGTATATTTTAGGGTAGTTATTTTTTTGTTCAACAGATCTGGAAAAGGATCTTGTATATGGTTTAGGAAACTATCCATAGCAAATGTGATGTGAATCCTCTTTTGGATTCTAGGGAGGAGAAGGTACAACAAGCCCTTGGTCTCTTTGAGGATTGTGTGAACTCTTCTAGCCTTAGTAGGGTTCCTCAGCTCAGAAAGAATGTTAGGAGAGATGGTAGGTGGAGGCCAACCCCAAGAAGAGTTTTAAAAATTAATACTGATGGATCATCCAAGGGTAATCCTGGACATGCTAGCATTAGCGGTGTTGGGAGAGATTCTACTGGTGGTGTCAATTTTTTATTTTCCATTTATAAACATGTTCACTCCAACAATTTTATGGAAACTCTTGTAATTATTGAGGCCTTGCGGAGGGGGTTTTCTCTTGGCTAGAATAGGATTATCTACGAGTCTGACTCTCAAATTGTGGTTAATATTTTAAATAGTAAAAGGGTGGAGGAATTTAATTGGTAGTTGGCATCTGTAGCCATTCATATTCTCAGAATGAGTGAAGAGTTCAAATTTATATCCTTTGTGCACATTCCAAGGGAATGGAATGTGGTTGTTGATTACCTGGACAAAAGGGCTTCTAAGTCGTTGGATCCTTGGAGTATCGATAATTGGGAGAGTCTCCCATCTGGGGACTCTCAACGTGTGTGGGAGTTGATCCACAAGGATGTACAAACTTAATGTGGTTTGTTCTTGTTGTCTTTTCTGGGTGTCATTCTAGTCTAGTGGTTTTTGTAGAGTTTCATGAAGCAATGATTCATTCCGATTGATATCAATTATAAATATTACAATAAGTTGGTTTATGAAACCAACTTGGTGGTTATTAAACTAACCTAGAGAGCAGCTATGTGTGCTACCTTTTTGCATCAATAATTTAAGACATATATGCTAACATCCCCCCTTATTACATTATTGGCAAATTCTAATAGTATCTCGAAACTTTTCATATTTGATACGTCCAAGTGCTTTGGTAAAGATATTTGTAACTTGCACATCAGTAGGAATGTATTGAAGTTGTATATGGTGCTTTGGAACTTCATATCAAATGAAATGACATCTGGTATCAATATGTTTGGTACGTTCATGAAAAATTGAATTTTTGACAATATTCAAAACACCTTGATTTTTGCAAAACAAATGAAGAGGAATATTCTTTGGAAGACCCATGTTTGTAAGAATGTGACTTAACCACATTATATCACAGACTACTTCACCGGATGCATGATATTATACCTCTGTAGAAGATAAAGCAACCACATGTTGCTTCTTACTGTGCCATGAGATAGGTCCAGATCCTAGATGAAAAACATATCTAAAAATGGATTTATGATCATCAAAGTGCATTGTAGTTTGAATATTTTTATATTGTAAATACATAAACATGACCATGTATCCTAGTAAGAAAAACTTATTATTCTTTTTGTATTCTAGACCATAATTTGTACTACCATGAACATAATGAAGAACTCTTTTTGCTACTTTCCAGTGACTCATCTTAGGCTCTTGCATGAACCTTGAAAGATAGCCCACAACAAAACTAAGATCTGGCCTAGTATTTGTCAGATATAGGATACTCTTAATCAACTGGCGATAGAGAGTACCATCTACCTGAGGTGATTCATCATATCATGACAACTTAAGTCCTTGCTCCATTGGAGTTGCTTTTGACTTACAGTTAGTCATCCAATATTTTTCTACTAAAGTCTTGGCATTTTTCTTATGTGTTACTCTAATATGAAATATTTCTAAGTAAATTCTAAACCAAGACAATAGTGTAGAAGTCCTATATTAGTCATTTCAAAGGATTGCTTCAAATCATTTTTCACTAAGTCAATCATTTTTTTTGAGCTTCCTATTATGATCAGATCATCTACATAAAGTAAAAGAATCACTATAGCAGAACCATTTTTCTTAATATAGATATTTGCATCTGAAGGACTTCTTTTGAATCCATGCTGCACAAGGTGACTGTCTATCTTGATATACCATGCTTGAGGAGCTTGTTTGAGCCCATACAAGGATTTTATCAACTTGCATACTTTTTGTTCTTGCCCCTCGACCATGAATCCTTCTGGTTGAGTCATGTATACTTCTTCCTGTAAGTCACCATTCAAGAAAGCACTTTGAACATCCATCTGATGCAACTTCCACCCAAACTGAGCTCCCATGGCATAAAGTACTTGAATGGTAGTCATTTTTGTAGTAGGGGCAAAAGTCTCTTCATAGTCTATGCCTTCTTTCTGAGTATAACCCTTCGTAAGAAGTCAGGATTTATGCTTATCAATAGATCCATCTGCATTATACTTTAATTTGAACACCCATTTGTAGCCTATGGGTTTATTTCTTATTGGCAGATCGACTAACTTCCAAGTATTTTTTTTATGAGAGACTTTTGTTCTACGTCCATGGCCTCTTTCCACTATTGTTTATCAAGTGCGTATTGAACCAACCTAGAGAGCGCCTACATGCGCTACCTTTTTGCATCAATAACGTAAGACATATATGCTAACAATTTTAGCCTGTTTGGTTTATGAAACCAACTTGGTGGTTATTAAACCAACCTAGAGAGCGCCTACATGCGCTACCTTTTTGCATCAATAACGTAAGACATATATGCTAACAATTTTAGCCTGTTTGGCTATTTATTTGAGTCCTGGTTGGAAGCTCAGTTGTACTCTGTAATCCAAACTTTTTATCAATAAATTTTTACCCATTTATTAAAAAAAAAAAATACAAAAAAACCTAACCAACACACTAAACAACTTAAATGAAACTAAAAGGAGACAATAATCCACATACAAACCTTAGAACATATATTGTAATCTAAATCAAAATTTTCCAAAAATTGATAACCCAATTTTGGGTCTAGTTGTGGAATGACCACAACAAAGGTGTCGAACATATTTAAAACATTAAGGGGTTTTGGGATCAGTTATAGATTGGATACTGGAAAGACATCAATCCTATCATGTTGTTCATTACTTTTAAGGGAATTTATTTATTTCTGAATTTCAAAATATATCATGTTTTTGTTTATTAAATATTTATTTGGAGCTAAAAATGGTTTAATTCTATATCATGATATTTTATATTGAGTCATGGCAAGGAGGGGACTATAAAATTTCTCTAAAATACATTATAAAATCATTAGTTTCCATAGCCTTTACCTCTTAGAATGCATTTTTATTATTTAATCTTACTATTAGTTCTTAGATAGGTCATTAATTGATAATAATATTTCTTTTGTAGAGATTTAGAAATATGTAAATTTTGGAGATGTCTTTAATCAATATGACAAGAAGAAAAATAAAAATTTTAGGATAGTAAAAACCTTATAACTAGTAAATAAAATCAAGCTTGGTTTAGCTTGATAGTCACTTAATAAAGTAAAATTAATTATATTTTTTAAAAAGCTAAATAAAGTATTTTAATAGTTAAATATAAATGTAAATTTGAAGTAAAATTCAATGTTAGACTTATCAAATGGTATTAACTCAACTAATTAAATTCCTCAACTTCCTGATTAAATTCCTCAATGCTCAAAAAAAAGATCCACATTTGAATAGTAGCCAAGTTGTTGAAATACTATTTTATGGTGATGATGTAATATAAGTCAATTCAATTATAATATTGTATTTCTACTTTGAATATAATATAATATAATATGAAAACAAATATTTTTAATAATGTTTTTTTATATCATTTAATATCAAATTTAATTTTATTATATTTATATTATATATTTATAAATGTTTTAAATTTAAAATATATTTATAAAAAACAAAGATTTTAAGCCTTTTTTATTTAGCTCTTTATAAAAATCAAATTTACATTTTAACTATGTTGAATATATTTAAATTTTGTATTTTTTATTAAAGATATAAGTAGAACTTTTATTTTATATTGGTTTTTTATATATATCATTAAACAATGACATCTTAAAAATAAAAGTATTTAATGAAAATTCTGTTAACTTTATCTTCAAACAATAAATTAAATTTTATAAAAAAAAATTCCATAATAATATTTTATAAAAATTATAAAAAATGTCTAAAAGAATTTCTTTTTTACCCTCTTTTATTTTTTTATTTATAGTATGTAACGACAGGATGTTGTGTATTCCTCTATCCATCCAAATTAAAAACAGATCTCCGTTGAAGTTCAGGGCTCTACATGTCCAATCCCAATATTTGTATTTTATTGGCTAAAATTGGCGAATTAACACCACCTCTTTCGTATACAGTTAATATGCCTTTTGCCCACATACAGACACAGTTGATACTCTACGTGAGCTAACTTGACTGTCACACTAATGATATGACATAAATCTGAACCTAAACTCATCTATAATTCTAATAATAATAGACCTATTCAGAACCGAACTCACTGGATTATTCAGTCACATACAAACAGACAACCACCAAAATATCTAATATAAGATGCTCGTTCGCAAACAAAATAATATGATATCTGAGATCTAAGGGTTTTGCTACTTGGAAACTTCTATCAGTGCCTGAAGGCCAGGCAGCTTGAAGACAGTGTAGCTTTTGAAGCCTGCTCTCTCGAACAAGTCCTTCCATTCCTCTTCTGTTCTCTCCTTTCCACCCGTGGTATAAGCCATCATCAACACATCCATCGATAACACTGTTCGCCTCAGACTTCCTGCCTTACCATCAATAACGGCGTCCACAATTAAGACCTTCCCGTTGTGTGGTGTTGCCTCGTAGCTCTTCTTCAGCACTTTCACACAGCTCTCATCGTCCCAATCGTGCAAAATCCACTGTAATCAAAATAGTTATAACAGCAGATTCCGATTATAATTGACAACCAGAAGCAGAAGTAGCATTCTTTCACTTTCAAAGAAGGAAGAAATATTGTAACATTACCTTCATGAAAACCACATCAGCAGGAGGGATTTGCTCGAACATATCGCCGGACATATGCTCCACACCTGCAACATTTACATGCACAACATGATGAAGTCAGTCAAAGACAAACTTTGAAATTGCTATGAAGTTTGAAGAAAGTGAAAGGGAAGGAGCAATAAGGGGTTACCAGGAATGGAAGGGGCAGAGGCGATGACATGAGGGAGGTCGAAATTAATTGCGCGAATGTGAGGATGATGTTGGACGATAATCGATATTGCAGAGCCCACGCCTCCCGCAACGTCCACCAGGCTGTTGACGCTCTTAAATCCTGCGTCGAAAGTTCTGAGCACCCATGGCATAAGGGCGCGAGTGTGAGCGGCCATGCCTTCGTTGAAAGCATTGTTGCTTTCTGGATTACAGCTCAAATATTCCCAGAGGGTCATGCCATGGGCCTTGTCAAATGCATAACAGCCTTCTATCACGCATTCGTGCATAAGCTGATACGCTTCAAACAACGCCTTGTCATTCATCACCAACAAAGTCGGCGCGCAGGAAGTGGAAGCGGATTGGGATTCGACTTGTTGGTAGTGCTCGTCTTTCTTCTTCGCATTCACCAACATCTTGGAAAGCTTGGTCAGCCCATATTTGTATTTGTAGCGCTCAGTACCAGCAGTTCCTTCTTCTTCTTCTTCCTCGGTGAAGACGCCAAGGGAGGCCAGCAATCTGAGAATTCTAAAGAGATACTCCACGTGGGCAGGTTTCTTGGTGGAAGCGGAAATATAAGAAGCAATCTGGTGGACAGACAGAAAATTTTCATTGCCATGGATAGCAATGATGTCGGGAATGTTGAGTAAAACAGCAGCTTTGAGAGCCATGGGCTTGGCAGCTGAAAGAATTATTTCATACATCTGAAGATGGGCTTCCAATTCCATATTAATCTCCTCAATGGAGCTTGAGTTGGAGATTAGGAAAGCCATCACGTCCTATCTTTGTTGTCTCTGAAATAAGCTACAAGATTACTTAATTATTTTATTTCTGAACCGTCAATGTCTGGTTCCTCTGTGGTTCATCTGGATGCCTTTTATAGCATCTTACACACAAGGCAGTAAAGCATTGAATAAGGACGTCGTTGAACCATCATGTGAAAAATGTTGATTGAAGACAATAGGCATTTAGGATTGTAGAGGTGCGAATAACGTTTTCGTGTTCGAATTGCATAAGGAAAATAGTTCTAATAAAAAAAATTAAAATTATATATTTTAAATATTATTATATATAAATACAATTTAAAATTATAAGAAATATTTTTTAATTGAGATTAATGTGAAAATTTTTATGATTTATTTTTGGACATAAAGGTGAGAGTTGAGATTATTAATAAGGGCCACACTCATAGCTATGCATACATCCACCTCCTCACACACTCATCCATGTTGTGGTTTAAACCTTGGACCTCTTCAAGAAAAGCCAAAGACGAAACCTTAGAGAGTGGGTAGGTGTATGAATGAATGTATATAACCCAACAAATTGAAAATTATTAATGTTATTCAACTTACCAAGAAAGGACAAATGTGTCCCCCAAGGGTAACGGTATGGGTTTTGACTCTTCTTTGGAAGGTCCGAAGTTCAAACCATGTCGTGGATAAATGTGCAAGGGGTAGGTGTAATAATATTATATATAACCCAAAAATTAGAACAAATGTGTAAAGGGTAGGTGTATGAATATTATATATAACCCAAAAATTAGAACAAATGTGTAAGGGGTAGGTAAAATTTGAAAATTATGAATGTTATCCAACTTACCAAGAGAGTGGGTTGGTGTATGAATGATTTTATATAACCCAAAAAAAAATTAAAAATTATGAATGTTATCCAACTTACCAAGAGAGTGGGTAGGTTTATAAATGATTGTATATAATCCAAAAGAAAATTAAAAATTATGAATGTTATCCAACTTATCAAAAAAGTGGGTAGGTGTATGAATGATTGTATATAACCCAAAAAAAAAATTGAAAATTATGAATGTTATTCAGCTTACCAAGAGAGCTTCTAGAGACTTAATAAAAAATATGAATAATTGTATATAACCTTAAAAAATTGAAAATTATAAATGCTATCCAACTTAGCAAGAGAGTGGTCAGGTGTATGAATGATTGTATATAACCCAAAAAAAAATTGAAAATTATGAATGTTATCAACTCACCAAGAGAGTTTGTAGAGATTTAATAAAAAAATATAAAAATGAGTTGATGAACATATTTGAAATTGTGCAATTTAATCCTATGAATCTTTTTTCAGAGTAATACACATCAGTCATGAGAATTAACCCAATCACATTATAATGTAAATGGTAAATTATGAATGTTATCCAACTTACCAAGAGAGTTTCTAATGACATAAAAATTATAGAGTTGACGAACATATTTGAAATTAAAACGTGCAATTCAATCCCTTTCCAACTACGCTTAGACTAAACAAAAGTAGGCTCCAACCATGCAACATCAACTAAAATCATCACCGTGAGACTTGAGCCGCTCCTTGGCAAAGATCCCGCTTGCCATCACATCATATTGGAAATAATAGCATGCGCTGCAGCTTCTTCAAACTAAACGTAATTTATGCCGGTGTGTACTCTTTGACTGCCTGCCGCTCACAAATTTTCCTTTCCCAACTACGCTTAGACTAAACAAAAGTAGGCTCCAACCATGCAACATCAACTAAAATCATCACGCTGAGATTTGTGCCGCTCCTTGGCAAAGATCTCGCTTGACATCACATCATATTGGAAATAATAGCATGGGCTGCAGCTTCTTCAAACTAAACGTAATTTATGCCGGTGTGTACTCTTTGACTGCCTGCCGTTCACATATATTCCACAACAAAAACCAGAATGCCATGAAAATTAAATAAAACTAAACAAAATACTTTTTTTTACAAGGACATTTTATCTTCGTATTGCGGCTTCATCTTTTGACATGTAGTTTTCTTCTGGGTCTATTATTTCTTGGTTAAATCTGAGATTAGATTTGCTAGATGGGGTAAAGAGAAAGTAATGGGTGGAAAGTGGTACCAAGACTCTTCTCAAAATTTTACATTTTTGTATTCCTTACTTTCTGAAAAAAAATTCTGTTTTTCCTTTATAGCTTTTCAAATTTCAGATCCGTCCTTTATAACTAGATAGCGAAGGGATATCTTCACTTGTAGAGTGCAACATATTAGAATTCATAATTCTTTCTAGAAATAGAAGCAATCCATCCATGCAAAAATTATAAATTATCTGAAAAATTTGTGTTTCTAAGCATTCAGCACTCCGAGAATACTAATTGTTTGTGCAGCCTACTCAGATCAGGCTCATTAATACACAGGATATATAAGCTTCCATTAGCGTTGTGCTTCTAAACACTTTGAGCATATCAATTCCTCTGTGCAGCCTACTCAGACCAAGCCCATTGATACACAGGTTATACAAGCCCCCACTAGCGTTGTGCAGTTTTTTGAAGCCATCACGCCGTTAACATGCAACCCGTCATACAAGTTGTAGGGGTCCCAAATGCTACTCCGACCATCCCTGTAGTTACTTCGCCCTCAGTTGTTTCAGCTTCTTGGGCCTCGATTATTGCGCAGTCTCGTACCACTACCATGCCAGCTTTTTCATCGACGATGCCCACATACTCCACAACTGCGGAGGAACAAGCTTTTAAAGTTCATCGTTCTCGAAGCACCTCAAGGGACAGCTTGGGCCTGAGCTTTGACAAGCATCACCAGATATTATCTCAGGTGAGGGTAATTTCAGTGGAGGTGCTAATTCCTTAAGGGGTAATTTCAGTGGAGGTGCTAATTCCTTATGTTCGTTTAGAACCTACGTGATTCCCAGGATGTCATATATATTATGAAGCCCACTGTTTGAAGCATCGAGTTTGTTCAGGTCTAACTTTCAGAAACAGCAGAGACTGCACCTTACGCGCAACATGTATTCTACCAAGCTTTTTTCTGGAAAAGGAGGAGCTATCACAAAGATAAAAGAAGTTGCAATTTGCGAATAATGATTATGTCTTGAAATGTCTGTGTAATGATTGCTCCCAACAACATGTAATAAATATTGCTAGATGCTCATGCCATGGGCCTTGTCATTGTCAAATGCATGACAGTTTCTATCACGCATTCGTGCATAACATGATAACAACGCCTTGTTAGTTATACCCAACAAAGTTGGCGCGCAGGAAGTGGAAGCGGATTGGGATTGGACTTGTTGGTAGTGCTCGTCTTGCTTCTTCAATTCATCAATATCTTGGAAAGCTTGGTCAGCCCATATTTGTATTTGTAGCGCTCGGTACCCACACTTCCTTTTTCTTCTTCTGTGAAGACACCAAGGGAGGTCAGGAATCTGAGAATTTTAAAGAGATATTTCTGAAGTTGAAGATTAGCCTTTTCTCGTTGGCTATTTGTTGAACTATAATGTCGCCAGCTTTTGGAAGAATAGCACATACTCGTCCAGTTGCCATGTCTGATCTCTGATGTCATTACAGTTAATCATGTTCCCTGCATAATATAAAAGGCAAACTTGTAATTGTAATCGATGAAACAGTTGGTTAAATTTGCTTTTATTAGCTAAATGAAACCTGCTGAAACTGCCTTCGATCCTGCTCCTGGGTATAAAACAAAAATTTCACAAATTTTCTAATCTTTACCAAAATATAAGATATGCTTTAATTGATTTTGTTTCGTCTCTCAACGTCCCCTATTTTTAGTTCAGTTGTTTTTTGTTTTTCTTCTTACGAGGGCCGAGACATTGCTGGTTGGAAGACAAACTGTGTGGACCCTGACAATCACAATGATACGTATCTTTCAAATATTTTTAAAAAGTCGTATGGACGATAGTGGTTGGCTTTTAACGAGTCTTAGATATATATAGTAATGTTGATCACCATGTTTTTTTTTTTAAATAATTTACTGGCAGCTTTATTAGTATTTATAGGAAATGTAAAATATTACGGGTATAATCAGGTTTCCTTCTTCAAGGGTATAATAATAAAGGTCTTCATCTACATGAGATGAGTGACTTGAACAAGGGTCTTTTATAACTTTATTGACTTATCTTTTTAGTTTTAAAATTTAAATTTTTTATTTAATTTACATTTTTTTTATATAGTAAGAAAGATTGTATTATTTTTATGTTATTATAAATTATTGTATTTTTATGATTTTTTTTTTAATTTTTAGTTTTTTAATACATTTTAGTTTTTAATACATAGGACATTGACCTTCTATGGTATTTAACTAGGGTAGTTAACCACCAAACACTCAACCACTACTAACCACTACATTGTCTTTGTCAATCTGTGTAGCTTTTATTTTATGTTAGCTTTTATTTTATGTTATGAAGAACATTAAGATCTCATTCATTTTATAATAACTTATGTGTATTTTTTATTGGACGCTACTTAATGAAGTAACAAAATATTACATTGCTCTTAGTGCATTGTTGTTTGTTTAGCTTTTATTTTATGTTATGAAGAACATTAAGATCTCATTCATTTTATAATAACTTATGTGTATTTTTTATTGGATGCTACTCAATGAAGTAACAAAATACTACATTGCTCTTACTGCACTGTTGTTAGGTTAATTGAACCATATATTTTTTATTATTATTATTAAAGGCATTCTTCATGTACCTTTTATCAAAGATATTCTTTATATTTATTGAATTGTAATGTTTCTCAATCAACCTTTTCATATCATTATTAATATATTCATATCACTATTAAGAAAAAGTCACTTGGTTAGTTGACTTCTAAGATTTGATTTTTGTTGAGACAAAATTAAATATTGTAAAAGACTAAAATATATTCTAGGTGATTTTATTTTCTTTAAATATGTGGTTTATATCATCTTTTCAATTCCTTAATATTTTTTTTAGGGTTTTATTCATGCCCCTAATATTGAAGATGAAATATTCATCACAACCTTTTGTTTTTTATTGCAGTCTTAGCCTTGCTTAACACCAGTAATATTTATTTTTGCTTTCCTATAATAATATTTCAAGTTTTTTTCTATTTTATTTTCTTGGATCTTATTCTCTTCTTTTTATTTCTACCAATGCTTTGATATTCATTAATCTCTTCAATTGTTAAAATTATTCATAGTGGGATATATCATATATATGTTTGTATTGCTTTGAAGGATGTCAAGTGCAAGGAATAACCTCAAAAATACTTTTCTTTTTTTATATTGACTAGGAAACACTATGGTCTAAAGAAATTTGATACAAAATGTAAACTTTTGAATGATTTTATTACATAATATGCACCATATAAATACATGAAGGGGAATAACAAGTTGTTCGATGGTTGCAACGTCCTAAAACATAATGCTAAACATGGAGTAACCATTCAAACTAAACTAATACAAATAATTGTTAGAAGACAAAGTGCAACTAATAGATCTAAACAATGCAAACTACATGGGCAAACAATGCCAAATCACGTAATAATGCATAATAACAATAATAATAAGTAATAAATACTTAGGTTAAATAAATAACCCTAAGTATCCTCATCACTCCTCCCAACCATATAAGCATTGGACCCCAATGCTTTCACAAGAAAAGTGGGAGTGAGCTTAGGAGTGTCGGGTACGACCAAAAATGCACTCCTAGATACAAAGAGGGGAAGACCAAGAATGAGTCTAGAACAGGTCTCCAAAAAATGTCAAAAGAAGAATACCAATGAGTCAGGCTCAGAAATAGCTTTTCAATGACTATAAACTCACCTATACTTCTAGACGTATGAATTGGCTCCTCCCAGTGACATAAACATCCAAATAATAATTAAATTAATTAATTTAATTTGTAATTAATTTAATTATGAATTAATTTATTTAATTAATAAATAAATAATTTAAATTTTTTTATTACCTGTACTAGGAATGACCTATTTGACCGTGCGTGGCCTACATGGAGTGCATCATGCACAAACATGTTGTGCCCATATGGGAGCACACACCCCCGCATGCCCAACATGGGCATGCATGCAATAAGCACACACACTCATATGTAGGGCATGTGTGTAATGAGCACACGCACCCACACGTAGGGTATGCATGGAGGTGATCCACTCGTGGGATCCTGTGTACAATATTGCATGTGGTCCAAGGCGCACAACCAAATTGGCTATGCATTACCTATGAGGGCCCACGCATAACCAAGCATTGGCTATGTGTGTCGACCTACGCGGGCTTGGTCACATGTAGGCCCACACACGATCGAGCTTTGATTGTACGCGTAGGCCCACCTGGGCTTGGCCATGTGTAGGACCACGCTATCCAATGGCTAACTATGCGCACAGGCCTACGCCAACCAATGGTTGGCTATGCATGTAGGCCCACGCTAGCCAATGGCTAATTGCATGCAACCTATAGTGCTTACACCTTCTGGTGCGCCTGTGAACCCCTTTTTTTTAATTGATCTGAATCTCCAGGATTTTATTTTTTAATTGATCTGGATCTCGAAAGAGCTTGCAGTTGGTCCTATTTTTTTTAATCCATATTTTTGGGACCATGCTTACATATGCAAAAAAAAAATGATGGAATTTTTGCATGATTTTCTTTATTGATCATCCTGCAGGGATTGGATTTGGAGCTTTAGAGCAATGGGACCATGGTGGAATCTATAGTAGCAGGAAATCCACAATAGTAGGTACTTCACAGGATTGAAAGTTTACAATAACAAGCATAGAGGCTAGATTTCGTAATGGATCTGTTAACTATGGTAAATCAAAGGGGATAAAATAACCAAGAACATAATAGGATCCACCATATGTAGTGGAAGAAAGAGAGGTGGAGTCTTATTTAGGATATACATCAAGTAAAACTTCAATTTCCCCATCCTATGTATTTTCAATTTTATTGATATTTTCAACAGTCACCAAAGCTTCTTCAATTTCTACATTAATAGCAGTATAGTCCAAAGGAAGGACAATGGGCTCCATGCCCATAGATCCTGGTTTGATTCCAAGTACTACTTCAAAATTTCCTTCAATAGAAATTTCTGCAACAATTTCTTTTGCAGGAATTTCTTCAATAATTTCTTCCATAAGAAGAATTTTCTCTTCTACAACATTTTCTTCTTTTGTAGGAAGAATTTTTTCTTCTTTTTTATCAACTTCTTCCATTTCAACAGGAAGAATTTCTTCTCCAACTTATTCTTATTTTAATGTTATTTATTATTTGAGTTGGACAGATTGAATCTGTTGGAGATTAACAAAAATCATATTGAGTTGTTGTTTCAATTTTATGAAGAATAATTCATCTTTAGTAGACAACATGGTGCCTTACCCAAATAGAAGCAGGAGATTTTGCTCTAATACCAATGATACAAAATGTAAAATTCTGAATGATTTTATTTCATAATATGCAATATATAAATACATGAAGGGGAATAACAAGTTGTTCGATGGTTGCAACATCCTGAAATAGAATGCTAAACAGGGAGCAACCATTCAAACTAAACTAATACAAATAATTGTTAGAAGACAAAGTGCAACTAACAGATCTAAACAATGCAAACTACGTGGGCAGACAATACCAAATCATGTAATAATGCATAATAACAATAATAATAAGTAATAAATACTTAGGTTAAATAAATAATTCTAAGTATCATCATCAAAATTCCTCCATAGCAATTATTGTCCTATGTTGCTCTTAAAACCCTAAATCAGTATGGGCTTCTTTCATCCTCATTTATTTATTATGTTTCTCTTGAAAGCCTAAATTAGAAGGGATAACATCTACATTACTTTCATTTGTATTGCAAGGAGAGGAGTTTTATACTCCTTGACAAAAATGAATATGACCTAGAAGAACCATGACCTCCTTCACTTCCTTTATTTTAAAAAATTCCTCCATTTCTTCCTTTCCACATTTAATTCCTTCTAATATTGAACTGGCACACACTACTTCATACTATATTATACCCTCTTTTTTCTTCTAATGTGTAACTACCCTCGTCACACATATATTTGTAGATAAGAAAATTGGTAATAACTTTACCTTTTCTTGTGAATTGTGGTACTAGTGATCGCTACTTTGATTATAAGTGATCACTACATTACTTTAGATAAATGGATTAAGTGAAGTGATGATTTAGCTCATGAGTACATGGATGCTCATATGCTTGCATATCATATAGATGCTATGTTTGTTTGAGTTTTGTGTTTGGTTTTGATGGAAATGATTACAGGATCCACTGATTATGTTGCTACTTGGAATTGAGAGAATGCTTATATGAATAGCATGTATTACACTTCTAAATGTTATGTGTATTTCTTAAAATATATGCAATTATGCATTATTGTGTGATAGAAGAGTTACATTCATGAATTGAAAAGCCAAAATTTCATCCCTTAAGTCAAATACCTTAAATTTTTGAGATGGCAGATGAAGTCAAAACTAACATTGAGAGGAAGGCTTTCGAGCATGGAGGCAGCTGAGTAGAGAACTAAAGCTACTGAGCATTTGGAAAAAATAGAATTTTTAATACATTTGCCTTCATGTAATAACATTTAAATGAAAGTTTAGTTATATACTAGTGCATAATAGATTGAATATTTGAAGCATATTATGTTGCAGTCATTATAATGTGTGTAAATAAAGACTTTAGGGGTCACCTTATTCGGTGGTAGTATGTGTTCTCTACAGATCCAAAATTCTAATTTCAATCTTGTAAATAATGTTATATTTATAACAACAAACAAAAATCTCAATGATTTCTATATAGGAAAAACTCTTTTATTGTTTTTTTTATAAATTTTGAAACTGCAATTTTAAGTAATGATTTTGTGTCTAATATCAATTTCCTTGAGAAAGAAACATCTTGTTTTTTTTATGCATGAACCAATGTTGTCTTGTGAATTATGAAAGCTTGTATTTACTCTATGAGTGAATTCAATTTCAAGGGGGATTAATGTTTCAATGATTCAAATATTTTAATGATAGGTTTATTAGGTAAAAGTAATAAGTATTGTGTTTGTTTTGTTTAGTAAAAACTGCATCCAATATCCGTAGCGTAGAATTAGAAACTGTATTTATGGAATTTGTGCAATTAAGTTGGCAAGCGTATTGAACCTAGGTTGTTGAGTTTTATATTTATTTGTATTTATATAAAAGTAAAATGTTATTATAAGGAAGCTTTAAAACAATGTGATTAAGCTACAAAAACCATCTACGAAATCATATGCATAGGAGTAAATATAGGTAATATTAAGCTACAAGAAATGTGTCGAGCATTGTATTCTTTTATTTCCTAGTTTTGCATCAAGATAATGAGGATCTAGCAAAGTGGCCAAAATGATTCCTTGATACCTAGATGATTAATTCTTTCTTTTGATGCCTCTATTTGACATCGAAGTTGTGTTGAGATCAATACCTCTTTAATAAAACACTATATACTTTGAGTTGGGGTTATTAATCTCAAGTTGGAAGCGTAATGCTTTTCCATGATTATATGTTGGTCAATAGATAAACTTGTCGATGATATTCAGTGTGGTAAAGCTATTTTTGGATGGCAAGGTTATAGTTAGAATAAGGTTATAGTTTTACTTAAGTAATTTGCATTCAAGACTATGACTTATTGCAATGTGTGAAAATAGTTTCTAAACCAAAAATCTACATGAAGTAAAAGATAAGAAAACGTTTTAATTTGATTGAAAATTAATAAAAGCAAAAATGGTCTTTAGTTATGCTTGTGCTTATGTCTAAAAGAACTCAATATAGATGCATTGGAAATATATGTTAGAACGAGTTGTTTTCTTTAAGCCTTGAACTATATGATAATTATATAATAGTGCATATTGCATGCATTTCCGATTTAATTTTAAATCAACATGTGTGTAATTATTTGATATCTACCAAATTTTAGAGATATTTATAGGTTTTCTTGTGTTGGCATTTTTGCCACATTAAAATTTTGTTAAAATTTTACCTAAATATGAAAGCAATTTTTCTAGAAAATTTCATTTTGAGCATTTTTGTCACATTAAATTTTTTTTCAAAATTTTGTCTAAGTGTTCAATGAAAATTATTTTTAGAAAAAATCTGACTAAAATTACTTTTTGCCCCAGGTGTAGCAAAAATTCTTTTTGGGTAAGATTATACATAAATTAATTTTCTAATAATTTTGCCAACAAAATAATTTGTTGGTAGTTTTGCCTAATTTCTGGTGAAACTCCCATTTCACCTAGTTTCTGGAAAAATTCCCTTTTGACCCAATTTTTGTCGAAGCTCCAATTTCACCCATTTTTTGGTGAAATTCGCTTTTTGTCCAGTTTCTGGTGAAACACCCATTTCATCCACTTTTCTAACAAAACTCTCTTTTCATCCAGTTTTTCAACAAAATGTGTTTCAAGAATGTTCCAGGTGAAAATTTTTGCAAGAGCACGTTCCAAGTGTAAGTCCAAGCAAAGTCCCATTTTGGGTACAAATTGGGTGAAACTATGATGAAGGTCCATTTCAGGTGTAACTTTGAGCAAAAGCTTATTTTGAAAGCAAACGCCATTGTCCCCAGTGTTTTTAGTGAAGATGTTCTTTGTGAAATGTTCAAAGCTAAAAAATTCAATTCTTGGGGTAATGCAATTGATATGTCTGAGATCACTGCTAAAAAAATACTAAGATTAAATATTGCACTCTTAACTCCGGTGTAATCTTGCTCATTTTCGATGTGTTGTTAACTTTAGTGAATATTCATTTTCAAGGCACCATCATGGAGATTAAAATTGAATCGATGATTTCTACCAAAGTCTTGATATGCCATGTGATGAAATCGATTGACACTTCCTAATGAATTTACTAATTTGTTCATTATCATTACCAATGAGGAGTTTCTACTATTCAATTTTTGACTAGCCAACATTTTATTTAATAAGCATTTAATTTTGGAGGAGAAATAATCTATAAAAACTAAGAACCTCGATGTAAAGAAAATAGAAATTTTTCTAAAAAACTCTTTGATTTTATTTTTTTGCATCAATTGAAATATTGTTCGCTCTGGTTCCTAGATCAGTATTGTATGCAATTACATTCTACCTATCATTTTTGTTATGTTCATTACCTTTGTTAGACAAGTTTAAATTCTACATTTACATTCTTGATAGAGAGATGAATGTTGAAATGTTTATTAGAAGTCATATTTACAAGATCTAAATGGTTCTTGTGCTATTCTTTTTGTTACATGCTGATTAAAACTTGATTTGGATTTTAGCTACTAGTTTATCCCCAGTTTATATTTCTAGATTACAACCATATTTCCATTTTTTTTCCATTAATTTCTCTCCATAATCTTTATATTGATTTTTATATTAGTACAATAACTAGCCCTCTTTGAATATTGGCTCAAAGGACATCTCTTTCCTTTGGCCTTTCAATGTTGGTCGGGTCTAGGGTGCACATACATTTTATACTTAGGCATATTTGTGACTAATAGTTTTTGGCATGCCTAGTGGGACACTAAAGTTCCATGTTGAACAATATTAAGGTTTGATGTTCATATTTTTACTATCCCATTAGGACATCTGGTGACTCAGTTTTACCTAGAGGTCTCTGAACATGAAGTTGAAAAGAGCTTTACTTCATGATCAAGATATTGAAGGCAAAAAATCTAGAAAGTCCAATTGAGTTTTTTGATCTTGACACCTAAGTCTCAGGAGAACATCCTAGATTGATCCCTTTGACTACCTCATTAATTGCAACATATTCAAAGGTAGCTGGTGTGTTCTTCATTCCTTTGAAACCTGCTAGCATAGCCACTAGTTTTCCTCCTCACTGAGTAAATCCTCTAGTCCATATGGCTCAAAAACCATTGCCACCATGGTAGTTTCAACATGGAACCATTCTAAATATTTGAATATTCAAGCTCAAAACCTAATACTTACGATGGTACGAGAAAGATTATCTATCAATATATTCCAGATGTGGTATCCCTAGTGACAATACATAGCATCATAGATGAGGATGTCATGGTCAAATTGCTCATGTTGTCTCTCAAATGGAAGTTGTTGTATTGGTAGCGATCCTTACCATCTAATAATATTGCCACATGGGACTGGTTGGCTGAGCTATTTATAAAAGGCTTTAATGAGCAAGCATATACCTTATCTTTGCTCCATTAGTTCATGAATATATAGATATATCCATAGGAGAAAATCATTGAATTCAATTTTAGGTTTGCTCAAACTTAGTAGAGAGTTCCTAATGGTCTTTGATTGACTCTTAAACAAGTTGCATTTTACTATATTAGAGCCTTCAATTCCAACATTAGCATGGTCATCTATTAGTCAAATATTGATACATTTTTTATCTTGTACTCCCAAGCACAAAATTTTGAGACTGATATAATTGCTATTAGTAAGATACCATAAAAAATGATGATGCCTATCTTTCCTAATCTCCCACAAAATTTATATTCCAAAGAATCTTTACAATTATTTTCAATGTCATCCATGTATATGGTTCCCTCATTGAATCCCAGTTTAGCTTAAACCTTGATAGTTTCTATCCCAAAACTGCTTACTCCTTTCATTCCATAGTTGCTTGCTCTAGTTACAATCCCATTATTTCCATCTCTACTAGTACCTCTACTATTACTAGCTCCTCCAACACCTTTAAACACTGATCCTTAGGCAAAGTTACTATAAGAGGTGCAATCAATGAAATCATAAATAAGAGCAATGTAGAATGAGATTATGACCATTAAGAAAAGGTAAGTTGAGAGAAATTTATATCCTAAGATATTTCAACCTCCAATGGTCACTAGAGAGCAATCGGCTTTGACCAACAAGGTACCTAAATTGAATACAGTTTTGTTAACAAATGAAGAAGTTGTTATGTCAGAACAAACGTATTGATGTTCTACTTGCAATGATCCACATTGTGAAGAAACTTGCATGGTTCAACTAAACTATGTATAAAAATTCATAGAAAGTGTTTCTCGTGGTTATATCAACATGATTAAAGAAGATGAGCATAATTTTGTGGTCCCTTTTGTTGAAAAAGTTGTAGTTATTGTAAGAGCTAGAAAAAAATTCGATCATGGTGAACCCAGTTGAGATGAAGCAATTAAAGGTACCTACTGAGCTAAAGATACAAAATGAAAGAAGACAAGAATAGGTGAAGGCACCTAGCATATAAATTACAAGAACCAGTCCTGTTAAAAGATCTCTTACCTGCCTAAGTGAAGGAAATGTTGCAATTCAAGGTGTCAACTTCACAACCTCTAACTACACAAAAAAAAGCTAATATGAAGAAATAGGAAAAATAAAACCTCAAATACCCATCTCTTACCAAGCATCAGAGGGTAGAAGCTACACAACAATATTTGATTAGTATGATCCTACTAGTGAAGGAAGAGAATTTGAATCATCCATGTATAATATTGTTTAAGAACTAAAGAATATTCCTTCCAAGGTTAGTCTCTATGACACACTACAATTTCTTGGACAAGTTGACCTATTACAAGAGTCTTTGAATTTTATAAAATATAAAAAGAAAAATTCCAGTCACACTATATTGGCTCAGATGCTGACAACTTCTATTATTGGAAATAATAGACCATCCCCATTTTGTCTCTCAGTATGGAGGGTTGGATTGTGCAAAACTACATGATCAATTATGGTGTTGCGACAACTGTCATGCCTAAGGAAGTTTATGAAGTTATGGGTATGGAATATAAAATAACTAGCTCAAGTACCTTGCAATTGGATGGAATTCATGTGAAAATAGTTAGTCTTAACAAGTATATCTCCATTGTATTGCATAGTATACCTTAGATCACTATAATCCAATAAGTGGTTGTGGTTGATCTGAAGCCATATTTTAGTATGTGCCTCTCGATAGAGTTTACTACAAAATTGGGAGGTTATCTCTCTCTAAATTAATCACACAGATTATTTTCAAAGGGAGAAGAATCCAAATCTATAATTAGAAGCTTTCCATATTTCATTTAGAGAGGATTGATGAAAAAATAAAATTCTATGAATTTCGTCAACATGGTGACTAAAGAACTGGAAGAATTGGATTTGATGGAGGAGGTCCTAGATGATATTCATTTAGAATATGAGTTTCGATGAATTATTTTAATGCAATTATGGAAACTGATATTGGCTATTACACCATTACTAAGCCTAAAAAAACTTAATTAAAGGTATATGATAATCAAGACACTATTCCAGATTAGTCATGGAAGATCTACTTTGATGGTGCAATATGCAATAATGGTGTATGAGCTAGAATTTTTCTCATTCCCCCTTCTATAATATGGAATATATATTTATACCGGTTGAACTGAAGTTGTATGAAAAATTTTGTTGAGTATGAATAATTATGCTTAGGCTTGAAAAAATAGGAGAATGTCGGGATCAAGCAATTACATATTTTTTGAGATTCTAAGTTGATAGTCAAATAGGTAACCAATAAGTGTGTCTCCAAGTAGCACTACGTAAAGGTATGTCACAACAAGTTTTGGGACATGTTTAAGTCTTTCATGACATTGAACATCAGAGTACTTTTGTAAGAACAGAACAAACATGTAGATTTTTTGGCATCCCTTGGTGCAAAATTCTATCTAGTTAAGCATGTGACAAAGAAACCAAAGACTATGAGGATATTTTATAGACCTTCAATTCCTAACAAGAATATCTACTTGCAAGTATTTTACAGTTATGAGTAGATTTTGAACTTTATGATAAAATAGGCTAGTAGCATTGAAGGAAGAATGCTTGATGAAAAAGAGGCTGAAAGACTGATGCAGATAAGGAATAATCACATTATGAAAGGATTGATGTTTCTTGAAAGTCCCTTTAATTAGAATGATAGAGCCAAAAAATATAATATCAAATTAGATGAGAAGGAGTACACTAATATGCAACTAGAACCTGATAAGTCGATCAAGGTTGGAACTATTGCACTCCAAAGGATCTTGAGAAAATTAAGGAGTTATGCCATGAGTTTCCAAACATTGTTGGCTAGAGATACCATGGTTTAAAGGAATACAACAAGGATGTGATCTAGCATACTATTGAATTATAAGGACTGAAACCCTTCAGGCAAAAATAGATACTAGTCAATCCTAAGATTGAATTTTAGATGAAATTTGAACTATTAATAATTTTGGAAGCCAAGATTATTTAACTGATCAAACACTCTACCTGGGTAGAAAATTTAGTCCCTGTATGGAAGAAGAATGGATATATTTGACTGTGTGTGGATTTTCAAATTTTAAATTAGGCATCTCTGAAGGATCATTATCCTTTGCCACAAATTTATGAGATTCTTCACATAGTGGTAGGAGCTCAATGATTCTCTCTACTAGATATATTCTATGGATACAATCATATATGGATCAAGGATGATAATCAATACAAAATTATGTTCACTATGAAATGGGGTATATTTGCTTATCAACAAATGCTTTTTGGTCTCTCGAATACTGGATCAACCTTTCAGATAGTAATAGACATAGATTTTGATGAGTTACTAAACCAATTCATTATTATTTATTTCAATGATATGAATGTTTTATCTCATAACAAGGAGGAGCACAACTCTCATTTAAGACAAGTATTCAAAAAATGGTGGGAGTTTAGAATATCCATCAACTTGAAGAATTCTATATTCACGGTGAAGGAGGGAAAGCTTAGGCCACATCATTTTAAAAAAAGGTTTAGTTGTTGATCTATCTAGAGCTAAGGCACTTCTAAATCTTCCATTTCCAACCAACAAGAAGGATTTGCCATCATTATTTGGCCATATTAACTTTAATAGAAGTTCATTGAAGATTTCACCCAAATTATGAAACCAATGACTAAACTATTAAAGAAAAATACTAAGTTCAAATTGACTGAGCAAAGGAAGCAAGCATTCAGAGAAATAAAGGAGAGAATTTCTCAAGTCCCTATTTTGATAAACCTCAACTATTCGAAGGATTTTATCCTATATGCTATTGGTGAATAAGATAGTTAGGAAGCAGTGCTCACATAGAATGAAGAAGATGATGATGAGCGCCCAATCAAATTCTTAAGCTAAGCCATTTAGTATCACAAGGAAAAGTACAATTTTATAGAGAAGCAAGTGTATGCAGTAATGAAGTCTCTAAATAAGTTTCAACATTTTGTTTCGTAAAGTAAAATAATTGTTTATTTTGTTCATCCAAATATTCAAAGTTTCATTATCCAGAATGAGCTTGGAGATAACAAAGTTGGTTAGATTTTTAAAATCCAAGAGTATGATGATGAAATTTGGCCAATCAATATGGTTTGTGGTTGAGAATTATATCAAGAGCTGGCGAAAAGTGTTGGTTTTGAATCAATGGTTTACCAATATAACCTTGCTAATCATTCCCTAGTTGATCATGATTGGACAAAGGATCTTGTCAAATATTTCAATTTAGGAAGGTGTCCTTCACATCTCAATACCTCATAGAGAAGGAGATTCATACTATAGATCCTCAGGTATGTTATGTTATAAATTTGGTTCTTTTATAAGAAGATTGATGGAGTGTTTATCATATGTGTCCGAGAATTAGTAAAGCAAGAATTCCTAGAAGAATTTCATTCTATATTGTTAGGATGCCACTATGCAAGAAGTCCTATGGCATTGAAGATTATCAAAGAATATTATTTCTGGCCCACCATTTTTGAGAATACATTTAAGATTAGTAAAAGCTATAAAAAATACCAAAGGTATGTTGGAAGGAGCAGATATGCATCTTTACTCTTCACCCAATCCAATTAGAAGCATCATTTCAACAATGGGGTTTACACTTGATTAGGGTTATTGATACCAATTCATCTATCGAGCATAAATACATTATGATCATGTAGACACAAAAACAACACCAATATGATCAGGTGGCTACAAGCACTGACCAAATTGGCATACATAGCCCCCAGGGTAGCCCCTAGAGATTAAACAGTGGTCCTAACCACTCCCAAAGCAGTTTTAGAAGGTCAGAGGTCAATTTGGCACCTTTCAAGCACCCTGATCCTTACTCGTTCCACCCTAGGGTGATTATAATTCTATTCACCCCACCCTAGGATGATTAGTAGTAATCGCTCCAGGGTGGGGTAATAGTAGGTTTGACGGGAAAAAGGTCAAACCTTGACAAATGGTAGCTCAGATCTGCCACTCAACTCCACATTCAATGCATGGGAGTGCGAGTGAGTGTTTTTGAGCTCAAAGAGGTAGTCATAGAGGTAGTCATGGAGCCCTTAATCAAGGAGGAATATTCTCTCCCCTGGGAAGGCATGATGGCCAAGTGGTGCTCCTGCATGCACATTCAGAGCAAACCTTTAGGTCTATAAAATTGAGAGTTTTCTCACCCCCCAAAAAAAATAGAGCAAGAGTATTTGGAGCAATGGAGTGCTACCGAATTACATCCTCACCCCTCACTTGTGCTTCTTACATCTTCGATCTCTCTTTTGGAAGGGAGGTTATTGGGTGAACATTGGAAGCACAATCCAAACCCAAAACCCAAACATTTGGCCACAATACACCACCCAATTCACCTACACAACCCCCTAGGAGGTTTTTTACCCATACCAAGTGGATTTGTATCGAAACCAAGCCCCAAATGGTGGGCGTCCTGCCCCCGGGCACCCCCCGCACTACTAAAGTCATAATCGACCCACCCCTGCATGATTAGAAATATGTAGTATATTTCTTCATTGTTTCTTTTGTATATTATTTTATGTCATTCATATATGCTTCCATTCAAATTTCATGTCATTATGATGAGTTTTGACTATGTTTCCATTATTTTCTGCTTTCACTAACATACTGAGATCATCTTCAAATATAGGGTGATCAGGGCTGAATATACAAAATCCGACATTCTGGGTCATCTCAAAATTCCCTATTTTACCTAACCCCAATTTTGCAAGTGTTTTGGAGGCCTCTGGATGGGACATTTAGGAGGTTCCTTTCTGATGTTTTATGACAGTCCTAATCATCCCACCCCTGAGCGATTAGAAAGATACAATAGTTTTTCCAACTGTTCCTCTTGAAGTGTGTTCATAATGATTTTTGCATGCTTTTGTACAAATTTTATATTATTCTGACATGTTTTGGTTACCGTTTTAATTATTTCATGCATGCATTGACCGGAGGCCTTAGGGATTGCACGGTTACCTCCATCCGTAGGTGCTATTAATCATTTGCTATTTCTTTGAATGTGGGATATCAACACCGGAGGGGAAGCAAGGAACTACATATGAATTCATGCAAGCGATGGTGAATTTTGGCCCACCCATTTCAAATGTGGACACGCGAAAGATCCCGAAGGGAAGCGTACCATCCGTGGTGTAACAAAACTATATCTAACGCTCCTAGCCCCTAAAAAGGAAGGAGACGTATTGTAACCTGATATCAAAGCAAAATTAATAAAAATAATGGCTGCACTTTACATTTTCTTTATATCTTGTTTTAGTTCATTTGTTTTCCCTTTTCATGCACTTTAGTCCTTTTCTTCATTCGTAGGACTTAGCATTTCGTATGCTTTTGTTTGCATCGCACCTGATATGCCATTGCTTTCATATGCTTAGTGATTTCAATGGTGATCACAGTGGAACCAAGTCCCCTGATTTTGGGATCAAGTTCTGATCAATTTTTTTGTGTTTTTGCTTGCAGGTGTTAATCCTTCAAGCGCTAGACTGCTGCTCGTGCCACCCTATGATGAATACAAACTGAAATTCATGCCACACCGAGATGAATAATGCATTTGTCCCACCTTGTGATGAATACAGATCTATTATTCATCCCACCCCAGGATTATTAGCTCTTTGTGCATTTTTTATCAGAAACTCAGAGGCATCCAGTTTGGGTAGAGAAGAGGTAGGTTTTCTAAACATCCTCTATAATTTTTTGTCTCTATTTCTATGATTTTTCTATTTTATTTGCTTGGATAGAAAATTTTACTACATGTTTCCTTTATTTTCACAAGTAAAAATAACCACACACACCACGTGATAATATAAACATCAAAGAGTTAGTCGTAAAACCCCAACACTTGATCAAGGCCAACGGTGGATTTCATCACCACTTTGGTTTGAATTTTTGCATACATGACCCTGATCGCTACTGTTATTAGACGTAAATCCTGATGAAAGCTGACCAAGTGTATCTGGGGTGATTCCTAGTGCATGAGAATGATTCTTCTATGGTAGGTGTCAAAAATAGAGCGATTCCCCTTCTATACTGCCTATGTTCCACATACTGTTCTACTATCACGTACCAATAGTTTCCCTCATGTAAGGGTGGGTATATTTAGAGGTTTGGTATAACATCCTGGTAGTGGTATATTGAAGGGGCGATCATTCTGGGAGATATAAGAGCCCTCATATTGCATGTACAACAAAATTTTCTTTACAAGGTTTCCACCACAAAATCAAAACACATTAAACCAGATCTAGGGAACACCTTTAATCTATAAACAAGATAATCATTGCTTTGATTGTGTGGTCCCCTTTTGTTTAGTGTAGCATAAAAAATTGTAAAGAATATAAAAACCTACATATCTTGTAGAGATACACCACCATGGTGTACACCCGTAGCCAAGCCCAATCATGGGTAGAAGCTGTAGAAAGTGTACAAGGGGGCACAAGTCACCTCCGCTATAGCCCCAAGGACTTGGTCATACCACCTTGGTGGCCTAACCCACAAAATAGTCCACATCATACCATGACGGAATGGGACTATAGAGGCACCCCTTCAAGGGGCACGCCCATGCAACATAGACCCTTTTAGGAGGAGTCCATACACGTGGCACTCAACATAGATGGGAGGGCTCCCTTAGACACTCGTTATGAGTGGCCACCACATGATGAAGTGCTAGAACAACATAGGGTTCATAATGAGGGGCCCACATGATTACATCATACCTCCTCTACCCCTTATTACTATTAGAAATAGTAGGCCAAATCTATAGCACAAGGCATTCCGGACAGGGTGAGCCAACTCTGCCCGCCCCTTTCACATATTCGAAAGGGAGCACGAGGAAAACCACTACATTTCTCAAGAGCAGTGCATAGTGTGGGAATAATGCACTTCCACACCTGCTATTTATCAGGATCACCTACTGAGGCCAGAGCCTTAGGTGAATACCACTAACATCGATAAAGGGAAGCGACTGATAGAGATCTTGGATCACCACGACCGAGATAGATGTGTATGGGAGGAATCTAGGCCTCCTAGACTCAAGACGGTGGATAAAATTGACTTGGAAGTTGCCAAACATACCTCCTGCCAAGCACAAATCACGTGTCTTGAGCAATACCAACAATAGTTAGAGCATTTGTATCACCTTAGCAAAGAGCGCATTTGACATCAGACAAATGAGTTGCTCCAAAACACTGTGCCTAAGAGGGTCCCAAACCCTTGCATGCATAGGACAGAGTTATATGAGAGGCATATCCCCTTGGTGCAAGATAGGTCTCCATGACCTTATCAAGTGTTACCTCCAAGACCTCCTAGACGTGAGTGGGAGACCACCCCTAGAGCCAATGATGGGCACCCTTCATGGGCACCCACCCATGTTTATAGGTCACGCCTAGGAACTTGTAAATAATCCTATGAGGAGTTTGAGAAAGAAGAAGAGCAGGCTAAAATGCCCTACCAAGGCGGGGGGTGGCGCTACTCGGTTGCCCCTCCATAGGCCTCAAGTTCCCTGCAATTCACAACAAGAACAAACCAAGGAGGAAGAGATAAAATCCTTCGATGCATACAAAGTGCTACTAGAGCACTTAGAGTATGTGGAGACCAAGACTTCTAGGCCCCAAAATCCCACTTTATGCTAGCTCCATAGTCACTCGATGCATACCTCAGTGCCTGCACCCCCATACCCTGAACACTTCAAAATGCCTCAATTGACAATCTTTATAGGGGATAAGGATGCCCAAGAGCACGTGACAATATTCTTGAGCCAATGCTTTTGCATTCAAGACAACAATGCTTTGCTTCTAAGAACATTTATAACCATGTTTGCAGGCCCTACCTCGGATTGGTTTACCCAGTTACCAAAGCATAGCATCAGTAACCTAGACTAGCTAGTGGACATGTTCCTCAAATGTTTTGCGTTCAATACCAAGAAGAAGGCATCGTTAAGTGACCTAGCTAGCCTCAAACAGTATGAGGATGAGACCATGGTGGCCTATGGGAATCAGTGGAGAACATTGCTTTCAAAGCTTCATTACCTCCCTCCCATGGTCAATCTAACCCAAATGTTCTTGAAAAGTTGCCTAAGATTGATCTTTATGCTATTGTAGTTGTAGCAATATGACACTCTTGAGGAAGCTCTGGAACAATCCATAATCATTGAGGAGATCAATATATAGTATGGCGAGATTGCCAAGCCATGCAAGAAAGAGTGGCCCAAAAATGCCAAAACTAGGTCTACGCAACCAAAACCTGCTACGGTCAATCAGGTTGCCATAAACATACCAAAGCCTGTATAGATGACATAGCCCCCAAAGGCTAATTATCAGGTAGTTCCTCTTGACAACTATGAGAAGGAAAATCATAGGCAAGATAAAAATCAACAGTGTCACCCTAGGTGACAATTCACACCCTTCAAAGAATCTAAAGACTCCTTGTTTGATCGTTTGTCCACCAAAAACTTGATAAACCTACCAAAAAGTCGACCCATAGACCCCAACATGCCAAAAACCAATGGCTATAGGGAAGACTTGTACTGTAGATTTCACCAGCATAGAGGACATGACCTTTACGCATGTTGGAAGTTCAAAAGCTTAGTGCAAGACCTAATAGACAACAAGACGATAGTGGTAGATAATCCTATGGCACCAAGAAACCAATATATGGTGGTGTTCAAAGACCCCCTGCCTACCCATGATGCGTAGGCAAAGACTCTACAAGTCAATGAGGTGACACAAAACTGCCCCATGCAGGGGTATGTAGCGATGATAAGCATAGTCACTCAGAACAAGAGGTACCTAAGCACAGCTACCCCCGCGGTAGCTACAGGAGAGGTTCCATAAACATCACAACCTCAACAACACCCTACACAACATCTCCCACCTAAACCAATGACCACGATTCAAACTAAAATTACCCAAAGTTTAAGGACCACATCGACTAGGATCTCCATCTATGAGCTCATACAACAATCACCGCCCCATTGGGAGGCTCTAATAGAGATACTCAAGGCCATCGAGATACAACCCCATGAAGAAAACACTTTTAACAACATTTTGGGATATGTAAAATGATGTACAGAACCAGTCATCACCTTTAGAGAAGATGAACTAAAATCGGTGGCTGGTGATATGGCGAATCCACCCATGCACGTCATTGTGCGGGTCAACGGGATTCCATTTAAGAGGGTGTTGGTGGACACTGGATTTTCTAGAAATATAATCACAATAGTAGCATTGAAACACCTCAAGTTTCTAGCATCTCACATTGTGGCCTCCACCTATACCCTTTGAGCATTCAAAGACGCGATATGCTCGACGGTTGGCACAATTTTCTTTCCCATCCAAGTGGTACAAAAGACTATTCCTATGTTGTGCCACATCGTGGAAGGTGAGATGGCCTACAATATCTTGTTGGGCCAGCCTTGGATCAGGGACATGAAGTGTGGCCCTTTGATAGCCCAAAAATTCCTATAGTACACATACAAAGAGCACATGCATGTGGTCCTAGTAGACTTAGATCCCTTCAAGTATTGCAATGCGGTGTAGCTATTGCCCCAATTGACCCTCCAATCGACACATTTGGACTTTCAATTGAATCCATCCAAGCAAGGTCCTATTTCACATACATCCCTACTGTTAAGTCCCTCAAATCCCTAGCCAGGTCCATCTTCATCATCTGGTCCTTCACCAATGATGCCACTTACGGTAGCCACGCTGAAGGACAATGGGAAGAAACCCCTGGAAGAGGCATCACCATCAGTCTAAATCATCTCTACAAAAGAGGTGCCTAGCCGAATGGAAGTTGAGACACTAGTTCACCTGACATGGAGTGGACTCAGGAAGAACTCCCATTCCCTCCCCATCAACCGCCAATGATCACCATTGAGATGGCCAATACAGGCCGGGGGAAGTATCTAGTGTGGAACATTATAGCAACACTAGTGCTTGAGTCCATGCACGACATGGGGAGACCTCGCCTCCCCATCGGTGCTATTGTCCCTTTGGGCTACCCATCAAATTAGACAAATTTTGTATATGGGGGCCTCGACAACAACATTGAACCTTACCTACAAGAATAAGATGATGAAGAGCCCTTTGTTGAGAATGTCAACTATCTGTCCAACCCGAACTTCACATTGAAATACCTTGGCCAATGTAATTGGCATGGATATGGGTTAGGAAGATATGAACAAGGGGTGCGTATTCTTTGTCAACCAAGATATCAGATGTCATACAAAAAATTAGGAGTAGGGTTCAACCACCCTCTACCCCTTGGCATCTTGGTAGAGAACATGTAAGGCCTAGGGCTAGGCAACAAGGATGGGTTGGCACAAGATCCGTATGCTAATCCTAACACAACGTATATATTGGGAGATTATCTACCATTGTTAACAACCAACCTTGTGGTCCTCAGAAACCCCTTCCCATTGATCAAGAAAGGGGAAAGTTCAAGAACTTACCTCTAAGAGGGATATAGACAAGGCCATGAAGGATATTTAGAATATGATTCAGAGTATGAGGTAGCACCTTGGGACCCTTTCGAGTCCGATAGCAATCACTCACAAGTGACACCCATAGATGACTATCAGGAGAATTTTGTGGCGATGTTCCCCTTGAATGCTCCAATCGATCAAATGTCACCTCAAGAGAATCAGGTCCTCCCATAGAGAGTGAAACAACCCCAATGGGACCAAATTAACTTGCTCAAGAAGAACGAGCCTCACATGCCACAAATAGTTACAGGATCCAATGAAGGCCTATGGATCTTTGATAGCGAGTATGAAGATGAGACTGAGATGGCATATCTCAACCATGTGCAGTAGCAACAATGATAATACCCCATAGGCATTGATGACATGTTTGAATAGCTAAACATGGGGCAAAGGCATAGGTGGCACCTAAACCAAGCATAGTTAGACCATGTGCTACACCCGCCACTTCATGCATACAAATTGCACCCTCTACCTAGAGACCCTATAGAGCCATCAGTGCCAAGGGTAGACCCTCTCCTATTATTTGCACATAGGTTTGATCCATTTGTACCAATATCCACAGAGCCAAATTTAGAGCACAAATATCACCAAGGATGTCTGAGTCACTACCCACGTGGTAATCGAGACTAAATTCACTTCATCAACATGATCTCTATTGACTTAACTGCCCCAATCCATAATCCAACCTATCTATCCCAACCATTGTATCTAAACCTAGATGCCATAGACTGGGATCATGCTAACTCGCCACAATCCCCATCATAGTACTAGCCTTGCAACGAGATGCTTCATTTCACCCTAGGACCAACTCAAGATATCTTCCATGCTAAAGAGGAACCTGATTTTCCAAACATAGATCTAAATTCAGCAAATGATATCCACCTAATCCCAACTTGACACCAGTTGGAGGACGGGTCCCACATGTCAGTCGAAGAGATGACTGACGTAGACATCATCTTTGATCCAATTAATACATAAATCATCAAGTTGGGGGTAAGTATAGCCCCCAAAGAGCAAGCTAATTAAATTACCCTTCTCAAATAGAAGAAGGAGGTTTTTGCATGGTCCTACAAAAACATGTCGGTGCTAGACCCGCAGCTAGTCACACATAATCTAACGCTTGATATGACAGTCAAGACAATGATGCAAAAACTATGTAAGATGCACCTAACAGTAGCCTTAATGGTCAAATATGAGCTACAAAAGTTGTTGGATGCATATTTTGTCATCTGCGTAGATTACCCACCATGGCTATCCAACATGGTACCCATCAAGAAGCCTAACGGGAGGATTCACATATGCATCAATTTTTGAGATCTAAACAAAGCGAGTCCCAAGGACAATTTCCCCTTGCCTAGCATCGATGCATTGGTAGACACTATAGAAGGCCACAAAATGCTTTCCCTCATGGATGGTTTCTTGGGAGACAATTTGATTCGTATAAATCCCGACGATCAACTCAAAATAGCATTCATGATGCCTTGGGGGACATTTTGTTATAAGGTCATGCCCTTTGGCCTTAAAAATGCTAGCACCACCTACCAACGTGCTATGACATACATCTTCCACAATCACATGCATAAAACTTTGGAAGATTATATGGATGATTTATTGGCCAAATATCTTTCACGCCCACATCATCTCGATGACTTGAGCAAGATCCTCGACTACCTCATTGAACACAAAGTTAGGCTAAACCTCAAGAAGTGCGTATTTGGCACCACATATAGAAAAATCTTGGGTTTTATAGTCTCAAAATGAGGCATCAAGGTAGATCCACATAAATTCAAGGCAATCCTTGAAATGCTTCCCCCAACCACCATCAAGCAGCTCAAAATCTTGTAGGGAAAATTCACGTCAATCAAGCACATCATAGCATAACTATCTGACAAGTGTTGACCCATGAATAAACTATTGCACAAGGGAGTAGAATTTCATTCGAATGACAAGTGCCAGTTAGCCTTCGATGAAATTAAACAATACTTGGCTTTTTTGCCAGTATTGGCACCACCTAGAACAGGAGTGTCATTCTATTTATACATCTTAGCTACTGAGGTGGCACTGGGAGCCATGCTAGCCTACAAAAATGAACTACATAAAGAATAGGCCACTTACTATCTTAGCCACACCCTGGTCAGTTATGAACTTAACTATGTATACTTCGAGAAGCTATGCTTAGTAGTTGTATTTTCCACCAAAAAGCTATGCCACTACATGTTGAGCAATACAACGTATGTTGTGTCTAAGGAGAATCCATTACGATACATGATGAGTCATACTTATCATATTAGCCGCATGACAAAATGGATCATGTTGTTGACTAAGTTTGACATCAAATTCATTAGATAGAAGTCCATCAAAGGTCAAGTCATCGCCAATCAACTAGCAGAGGCTCCTCTCGAAGACGATCAGCCTATGACCGTAGAGTTGCCTGATGATGGGGTCTTCCATGTCTTGGAATTGCCAGATTCTGATGATCCTAAGTCACAAGCCAACATAACCTTATTCTTCGATGGTTCTAAATGTGAGCAAGGGGGTGGCACGGAATCATATTTTTCACACCTCAAGGGGCTCCAATACTTCTATCATTTAAACTTGATTTCCCGTGCACCAAAAATGTTGAATACGAGGCCTTGCTCATAGGTCTTCAGACAATAATCACCATGAACATCAAATGCTTGAACATATTTGGTGATTCGTTGTTAATTGTCAACCAAGTGAAAGGGGTATTCCAATTTAAATGCCTAGTTCTACAGGCCTACAAAGCCCTTGTGAATAAATTATGGGCAAATATTGAATGGTATGACATCGATGCACTCCCTTGATCATCGAACCAGTTTGCGGACACTATGGCCTCCTTGGGGTCACTAATCCCACAAGACCCTTTTGGTGAGATGACAACCATTCAAGTCAAAACATTATCATAATCCGTGATGGATCGTCTAAGCTCTGACATAATGCCAGGGATCCACCTAATCCAAATTGAACCATATTAGGATAGGTTCACTCGAATCCACAATAGCCTGAATCATGCCAACTGGGGGTCTTTGTTCTCCCCTATTCCCCATGATAGCAACATAATGCTATTCTTACAAGTTCATTCCCACTCAACTTTTTCTAGGGATGAACTTCAAGAGGGATTGGCAGTTCATACCATTGAGGTTTCTGATCAGCAGGATTGGTACAAAACCATAGGAGACTATCTCAAGTTAGGTAGCCTTCCACTTGGATTGTCGCATGCCGTGAAAAGATCATTCAAATAAAAATAGGCAAAGCATGTCTTGCTAGGAGAAATCTTGTACCGTCAAAGCTATGAAGGAATCCTCCTCTATTTCTTGGACCAGCAAAAGTCCACTTGGGCGATCACCCAAGTGCACGATGGTACATGCGGTGGACACTTCAGCGGTATGGCCATCGTAAAGTGCATTCTTCACATAGGCTATTATTGGCCATATTTAGAGTGAGATTATTGTGTGTATGTGAGGAAGTGCACGAAGTGTCAACACCATGCTAACTTGACACACGTACCTTCTCAGGCATTGTAGCAAATCTAATCATCTTAGCCATTTTTATAGTGGGGATTAGATCTAATCGAAAAAATCTCCCTGCATTGTCAGGATGTCACACGTTCATCATAACAGCCACAAAGTACTTCACCAAGTGGGTGGAAGTAATTCCACTAATCTCTATGACTGGGCCTCGCATCGTCAGTAAAGATCTAATCGAAAAGATCTCCCCTGCATTGTCAGGCCATCACATGTTCATCATAACGGCCATAGAGTACTTCACCAAGTGGGTGGAAGCAATTCCACTAACCTCTACAGATAGTCATAAGGATTGGCACATTCAAATCCCACTTGATCTTTGGGCTTATCACACTAGCATTCGAACGCCCACTAGGGCAACTCCATTTTCATTTGTGTATGGCTCTGAGGTAGTCATGCCTCTCGAGTTGGAAATATCTTCCCTGTGCATATCAATGCAAGAGTTCATCGATGATGACACTGCATGGCAGGCCCTATTAGACTAGTTTTCGTTGCTCGATGAACGATGCATCAATGCCCTTGAGAATTTACATATCTATAAATAGTGAATTAAGAAAGCATACAACATGAAAGTTCACCTGAGGGACTTTCAGGTTGGTGACTTCATCTTAAAATAGAACCAACAAAATTCTAACTTGCTGCCCCATTTAAGGGATAAGTTCATTGCAAATTGGTTAGGTCCTTATGTCATCGATAGTAAAATAGGACCTGTAACATACCGAATCGCCTCTCTTTAAGGAATCAAGGAACTAGAACCCTTGAACATCAATCATTTGAGGTCGTTCCACATTTAAAAGAGCCATGACCCACCCCAAAAGCTCTAAGGATTCCCACAATCGCTTGGTCAACCCCAAAATGCCTCAAACGGTGCCCATAATACCTTTGGTCAAACCAAAAGCTCCAAGGATTCCCACAATTGCTTGGTCAACCTAAAAACTCCTCAAAGGTATGCATAAACCCTTTGGTCAAACCAAAAGCTCCAAGGGTTCCCACAATCGCTTGGTCAAAAACAAATATTCAAAAACAAACAAAAACAAAAGATAATCAAAAATTAAAAAAAATTGCATCCCACTTAGATGCATACTCTTAAAAATCAAAACACAAAAAAAAAAAAACAATAAGCTGCATTAGGCATCACAACCATACATTGCATATTTGTTAGTCATTTAGGTCACAAAAACCATAGACTGTAATTACTCGGCAATTCCATAATTTTCCACATTCAGTCCATTTTGTAAAAAAATCCATCCAAAATAACGCCCATCGCATTTTTACCATATCATAATCAGTGTCTCCTAATGTATTCTGGGCATTCGTCATTCAACTGACTTTAGATTTCTAGCCAAAAATTGTACAAAGTCAGACAAATTTTTACAAAGGTAGAATTTTCCTTGGATCACACCTTGTTACGTAACATACCAACACAAGCTTAAAACATAAAAACAAATTCCCCAATTGTGTGAACTCAAGAGAAACCTACAAAGAAGTCTAGGGTACCATAAGTGAAAGGTTATCTTGCTCATCCCCCTGTGCGAATGGTTCAAGAATGCTAAGAATTAACAAAAGGACAAGCTCTTCCCACTCCAATTCCCCATGATAAATAGTGGTTTTCACCACTAGCAAAAATCCCAAAACACCTTTGATCCCCAAAGTCATAAGGATTCGTACTACACGTCCCTGAGAAGGATGGGTAGTCATCCCCAAGGCCTAAAAGGATCAATACCATTCACAAGAAAAAAATCCAAAAGTCCACTATCAAAAATATTGAAACACCTTTGATCCCCAAAGTCGTAAGGATTCGTACTACATGCCCCTGACAAGGATGGGTAGTCATCCCAAAAGCCTAAAAGATCAATGCCATTCCAAAGCAAAATCCCAACCTCCTTTGATTCCCAAAGTTGTAAGGATTTGTACTACACATCCCTGAATAGGATGGGTAGTCATCCCCAAGGACAAAAGGATCAATGCCATTCACAAGCCAAAAACCTACGAGCTAAACTTTGAAATCCAAAATGCAAAATCAAATAACAGTGGTTATCACCACTACTCAAACCCCTTGCTCAAAAAGAAAAACAAAAGAGAAAAATAAACAGTGATTTTCATCACTATGTATGGGAGCAAGTATCCCAACAAGTTGAGAAACCGAAAGATGCCTGAGATTGAATCCCAAGAATTCTTAGCATTCGAAAAACCATCTAGGTGATCCTCATTATGGGTTTTGTGGATAGCCTACCTGGTAATGGCGATATCCTAAACACATAACAATATTTCTATCACATTATATTTGCGTGTGAGTAGACCAATGTTTACATGTGGATGAGCTAGCTTATGGTACCTTAGATTTTCCTATGGATTAATATTAATAAATACAAAAAAGGAGTTAGTGGAGCTAATTAGGTGATTCTCAGTACAGGTTTGGTGGATAGCCTACCTGGAACTAGCGGTATCTTGACAAATACCACATAAACGAACTCAATCACACACACAGGGATGTGAAATAACTTGGTCAAACTCAAGTATGATTCATACCTTGTTCAAAATTCTTGTGAGATAAATGTACAATCTTGGCTAGTTAGTTAAAACATCTAAGTCTCAAAAAAACCTTAACTACATTCTAGAACACCTGTGGTATATTCCATTCTTACATCACCATCAGAAAATACAAACAAAAAAAATTACACATGCAAAATCATTCCACAAAGCAATCACATAGTATAGAAAGACAGTAAATCCTATATAGTCTATGGTGCCACCACCAAGCTATCAACAAATCATTTCATTCATTCCATATGCATACATCATATAAATAGAAACATCGCATTCATAATAACCCATGCATACATCAACATAAATAAATGTGCATAAAAGTAACAATAAATCATGACAAGTGTATAAAAAAGAAAGTCATATATATATCGCCAAAAATGCCCTCAGGCTATAATAATTCGGCCTCTGACCTCACAACAAAATAAAAAAAACAAAAACCCCAAGCCTAGGGAGCCAGCCACCATGATCACGTAGTATCGGTGTGACTGGAACTACCCCCAATGGTGTGGGTCCTATGGGACCTCTCAGGGCGACTGCTGCCAACCCCCACATCACGTCCACTAGCGCTACCCTCACCCACCCGCCTATGATGAGAGGAAGGAGACTGCTCAGTCTCATTGTCTCTTGTTTGACATGAATATCCACCTCCAGTGAGCTCAGGTAACTACCCATCGAGGTGGATAATATCGGCCTCTAACTCCACCTAGAACTAACCCCACTCCACATCCCACCGGTGGTATGCAGCCAATGCTTCATCCTGTTGTGCCAATTGAGCCCACTGGCGATCCCTCTCAATATTATTCTCCTGATATTATCTCCATAGTAGATCCTCAAATCACACTATCTCAGCACGATACCTAGCCTCCATATCCCCCGATACTGCCTAAGGCATGGGCATCTCCAAGATGACAGGTTGCTCCAATACCCACTACTCTAGGATGTCCTAGACATCCAACCACTTCGGAATCCCTACATCATCCCCAATGAGGTCATCTACCTCCACCATATCTGCATCATCAAGAGAAACTCCCCAAACCTTCCCCGATGCCTCCACACCCTTACCACCTACTACTATGCATCTGTGCCTCCTAAAGGCCCCTCACCTCGCCATTACTACATCGTCCACCACTGGTCAAACTCTATAGTCGCCCTAACATTGTCCATGTCAAGAACATCAATCACTACATTTGACTCCTCACCTAGTGGCTCGATGATCGGCCAGGCCAAAGTCCTCTCGTCGCCCTGACATCGATAGATAAAGGGCTCCCCAGGAAATCCCTAGTGCACACCAAACTATCGAGTCACCCAAAAATACAAGAAGTACTCCTGCTCGGTCTCATGATGCCTGATTATCCACCTCCCCTTTCATGCCCATCGGAGCCACTCTCCAGCCTTAGGCTAGGATGGACAGTCCTGGTATGGCCGCTAGAACACCTCCCCTAAAGCAAGACACGAGAAGGCATCAACATAGTGCCCTACGACACCTGCCCACTATCGACTCTATCCCTGCTCCTCTAACCTTTGCCATATGGTAGCATAGCCAATATCCTTGTCCACCATCTCTCCCTGCATGGTCCAAGGTAACCCCTGCGGCCCTCCACAACTATGTGCTGCATTCCCTAGCACTACAACAGGTAGCTACACCCAATCCCCTTTTGCATTCGATAGCGGACCTTGTACAACTCGTCATATAACTATGCCAATAGCATCTGACCCCACCTCATAATCAGTGGTGCTATCGTCAGACACTCCACCAGTCTAAAAAATACCTCAAGCAGGTTCCAAGGGAACCTCGCACCTAAGAAGTTGAGAAGCAGCTTTTTGGAGATGAGGCACATAAGCAATGTATGCCTCACCCCCAAAACGTCCTTATCAAACCACTACCACATTAGAATATTGCCAATCAAGCAATCCCCCTCTACCCTCTCCACTGCCCCATCCACCCCCATATCAACCACATGCCCAAAGCACCGTGTCAGCACCACCATCTGCTGATCCCGAGGAGTCGTTTGAATGGGCAACCCATCTATCGAAATTCGTAGAATATGATAAACGTCCTCTAGAGTCATTGTCATATCCCTTGTTGTGAGATGAAAGTTGTTGGTGTGGGGATCCTATAAATTGATTAGGGCAGTCAAATATGCCCGATCCGACAAAAACATTTAATAAATTGTACAACAACATTAACAAAATGTACAGTACAAACATTAAAAAAAAATCAATAAACAACGCAAAATAACAACACAATTTTTAACCCAGGGTTTTTAACTCTAGTTTAAACAAAAAACAAACTAAAAACAAAATTTTTAACCTAGGGTTTTTACCTCTAGTTTAATACAAAAAAAAACAAAATAACAACAAAATTTTTAACCTAGGGTTTTTAACTCTAGTTTAATACAAAAAAAAAAAACCAAATAACAACAAAATTTTTAACCTGGGGTTTTTAACTCTAGTTTAATAAAAAAAACAAAATAAGAACAAAAATTTTAACCTAGGGTTTTTAACTCTAGTTTAATACAAAAAAAAAAAAATAACAACAAAATTTTTAACCTAGGGTTTTTTAACTCTAGTTTAAACAAAAAACAAATAAAACAAAAATTTTAACCTAGGATTTTTAACCTTAGTTTAAAAAAAAAAATAAAATAAAACATAAATTTTAACCTAGGATTTTTAACCTTAGTTTAAACAAAAAAAAACAAAACAACAAAAAAAAATTTAACCTAGGGTTTTCAACTCTAGTTTAAACTTAAAAAGAAAAAAACAAAATAAAACAACATTTTTAACCTAGGGTTTTAACTCTAGTTTAAACTAAAAAAAAAAACAAAATTTTAACCTAGGTTTTTTAACTCTAGTTTAAACTAAAAAATCACAAAAACAAAATAAAATAAAATTTTAACCTAGGGTTTTTAACTCTAGTTTAAACTAAAAAACAAAAAACAAAATAAAAACAAAATTTTAACCTAGGGTTTAAGCGTAGTTTAAACTTAATACAAAAAACAAAATAAAAACAATTTTTTAAAAACTAGGGTTTTGATCTTAGTTTAAAAAAATGCCACACAAAATACAAATACAGAACAATTAAACTAGGGTTTTGATCTTAGCTTAAACGAAAAACGAAATACAAAATAAATTAATTACGATTTTGAACTGTAAAAAAAAAACAACAAAATAAAGAGAAGGAGCACCTATCGGTCTTGCCTTGGCTCTACCACTTGATGATCCTGTTCGTGCACTCATGGTATCCATGAAATCTTGATAGTTCTCTGCAATGCAGACTCGAACTCCTCCTCCTCACAACTCCAAATCGCTAGAAAAATTAATTGTAAATGAGCCCAAAACCTAGTTTTGACCCTTATATAGGCTCTTAGGCCTGTAATCGTTCCACCTTGGGATGAGCACTCTACTTAGAACTTGTCCCACCCTAGGATTATTACAAAAATGGTATTCGTCCCACCCTAGGATGATTACAGAGCAAGAAAATAAAAAACAACCAAAACTGCATCCAAAATGCACCAAAAATAGCAATAAAACTGCCGAACAAAGGCACCTTTGCGCCTACGCTTCAAGGCATCCAAAACCAATGTTGGGGTCACAAATCCTCACTATAATACTCCCTAATAAGGCTACCATATCCGGATCACTCCACGGAAGGAAGGATTTTCAAGAATTTCATCCCCAAATGGCATCACAAAAACGGGTCCAAACCCACCCAAAAATAGCAATAAAAATGTCAAACAAAGGCACCTTTACACCTGTGCTTCAAGGCATCCAAAACCAATGTTGGGGTCAGAAATCCTGATAATCCTACTCCCTAAGAATGCTACCATAGCCGGACCACTCCACAGGAGGAAGGAATTTCAAGAATTTCATCCCCAAAAGGCGTCACAAAAAGGGTCCAAACCCACCCAAAAATAACAATAACATTTTCGAACAAAGGCGCCTTTGTGATTGACATTATTGGAATACAAAACAAATTTTAGGGCCACAAATTATCAATATCCTACTCCCTAAGAAGGCTACCATAGCCGGACCGCTCCACGGGAAGATGGATTTTTGATAATTTCAGCCCCAAAAGGTGTCACAAAAAGGGTTAAAACCAACCAAAAATAGGTCAGATTATTGGGAAACTGCATAAGCATTCAATGGAAAACAACTGAAGGTACCCTTACAAGAGTCATCTTGGGTAAAGCAACTCATCACTTTTCTCATGTTGGTCATTCCCTCATCGATTCGTCGCTTGAGGAGGTAGTCACACTTAGTCACCAATCAACAAATACACACCCAATCAAGGAAATGGCATGCATTCAAATAATAATTGACAAAGACAATCACTCTCCTGCTTGGGGCAGCAAACAAGCAATTATCACAAGCTGATCAAACACTTGGCATTCTAGAATCATGAACTCAAGGTTCCCATAAACAAAAGGTTACGCCCTTTGCCTATTCATGACTGAACAATGTCCAAGATCAAGTAACACCTCACCGAAAAGGGTTAACACTTGAATTAAGCTCCTTAGCTCGTCAGAAGCAAGGATTCAAGAATGCATGCCCTTTCCATACTTGGGACATAAAATTTGGTTAGGTTACTGAGAAACCCTAATCATTAAGTGCTTTGGTTATCTATTTTTTCTTAGCACTATGTCATGCACAATGCATACCAAAAAGGGGCATTTGTAGACACCAAAACATCACCAATCTGATCAGGTAACTACAAGCACTGACCAAATTAGCATACATAGCCCCCAAGGTAGCCCCTAGAGGTTAAATAGTGGTCCTAACCACTCCCAAAGTAGTTTTGGAAGGTTAGAGGTCAATTTTGCACCTTTCAAGCACCCTACTCCTTACTCGTTCCACCCTGGGGCGATTAGAATGCTATTCGTCCCACCCTAGGATGATTAGCAGTAATTGCTCCAAGGTGAGGCGAATAGCAGGTTTGATAAGAAAAAGGTCAAACCTTGAAAAATGGTAGCTCAGATCTGCCACTCAACTTCACCTTCAATGCATGGGAGTGAGAGTGAGAATTTTTGAGCTCAAAGAGGCAGTCATAGAGGCAGTCATGGAGCCCTTAATCAAGGATGAATCTTCTCTTCCCTAGGAAGGCATGATGGCCAAGTGGCGCCCCTACATGCACATTCAGAGCAGACCTTCAGGCCTATAAAATGGTGAGTCTTATCACACCAAAAAAAAATAGAGCAGGAGCATTTGGAGCAACGTTGTGCTATCGAATTACATCCTCACCCCTCACTTGTGCTTCTTACATCTTCGATATCTCTTTTGGAAGGGAGGTTATTGGGTGAACATTGGAAGCACAATATGGACCCAAAAAATGAACATTTTGCCACAATACCCCACCCAATTTGCTAACACAACCCGTAGGAGGTTTTGGACACATCCCAAATTGATTTGTGTCAAAACCAAGCTTGAAACGATGGGCGTCCTACCCCCGGGTGCCCCCCGCACTGTTGCAGTCCTAATCGCCCCACCCCAGAGCGATTAGAAATCTATAGCATATTTCTTCACTATTTATTTTGCATCTTATTTTATGTCATTCATATATGCTGCCATTCAAATTTCATGTCATTCTGATGAGTTTTGACTGTGTTTCCATTATTTTATGCTTTCACTAACATACAGGGAGCATCTTCGGATACAGGATGATCAGAGTTGCATCTGTAAAATCTGACCTTTTGGGTCATCTCAAATGCCCTATTTTGCCTAAGCCCAACTTTGAAGGTATTTTTGAGGCCTCTGTATGGGACATTTAGGAGGTTGCTTTCTGACGTTTTATGACAGTCCTAATCGTCCCACCCAGGAGTGATTAAAAATCTACAATAGATTTCTCAATTGTTCCTTTTGTAGTGTATTCATGATGGTGTTTTCATGCTTCTATCCAAATTTCATATTATTCTGACATGTTTTACCATTTTAATTATTTTATGCATGCATTGATCGGAGGCCTTGGGGATTGCATGTTTCCCTCCATCCGCAGGTGCATTTAATCATTTTCTATTTCTTTAAATGTAGGCTCTCAACATCATAGGGGCATCAAGGAAATATATATGTATCCATGCAAACGGTGGTGACATTTGGCCCGCCCATTTCAAATTTGGGCATGCGGAAAATCTCAAAGGGAAGCGTACCATCTGTGGTGTAACAAAACTATATCTAACGCTCCTAGCCCCTAAAAAGGAAGGAGACGTATTGTAACCTAATATCAAAGAAAAATTAATAAAAATAAGGGCTACACTTTACATTTTCTTTATATCTCATTTTAGTTCATTTATTTTCCCTTTTCATGCACTTTAGTCCTTTTCTTCATTCATAGGACTTAGCATTTCGTATGCTCTTGTTTATATCGCACCTGATACGCCATTGCTTCCGTATCCTCAATGCTTTCAGATCGCAATCTATTATTTCACCTGATGGGTAGAAGCAATCCCAACTAAGAAGGTAAACCAAGAGGTAGTCAACACTTTCCTTAAAGGATTGATCACTCATTTTGGCATAACAGATGCAATTACAACAAACAACAAAACCTTGTTTATTGGTGGTAAAATTAGTGAGTTCATGGGTAAGTATGATGTTTATTTAAAAATATCATCAAAGTACTATATTTAGGGAAATGTTATGGTTGAATCCACAAACAATAATATACTCAAGATATTGAAAAGGACTCTTGATGACAAAAAGCGAAGTTGGCATTTGTTCTTGAACCCAACTTTGTAGGTTGACCGCATCTCCATTAAAAAATCCATCAATATGTCCCCCTATTATTTGGTGTATGGTAAGTAATTAGTGTTGCCCATTCACATTGAGTTGATGACTAATGCGTAGTCATTATATCATCATTAATTCTCAATGAATTTGTCAATCTAGGGCTATGTACAAGGCTATCTGTGGAAGAAGAAGTGAAACAACTATAACTTAGGTCAATCTAGAGCAACAGGTATTATTGGTGGAAGTGGTTGTGTGGGGAGTTTTAGGACATTCCTATATCTAATTGCATAAATTAAACCTTAATCTAATTGCAGAAATGGAAAATTATCATTAACTACAAAAATGAAATCCTGATTTACAATTGCAGAATGAGACCTAATTATGTTTGCAGAAATAACAGTTACAAAATTGAAAGTCTGATTCTAATTGTAGAAAAGAAATCTACTTACTTTTGCAGCAACGGAAATCTAATTATAGCATTGAAAATAAAACCCTGTCAAGACTCTGTAATAGAAGATTGTCAATCTTCTGTGCAGGGGTTGACAGCAAAACACAAAATGCAAGAAATTACAAAAAATAGCAAATTCTAGAAATAACAGTCTGAAATAAAATGGAAGCTTTCCTGAAAGTAAATATTACAGCTAAAACATTAAGCACAAGATTAATCTAAGAATAAATAAACTAAGATTGTAGATATTGTCAACTGTTTACAAGCAATTGAAATAACAAGTTCTACAACTCATTCTACTGCAGCAAAATTAGAATAAAAACCTGCTTGTTAGTCCTCCTCCTAGGTCTAGAAGTGGCCAGCCTCCTTGTCCAGAAGAAGGTATGAGTCTCTCTCTCTCTAGATCTTAATCACACTCATTTACAAACAATATGAAATAGAACTAGTGCACTTTATTGATTAATGAACATGATTATAACAATTTTGCTGAAAACCTGTTATAGGACTATAACAGTCAAATTCTACTTATTTTCTCTACTTTCTGCTTTTTCCTAGCTTCCTTACTCTTTTTTCACTACTTACTACCTACTAGGCTCAACCTGAATGGGAGCAATATTTATAGCTGTCATATGATCTAATTACAAACTATGGATATTTCAAAAGATCTAATCCTACTATGCTGCAACAAATCCTAGGTTTATTCTTTGATCTTTCCATTAATGATGGCTTTGGTCTGCAATGATGGCAAAGACAGATGGAAGATCTTTTCCTTTACATTTTTTGACTTTTATTTCCCTTTTTTCAGCTTTAGAAATCGGTCAACAAGTCAAAAAGCACATTCTATTTTCACTCCGGAGATAAGTGGCTTCATTTTGAAGACAATGCAATTATCATTTCGAAGATCACTCATTTTGAAGATACTGCAATTATCATTTTGAAGATACTACAATTATCATTCCGAATATCCACTCATTCCAAAGATAATGCATTCTTCATTCTAAAGATCTGCTCATTCTGAAGACGCTATGTTCTCTCATTTTGAAGATATCTGTTCATTTCGAAGATACTTCGGAATGAAAAAATGTGTGCTTTTCTAATGATTTCTTCTACATCTCTAAGCTGGGTTATCTCCTAAGATCAAATTCTAGTGGTCTTCATCTCTTTCCATATGTGAATTCCATGGCTTGCTATTTATGGACAGCTGGCTGGAATTTACATGGGAAAGACCGATTTCTTTGCACGACAACGAGTTTGCTTACACTGTTGCCAAATTTAGGTGAAATAAATGCTTGAGACAAATCAAAACATGATTAGTGAAATGCTGCTATTATTCTAAGCATATCCCATTTTAGCAATTCATAGCAAAAAGAACACAAAACTATGCAAAAAGCTGTAAAAATCGGCATATAATATTCCAAATACATTGATCATGCAAAATGGTTAATATACAGCATATTGAATCAACTTAACTAACATATCAGATAAAACATAAGAGTTTATAGGCAATTTTAGTGTTCAAAACATGTTATGATTGAAGCATTTCTAGGCCTCATCATTTTCCTCCCAACTTATATTAATGTATGCCCTCATGCATTCTGTTGGGCTATGGAATCACATATGTTCATGTTTAGATTCCATGACCTGTAGAATAATTTCTTATCTATATAATACCCCCTGTTTTCCTGAATGTTTTTGAGCCAGTCTTCAAACTGTTCATCAGGTTGGGCATCTTCCTCAAAGTAGAATGGAACTGGAGTAATGATGGTTCGAGGCCTAAACCTAAGACCTATCCAGTTATGTTGCATGATTTCAATCAGGTGGATTACACCTTTTGCTCTTCTTCTGGACCATTCTATGTTGATGGGGGAGATGGGTTCTCCTTTTTGCAAAAAAGACATGGAAATTTTAGCCCATCTGTTTCTACACACTGATAATGCTGGGAAAAAATTATGATCACAGAAATTTTTGAATCTAGCCACACAGTCCCTTAATTTTTTTAGGTACATCCTCTTTACATCATCCATGTTTATCATTGAGAAGTGTTGTCTGGTGATAACTGGGTGGTTTGGCTGGATTGCTCTGACTAAAAATTTAGACCTTGTTTCAATCTCTTTATTCTACTTTTTCTTTTGATCCTAGTAAAGCTAATTCTGTAAAGTAGACATAAATGCTCTCAGCTAAACATCTCCAATGTAGATTTGAGGATGAAACTCTACTTCCTATGGAATGAAGAAGCTATGCAAAAACAGTTCACATAGGAAATTTTTCTATTCTATGGGGCTGTCAAAATATGCCTCCAAGAAATCTACAGTTGTGTCCAATTTATATGGGAGGTTTGAACTAATCCTCATGACCTGCCATATGAGGTATTTCTCCTTCAAAATAAGGTTGTAAAATCTGGCTGGTCATCTAAATTGAACTAAAAATTTAGCAATTTGGCATAAGTCAAAAACATTTTTTTTTAATGCTTGGTTTTCTATTTCTTTTGCATCTAGTTTTTTCCTTTCCAATTTGAATTTCTTAGTCTTAGTGGCAAGATGTTCATATCTAATCATCCAATTGGCTATGTCTGCATTATATTGCTCTAGAGACACAGTATTAGGTGGTCTGACTACGGGGGGAATCCTAGGCAGCAGATCTACCTGAAATATTTTTTTTGCCACTTCTATTGGTTGATTATCTACCAATAATTCTACTTGTACCCCCTTATTTGCTATTTCTATTGGGTTGTCATCAGATAGTAATTCCACTTGTACCCCATTATCTACTGAAAGTATAATAGTTTGAAATACAAGGACCTCAATAGGAGTACTTACTTGAACATTTTCTTGCTGCTAGGACTATTCTTGTGTTGGTGGCTCATCTCCAGTATTTTCTATTATGCTCTTTGCCATTTCTGAAGCATATTCAAAATGAGAAGTCAATGCTTCAGAATGAACACCCATGTCTATCTCAATAGAATCATCTTCCCTTGATAGACCCAGAAGAAATTGAGCCAAATTGTCTTCATCAATGGATACAGTTGGCTATTTTTTAGACTATGACAACATTCTTATTAATGCTGCCACTTCCTGTTGTAACTCTGCAATTTTTCTTTCTTGTATCTCAATGATGTTTTCTTTCTCCTCAATCCACTTGGTTTATGTTCTGACAACACTTCTTGCTGCCCTTAGCTGCTCTATGATGTCTTGCACTTCTGTTTCTGCATTAGAATATGATGCAGAAATATCAACTACAGTTGGTTGTTCAACCATTATCTCTTCTTCTACAATAATTTTCTCTTGTTCAATAGGTTCTATGAAACTGCTTATAATTGTATCCACCATATCTGTAGCCTGTTGAACTGTAGCCTCCTCCAAATTATCCTACCTAGTTTCTACCTCAACTATATGTTCAAGGAATTCTGGAAAATATTTAGAGGCTGGTTGTATTTCTATGACATCTGGGCTGCTTTGTCCTTCTTCTTCATCCATAACCTGTTCTGCTGTTTCTTTCAAATGGATTCTGGTGGACCTCCTAGTTCCAGATGCAAACTTCTTCTTTTTGCTCTATTTCCTGGTGTCAATAGGGGTTGTGGGGACAATTTTAGATGCCTGTGTTTCCTTTGTTATTTCGTGTTCTGTCAAATCAGTAGTCACTCCAAAAAAATGAACCTTCTTTTGTTTTTCTTCTGTTGCCAGTTCTAGATCCTCTTTTTCTTTGTTTCTTGGTTCGTGAAGTTGAGGTTTCAGGAGCAAGGTTTTCTGTTGCTGCTGTTGGGTGTGCTTTTGTAACAGCTTCTATGGCAATTTCTATTTTTTCTTCTACAACAGCTTCTGTAGTAGATGTTTCTTCTTCTGCAACAATGTTAGCAACATATGGTTCTTCTTCTTCCTCATCTTCATCCCTAAAAATGACATCATTTAGGGTAGAGTAAAACCTATCAAAACTCCTAGGGTTTCCTCTAAAATGGTGTTGGCAAACTATTTTGATGAGTCCTTGATGGCGAAGGCTTCCTTTACCCTCCTGATATCTCTTTGCCATGTTTTTTAATTTCTAATATAGATACAGGGAAATATTTACCCTAACTTCTGGTTGTTGCTCACCATGTCTGAGGTGGTTCAAAATTCATAGATGATTCCCTGACAATAGCACATACTGCCCTTCATAGGTTAGGAATTTAATTACCCAGGTGGCTACTTCATCCCAGGGTTCCTGTAGGTTGGCCCTTTTTAACCCTTTGCATGTGTTGTTATGGGTTAAATATTCTGGCTCTCTATCATTTTCTTCTACAAATTGATTAACTACATTTGCCAATGTATTCTTGCTATATCTAGAAATTGAAATCCCTTCTAATGGCAGCTCGATAACCTGACTTAAAATTTTATGGGTTACCTCAATAGTCAGGTCGTTAACATGTGCTCAGTTGTTTCAGAATGTATGGGCGAACATGCTAGCCAAATCTTCAGAGGACCCATTAAACTTATCCAAAAATGGCATAAGCCCTCCATCTTCAAAAATCTGTAGGACTGCCAGTTTTTCTCGAAGGTAGGTGGTATCTATTGGTTCCATTCTGATATTTCACCCCATATTTTTTGTTTAAAAACCATTCACTGCTGCTGCTATTCCTCTACTAGATCTCTGGTTTTTCTATGTTGCAGATTTGTAGGGTTTAGTTCGAAATCTTTGCTTGCCCTATTTCTCATCTTCTTCTTCGGAATGAACCGTAACCTGAACACTGTACTTCACAAACACGTCTTTAGAAATAAATGTGGCACGCATTTCTACTGTTGCATTGAACACCTATCCATCAATGATTGCATGGATGTCCTTGCCATTAGATCCACCTCATTCGGTTTTAATTTTTTTTTTATTTTGCAGATTCTCACGTGCAAAATAAACCATGTCTTCCTTGATTCTAGTACCATGCAAAATAAACCATATCCTTGCTAACACGTGTTCCTTTTTATCGTATGCAACTAAAATAATTTGATTCTGTCGTACCTTGTCTTTCTTGGATGCCACATGGAAATGCTCTTTTCGAAGATTATAATTTAATTGCAAAAAACTTCATTTCGAAGATTATAATTTCATTCCGAAGATAGGCCTTCATTCCGAAGACAAGTCTTCTTTGCAAATTTAAATCTTCATTTCGAAGATTAATCCTCATTCCGAATATCAATCCTCATTTTGAAGATCAGGTTGTTATTACGAAGGTAAATCATCATTCCGAATATAGATCTTCATTCTGAAGACAGAACTTCATTTCGAAGACAGATCTTCATTCCGATGATGATGCAACAAGTCATCATTTCGAAGACAAAGTTTTGTTCCAAAGACAAAGTTTCGTTTCGAAGACAAATTGCAACATTCATTCTGCTGTCATTCCGAAGACAATTTCAATCCGAAGATAATACAACAGGCACTATTTTTGGCATTCTTGTTTCGAAGATTAGGCAAAAATCAATATTTTCATTTTCAAAACATGTTTTAAGTATGCCAACTCTTATGAATACCTTTTATGCTAATGGTTAATTGTCATATACTATACACCAATCATTTTACAATGAAGAAATGTAAGAAATATATACCTAAAAAAAATAGTTAATGCCAGTTTTGAAGAATGACTGCCTTTGTTGATGTTTTGTTGAGATTTTCTGCAACATTTCAAAACAAGTGCACTTGGTGAATTTGTACAATGATGGTTAAAAAATTTCTCAAGGTTATGCATGCCAGAAAACTGGTTTTCATACATACCAACCCAGTAGTGTCTTAAAAAGGTTTTCACTGCTGAGTTATTCATTTTTCTCTCTTTTTTTCTTGATTTTCCCTTTTCTCTCTTTTTTTTTTATCTCTCCTTTTCTCTTTTTTTTTTTTTTATTCTGACTATGCCCATGAAGGAATTTCATGATTTCCCCTGAAACCATGCCCATGAAGGAATTCATACTCAGAATTTATTCATCTTTTTGTTTTCTGTTTGTTTTCTGATTTTTTTGTATTTTTTGCTTTTTCTTGAAATCCATGATCATGCTGATTGTTTTGAAGTGGAAGAGGGAATCTCTTCCACCTGTTGTGTATCCAAACTATCAAGTTACTGCAAGAATTATTCTTTAGTTAGAGGTGTATGGTACACCCTCAGGTGATGTCCATTTACTACCAACTTTCTTTGTGATCCATCAATAGGAGATAGACAAGCTGCTCCATTGTCAAATACTTCTTCAATCCAATAAGGTCCCAACCATCTAGTTCTTAGTTTTCCATGGAATTTTTCATAGCAAGAATCAAACAGTAAAGCCCAATCTCCTTGTTAAAGTTTTCTCTGCTGAATGTGACTGTCATGCCACAGCTTCCTCTACTCTTGAATTACCTTAGTTTGGTGCAAAGCATCCAATATAAGTTCATCCAATGCATTCAGCTACAAAATCCTATCTGTCTGTGCCTGCGACAATTCAATTCCAATTTCTAGTGCTGTGCACAATGTTAGTAGCTCAAATTCAATAGGTAAGAGAGGCTTTTTACCAAAGACTAGTTCATAAGGTGTGAATATGACTTCCAAGTAGTATTGTAGGCCCAAAATACTTTAGGTAATTTATCTAGCCAATTTCTCCTATGAAAAGCTACTATTTTTGTCAAGATGCGTTCTAGTTCCCTGTTTTTTACCTAAAATTGGCCATTTGCTTGTGGGTGGTAAGGTGATGATTTCCTATGTTTGATTTCATACAATTATGTAAATGCCTTTATGACTTTGGATGCAAATTGGGGTCCTTGGTCTGTGATGATAGACCGTGGAGCTCCAAATCTCTAAAAAATTTGAGTATACAAGAAATCAGTGACCTTCTCTTCACGAGCATGTTTGAAAGCACGCACCTCTACCCACTTTGTCAGGTAATCAGTGCATACTAGAATATGCACCTTTCCTTGAGAAGGTGGATTAATAGGTCCTACAAAATCAAGCCCCCACCTCTCAAATGGTTCTAAAACCATTTGAGGCTACAATGGCATCTCATTTGTATGAGTGGGTTTCCCCATTCTTTGACATGCATCACAATGCCTGATGTACTTTTTCACATCCTTGTGAAGAGATGGCCAATAATATCCTATCCCCAAGATTTTCCTAATTATGCTTTTTACAGAATAGTGTCCACCTGAGGGTTCATCATGACAATATCTAAGGATATCATACACTTCATCCTTTCGGATGCACCTACGGTCAGGACTGCACTTAAAAAGCATACCCTTAATCCATTCAAACGAAGAACTCTGTTTGATCAATTGTTTTTTATGTTTTGAAGTGAAATATGGAGGAACTTTCCCTATGAAAAAATAATTGGCTATATCTACAAACCAAGGTTATTGGACTGATATAGCAAATAGTTTTTCATCAGGAAAAGTGTCATCAACTAATTCCCCTTCATCTATGTTCTGCAACCTGGACAAGAAATCTGCCACAACATTAGCTTTCCTTGGTTTGTTGATTATAGTGATATCAAATTCTTGTAGCAATAGCAACCAATGAATAATTCTTGCACTTACCATAGGTTTATTCATCAAATACTTAATGGTTGTATGATCTATGTGAATAAATATTTGATAACCTGTGATATAATTCTTGAATTTATTGATGGCATAAACTACTGCTAGGAATTCCTTCTCAGTTGTATATTTTTTCTTGGCTCCTGTTAAGTTCTTGCTAATGTTGTAGATGGTATAGTGTTCACCATTGTCATTTTTTCCTAATGTTGCTCCAATTGTTGTATTGGAGGCATTAGTCTATATGTGAAATGGTAATGTCCAATTAGGTCCTCTGAGCACAGGTGGAGTTACTAATTTCTCTTTCAGAGCTTCAAATGCTTCCTGACACTTTACAGTCCAGGAGAATTTAGAATCTTTAGTCAATAGGGCAAACATAGGACTGACTATTGTACTAAAGTTGGGAATAAACCTGCGGTAAAAACCAATGTGTCCTAGGAAGCTTCTGACATTAGTCTGAGTTTTAGGAGGAAGGAGATTCTTGATAATTTCCACCTTCTTTGGATCAACTTGGATCCATTCAGGAGAGATGTGATGACCAAGAACTATCCCTTACTTCATCATCATGAAGCATTTTTCTAGATTCAAGGATAACTGGTATGTTTCATAATGAGTTAAGATTTTGTCAAGATTTTCTAATGTAAAATCAAAAGTCTATCCACATACTATGAAATCATCCATGTATATTTCAACACTTTTTGTGGTCAGATCAGCAAAAATTGCTAGGACTGCTTGCTGAAAAGTTGTTGGGGCATTACACAAACCAAAAGGTAAAACCCTATAGGCAAATGTTCCCCATGGACATGTAAAAGTTGTTTTCTCTTGATCTTCAGGTGCAATCTGAATTTGATTATATCCACTAAATCCATCAAGAAAAAGTATCTTTTACCAGCAAGAGTATCTAACACCTGATCTATGAAAGGTAATGGAAAATGGTCTTTGTATGTCACTTTATTCAACTCTCTATAGTCTACACATACTCTCATTTTTCCATTTTTCTTAGGAACTATTACCAATGGAGAAACCCATTGGCTATCGAAATTGGGTAAATGAATCCTACTTCCGAAGTTTTTCAATTTCTTCTTTCACAATATCTCTTAAGGCAGGATTAAATCTTCTCTAGGGTTGTCTAACTAGCTTGACTTCTTCAGTATAGATTCTGTGGGTACATATATCAGGATGAACTCCTGACATATCTTTATAGTTCCAAGCAAAAGCATGAACATGCTTCTGCAAGACAACTATCAATTTTTCTTCCTCTTCCCTAGTAAGCTGGCTGTAAATGTTCAAAAATTTGCCTGGCTGGACTTCTATTTGTTTTGTATTTAGAAGGACTGAATTCACTCCTTCATCCCTGGTGATTAGGGGATTAAGAGGACATTGCTGAGATGGGAGAAGAGAAGCAGTTTTTGTTTTATTGCTGCTTGAGGGAAGCATATCTTGTATGGAACAGTGAGAAGAAAAAATCAAATGATGGTGCCATCCTTGTGGTAGTGAAACAAAGTTTCCCTGTGATAGTACAAATGGTTCATCTTCATATTTTTTATTCTCCTCATTACTTAACATCTGTTGGATATTTGTTGCTTCTCCTTCTAAACATTGTTCATGCAGAACATTCATCAGGATTGTTTCATTTTCTAAATTTTCTGTGTCACTGAGGTCTTCTATGTGTTCTCTTACTACTAAGGTGGCTAGTGTAGAAATGACCTCTTCTGGTTCTTCATCTGAGTCAGAAAACCATAACTGACCTAAAAATTTGCTAGATGGTTTTGCAGGAGGATATAAAGAAATTTTTTTTAGATCAATACCATTTGACATAGTCATATTTCCAAATTTGCAGTCTATGAAGGTTGCTGCAATTGCAATCCAAGGTCTTCCCAAAATAATGGGATATCCATGTGCTGAATTTCTTAGCTGTGAAACAAAAAAATCTATAGGGAATTCCCAAGAAGAAAATTCTATAGGGACATCTTCAATGATACCTTCAGGTTTTGCAACTGACCTATCAACCATTTCTAAAACTGTAAATGTGGGGTTGAGATGTTTGAGCTGTAATTATTTCATTGTATCCTTGGTCATGACGTTTATTGTAGCTCCTAGATCTACTAAAACATTTGATATTGGTACTGAACCTATGGTAACTATGATAACTAGACTTCCTGGGTCACTATACTTTGGAGGTACTAGTTTTCCAGATAAGAGATCAGCTATCTTCCCTTCAACCTGAATAGTCTTGGGAAATGCTTTCTTTTTTCTTCCTGCTCTTTTAATGCACAAATTTTGGATAGTACTATTAATATCTGGTATTTCCTTAATGGCTTGCAATAAGGGCAATGATATAGTTAAATTTTTGAGTTCTTTGACCAGTTTTGACTCTTAATTTTCTAGTATTGCATTGAATCTTTCAAGATATGGAACTATCCTTGGTAATTGTTCTGCCTGTGGTTCTATTTTTTCCTCTTTCTCTATTGTTGGTTGGATTTTAACTGGTTCCAATTTTTCTTCTAGTTTTGACGATTCTTGCTCTTCATTTTCTTTGATTTCATTTGAAACTGGTTCAGGTACAACTTTTCCTAAACGAAGTTGGATGTTACTACAATCAAGAACATTAATTTCAGCATTTTCTTCAGCTTCAGCCACATAGACAGGAGGTGTCTATCTCATGCTATTTGGATTAGTGACTGGTTGAGCTGGCAATTGAGGTTGTTTCACTTGCTGTGTTTGCTACTATTTTTCTTTAAAATTTTGATTAGGTGCAGGCAACAAATACTGAGTTTGACCTTGATTCCTTTGCTGCCTTGGATAGGACTGGTATTGCTGACTCCACTGTGGTTGGTTTTGCATCCAATGTGGATTAGTCTAATTTTGATTCCAGGCTGGATTGTTTTGATTCCAATATGGGTTGTTTTGATTCCATGAGGGGTTATTTTGATTCTGATTCCAGGCTAGATTGTTTTGATTCCAAGATGGGTTGTTTTGATTCCATGAGGGGTTGTTTTGATTCTGATTCCATGATGGGTTACTCCAATTTGCTTCTGGCCATTCTTGGGAATTTGTCCATTGAGGATTATTCCAAGGACGTTGGGGTGGTTCTAGTTGTCCCCAAGGCATAGTACCAGGATTATGCCCCTAATTTGTAGGAAAATGAGGGGGATTTTGGTATTGAGAAAAATTTCCCCCTTGTTTCGGTCCAATATAGTTGAGTTCCTCAGTCTAATTTTCTAACATAGTTTTGAGTTGTGGTAGCAGGTGGCATTGATCAGTTGAATGCTTTTTTGAACAGATACTACAAATGGTTGAGATAGATGTTTTATTCAAAGGACATTCCTGCAAAGCATGTTTATTTCTACATCTTGGGAAATAAATTGCCAAAGGTTCTGTGTTTTTTGCTTTTGCAGACATTTTCCCCAAAGTAGTGTTTAGGTGCACTAGAATATCAGTTTTGAAATTTGCAAGTTCGTCTATCAGGTCCTTCACATTAGTGCCATTTGTGCAGCTTTTTCTTCTTCTATACTTAGTGCGAGAGTAATTCCTATAGAGATCCATAATTTCATCATTACTGAGAGTGGTTACATCCCCTTTTCCCATAAAATCCAGAACTTCTCTGGATTCATCTTGCAATCCTCTCAAAAATATGGTTTTACATAATTCTGGTTCTACAAGTCCACATCTCCTTTGAACAAAGGAGAACCTATCAAGATAATCTTCCAATGTTTCATCATATTCTTTCTTAATTCTGAATAACTCATCTTTTCTATTCCTTACACGGTAATACTCCTGATATTTATCTAAAAACACAGTTTCCATTTGATACCAGGTTCTTATGGAATTTGGGTCTAAGCTCATGAACTAGCATAATGCTGCATCCTTGAGTGTTGAGGGAAAAACCTTAAGGTTTTTTATTGTCATTTATATAATCATAGGTTTGACACACTACCTTGAACTCAAACAAAAACTTATCAGGATATTCAGATACAACACCTCGGAAGGTTGGAAGTACTAAAGGTGAAATGGTTTTCATGGGGGAGTTTTGTGTTGGATTCAGACGGATAGGATATTCAAATGTTCTAGAAGGTTGGGGCATATCTTGATCATCTCCTTCATTATGGACATAGCCATGTTGGCCATCTATATTGCCTCCCTTTGCCATAGTTTCCTGTTTGTTGGGAGAAGTTAAAGCTTTCCAAATTGTTCTCTCAAGAGGTCCAAGCCTCTCTGTTGATGATGATTCTGATGAATTTTCTTCCTTAGGATATTCTGGTGATGATAAAATTGGTGATTTTCCTTTCTCAAAATGTTCTAATGATGGTGAGACTGGTGATTTTTCTATCAATATTTCTGGTAGTTCAAACACAGGTGATTCACCCCTTAGGTGTGAAGATCCCCTTAATGAAACAAGCTAGGGATCCTTTGGGGTAGTTCTACCTTTTTCATCCCTAGACTTATTCATTCATGTTTACTCTTGAGTGACATAAATTAAATCAATAGTTGTTACCTTACTCAGCTGTTGTATCTAGATTTTATCCTAAATTTTCATAGTTTAGTCTGATTACAACTATTAGACTGTTTATTTTTTTTCTAGCAACACTATCCCCGACAACGACACCAAAATGATGCATAGTCATTATACCATCATTAATTCTCAATGAATTTGTCAATCCAGGGCTGTGTACAAGGCTATTTACGAAAGAAGAAGTGAAACAACTATAACTTAGGTCAATCTAGAGCAACAGGTCTTATTGGTGGAACTGGTTGTGTGGGGGGTTTTAGGACATTCCTATCTCTAATTGCATAAATTAAACCTTAATCTAATTGCAAAAATGGAAACTAATCATTAACTACAGAAATGAAATCCTGATTTACAATTGCAAAATGAGACCTAATTATGTTACAGAAATAACAGTTGTAGAATTGAAATTCTGATTCTAATTACAGAAAGGAAATCTACTTACTTTTGCAGCAATGGAAATGTAATTATACAATTGAAAATAAAACCTTGTCAAGACTCTGTAACAGAAGGTTGTCAATCTTATGTGCAGGGGTTGACAACAAAACACAAAATGCAGGAAATTACAGAAAACAACAAATTCTAGAAATAACAGTCTGAAATAAAATGGAAGCTTTGCTGAAAGTAAATATTATAGCTAAAACATTAAGCACAAGATTAATCTAAGCATAAATAAACTAAGACTGTAGATATTGTTAGTTGTTTACAAGCAATTGAAATAACAAGTTCTACAACTCATTTTGCTACAACAAAATCAGAATAAAAACCTGCTGTTAGTCCTCCTCCTAGGTCTAGAAGTGGCTAGACTCCTTGTACAAAAGAAGGTATGAGTCTTTCTCTCTCTAGATCTTAATCACACTCATTTACAAGAAATATGAAACAGAACTGGTGCACTTTATTTATTAAAGAACATGATTACAATAATTCTTCTGAAAACCTATTACAGGACTATAACAGTCAAATTCTACTTATTTTCTCTACTTTTTGCTTTCTCCTAGCTTCCTTACTCTTTTTTCACTACTTACTACCTACTAGGCTCAACCTGAATGGGAGCAATATTTATAGCTATCCTATGATCTAATTACAAACTATGGATATTTCAAAATATCTAATCCTACTATGCTGCAACAAATCCTGGGTTTATTCTTTGATCTTTCCATTAATGATGGCTTTGGTCAGCAATGACGGTAAAGACAGATGGAAGATATTTTACTTTACATTTTTTGACTTTTATTTCCCTTTTTCCAGCTTCAAAAATTGGTCAAGTCAAAAAGCACATTCTGTTTTCATTCCGGAGATAAGTGGCTTCATTTCGAAGACAATGTAATTCTCATTTCGAAGATTGCTCATTTTGAAGATACTGCAATTCTCATTTTGAAGATACTACAATTCTCATTTTGAAGATACACTCATTTCAAAGATAATGCATTCTTCATTCCGAAGATCCGCTCATTTCAAAGACGCTGTGTTCTCTCATTCCGAAGATATCTATTCATTTTGAAGATACTTCGGAATGAAAAAATATGTGCTTTTCCAATGATTTCTTCTGCATCTCTCAGGTGGGTTATCTCCTAAGATCAAATTCCAATGGTATTCATCTCTTTCCACATGTGAATTCCATGCCTTGCTATTTATGGACAGCTGGCTGGAATTTACATGGGAAAGACCAGTTTTTGTTGCACAGCAACAATTTGCACTGTTGCCAAATTTAGGTGAAATAAATGCTTGACACAAATCAAAACATGATTAGTGAAATGCTGTTATTATTCTAAGCATATCCCATTTTAGCAAGTCATAGCAAAAAGAACACAAAACTATGCAAAAAGCTATAAAAATCAGCATATAATATTCCAAATGCATTGATCATGCAAAATAGTTAATATACAACATATTGAATCAACTTAACTAACATATCAGATAAAACATAAGAGTTTATAGGAAATTTTAGTGTTCAAAACATGTTATGATTGAGGCATTTCCAGGCCTCATCAATGACTCTTCAATATTTGCAAATGCTTGACGATGAAGATGATGAATTTAGTCTTGCCCATGAGCATAAGGTTAGCTCAACTTTTATAGTTGGAGGAATAAAGGGATAAATCTTATAATACCTTCATGAAACATTCTTAGGTGACCAAGAATTGGTTTAGTAAGAAGACTTTGGAGGAGGCATTTAAAGTTGGTGATCTGGTGTTGAAATGGAACGAGAACAAGGTGAATCCAAAAAAAACACCACAAGTTTTAGGTGATTTGGGAGGGCCCTTTCCACATTTTTGGTGTCAATAAATTTAACTCATATGTTTTGTAGGATATGGATGACCATGTGTTATCGATTTCAATGAATGGTCTTCATTTGAAGGCCTATTACCAGTAAAAATACGGGATTAAAAATGTAAATATGTACATAGTTTTCTAATGTCATTTTTGTTTGAAAATGGCTAAGTAGTTATTTAAAAAAAAAAAAAAATTGAGGTGAAAAATTGGTTAGAAACCAGGACTTCCTAGGAGGTCACCCATCTAAGCACTACTCGAGGGAAAAAATGCTTAACTTTGGAGTTCTTGAAGAATTAGAAAACAAAATATCAACTTGTGTATTTTATCTTTTGGGTTCAAGGTTTTAGAGGTGTAAAAAAAAAAGGGCTTTCATTTTTGCCCTTATGTTGAAAACCCTCTTTTCAGCAAAGTGTTTTCGATTTTTCTTTTGAAGGAATGATAAGTTGTTTTTACTAGAAAAAAGTGATTTTGGTGGCAAATATAATTTTTCCAAGCGAAATTTATTTTTTGCCCCTAGTTTAAAATAAATAAAAAATAAAAATAAAAATAAAAATGAAACTTTTTCACTAGAGAAAATCATTTTCGGTAGTGAAATTCTCTTTCCTTGCTTTTTTTGAGCATTTCATCTAGAAGTGCTTTTTCAGCACCAAAGGCATCAAAAAAACTACATGCCTCAAATATTTTTGCTTTATAGGTAAAAGGAAAGCAAAATTGTGTCGATTTTAAAAGCTGGGTGCCCAAGATAGGAAAAACACTTGACAAAAAAAGGGTGAAAAGGGGGGAAAAAAGTAAAATAAAAAATTAAAATGAGAGGAAGAAGGTGATTTCGCCCAAGACATAAATTTTGCCTATGCATTTTTGGAGTTTCGGAGTGAAACTCAAGTTGGAATCAAATAACTTTCACTCCAATGCTTTTTTGGCTAAGTAGGGTGGTGAAAGTTGTTTTTGGAGCGAAAGTGAGTGAAATTGCTTTTTGGAATTCTTTTCTAGTGAACTCCAAAAATGCATGATGTTTTGCCCATAGAACCATCAAAATTCTTTTCGATACTTCACATTAGAGAAAAAAGGCACCCATCACGTAGTTTAATGTGAAAAAGTAGAAAGGTATGGTTTCCATAATTAACCATTCATGGTGATTTACGCCTCCCATGAAGGAAAAAAGCAATTAAAAATTAAAAATAACCAATTAGAGCACTCGAAGAAGAGGTGGGTGATACTGATAAATCATTGGAAAGTGTGATGTATCCTTGAACTTATTAGGTGCACCATAAGCATTTAATTTGGTGGGTGTGTTTTGAAAGTTATAAAAGGCCAAATGTTCCAATTTAAAAAAATCAAAAGAATTGTAGAGTTCTTGTGTAAATTGCTCCAAGGTTCAAAATTACTTGTTGTTTGTTCTAAGAAAACTAAATATGAGGAAGAGAACCATAGAAGAAAAGAAGAAAAGTTCAAAAGAAGGCTGATCTATAGAAGAGGTGGTGGAAAGCCAAAGAGGAAGAGGAAGAAATTGAGCTAGCATCTTATTACAACCGCCTAGTTCAAATCGATGATTGTACCATCACAAACAAGGGAGTGGAGAAATTGCACCAAAATGTCATGTTCACTCTATAGAAGGTATCCACTGAGATTTCACACACCATGATTTTCTATTATCATATTTTTTTGTACCTACGCATGCTCGTGCATTCATTTATTGAGCTGGTTTCGGAGATTACACAATGCTATAAGCCTAATACAATAGCTATTAAAAATGCCCAAGGAGAAAATTTTCTCATAATTTTAGGTGGCTCGATTAGGGATACCTTCACTTGTGGTGCAATAACTCCACTCAATTTCATGTTTAAAAAGCTTAATCTTTCGAAGTAGGAGGAAAGGTACCAATCTATAGTTCATATGTGGTAGTTTATGGAGAACTAGTTGTTGAAGACACCATAGTTTGGGGATTTGGTAGATTTTCTGGTGCCTCTAAGGGATTTTAAGAGTCCAAATTTATATTTAATTCTTGTATGGATGGTGGGTTTATATTTAGATTCCACTGTACATAAGTGGTAAGCGTCACTGGCATAGTGTATTTCAAAGGTGGATTTTTATGCCCCACCTGCCATGAAAACCACCATGAATCTAATTTTATTTGAATGGATAGATTTCATAGCTTGAATAATGCCTACTTAATTGAAAAAGTTGCAAAGCGTTGAATATGTCACCTTCAGGCATTTTTCTTTCTTGGTATGGTATTTATTTTATCACATGTATCCCCATTTTGCATTTATAGTGGTAAGGAAAAAAAATATAATAAGGAGAACATTTCTAGTTTATGCATGGATTTAGAGTTTATCAAGAAAGGATTCCTATTATAATTTTAACCAATTTTTTTGTGGGCTCACCCTTGAGCTTATTTACGAGGTATGCAATGGAGTGCCAATATCAATGAAAGAAGAGGTCATTGATAAGGAAAAAGGTGATGCATTTTTGCTAATGCAAGGAGTGGTTGTTATAATTTTTGGTTTCACTGGCAAACCCTTTCTATTATTATATTTTACCACCAAACACATTTTCAATATGAAGGTAGCCCAATAGAGCAATTTTGTAAGTGATATGTATGGATCAAGAAGGGGAAAGAGAGCTATATGTAACATGTATTTTTAGTTTGGTGACATCAAATTGATGCAATGTGGGTAAAATGAATTAATTTCTAAAAAATTATACAACCACATGCTGATTGAACTTAGCCAAAAATGGTGGTATGATTCTTTGGGTATTTTCGAAAGTTCATCAAGACCAAGAATTTTCATTGTTGCACCCGAGAAGATATCTTACAACAAAGAAATAATCCTAAGGGGCATGATATTGAATGACATGTTGAAAATATGATGTCACTCCCTTCTTGACATGATTTCTATGAGATGGATGTCGAGTATGATATCATGAATCATCCAGAGTAGGTTCCTCCTAATTTGTTCAACAAAATGAAAGCAAAATTGCCTGATTGGTCTAATGAAAAGATTACCAACTAGTGGGTCATGACAGTCCATAGACGAAAGCCTACATTGAGGTACCCATTGGTCATGGATGACATATTTTTGCTAATTTGTGATGACCATTATGAAAAGTACCATCCCCTCTCTTTTGTTGACCTAGTACCTTGAAGTTTTCAAAGCCTTGACAAGGAAGAATACATGGTAATATAAAAGGAGACATCGGTTTAAAATATGGTAGTTATCAAAGAAGAAGAAGAAGATAAGGAGCAACCACCACCTGAGGAACAAATTTCTTTCAGAAAGAGGAGCATGGGTATAAGGGTGTCCTTCCCTAATATGGTAAATATATCTAGAAGTGGTGCAATTTTTGCTCTTGGTACAAAGCCACTTTCTTCTCAAATGGTTGGGTAGATTAGTTTTAAGTAGATACCATATTCTAGTCAATAGGAAAAATTAAAACCAATGGTTACAATAGTATATATAGAGGTAGAGGAGGAAAAAGTAGAAGAAGAAAAAGACGTAGTAGTGCAACAACTTTCGTCATTGGCTCAAATGATATCGAAGCCCACATGTAAGAATTTTATTTCTTCTTCTCTTTATAACAAGAATTTAGTGACTACTAACTCCCCATATGCAATCCCTATCTCCACTTATCTTCCATTTACCTTACCCATCTCTTTGGATCCTCTGTATATTGCATAGTCACAGATCACCAATTCTCCCCCCACTTCCTCCATTCCATCCATTTCTCTCTCTTTCAGTTCATTTGCCTCCACCCTAAATCCATTTTCTCTTCCATAACCCTCCATTCCATGTTTTAATCCAATCATTACCATAATTGTTATGAGTACACAATCCCCTCCAAGGGTAAGTGTAACTATAGCACCTTACACTTATGCTCCTACTTTTGAGTGAAATACTCAGTAGGCCCTATTCTTGTCTTCCCTAATTTTTGTATTAGTGGACCTTAGGGATTTAGATATGGAGATTCTATCAAAGAGCCTAGTAGAAGATAAACTTAGTAGATAACAATAGATTTCCTCGTGATGGTTGAAAATTTGCAAGATGAAGGATGCACTGGCTTCAGTTAAGGAAATGAATAAGGTTAGTTTCAACCCAAAGGCTATGGATATGTATACTAAGAATATGGTCCCTCAAGTCTAGAAACCTCAAGGAGAGATGGAATCCAATGATTATTCATATCAGGTCACCATTGGGGACCTCTCTAGGATTGATACAACAAAAAAATAAGCAATATATAGATGGAGGTGATTTTTATCTACCTGCATGATGAGCATTACAAGGACTACTTCTTTTAGGATGAGGTAAAGATAATAGAGCTACAAGATGCTTTGGATGCATAAAAGTTCCAACTAGATGCTGCATAGTTCGAATCTTAGCAATGGCAACAGAAATAAATTATCTTGGAGGGTGAAATTAAGGGATATAATAAAGTAACCAAACAACATCAAGCAGCACAAAAAGAAATGTAGCAACAGATCTAGGCCTTGAAGGACCAGCTCTAGCATCTACAAAATCACTTGCAAAAAAGGCAACACAATCGGTAACCCTCATGAAGGATAAAGTTAAGGAGTCTTGTATTTAGTTGTTGATTTATTATTCGATAATGGCAAAAAAGGTAATGTTGGTTTTCATGTTCCTTCAGGAAGTGCAATCAATATTTTTGTATGGTAAACATGTAGTGGAGCATTTTGTAGAAAACCTAAAGCTAAAATTAGAAATGGCAATGATGATCGAGGTGATGTCTAATATGGATGTTAGATTTTACCCAATAAGTACCATAATATGAGCTTGGTAAAATTCCAATATCATACTGTGGACTTACTTCTCTAGGATGTATCTGGTTAAAGAAGCTCAAAATATGCTAGAGACATTTGAGCACAAGAGACACATTTCATTGGTCTATTTTGACATAATAGCAGCCAATGGTTTCCTTAGTTTCATTTATTATTAGGGGAATATTCTAGAAAATAATTACATATATGTGTTGTGGGATATTGTTATAGATGACAGTTTATAGGTGATGACTAGGAAGAGCCCATCACTAAAGATCATGTGTTGTCTTTAAAGAGCAATCTCACTTGCATCAAGTCTCGATTGTTGGAACTCATCTAGAGGGTCAACTATATTGACATGTAGCATTTTGAGACTTTTTGATACATTGTGTATACACTCAATGCTCATAAGGTGATTAGTATAGATACCTCAGCTAAAGTAGTTACGGTGTATAAAGCTATCGCTTTGCATCTCAAAAATAAATAAGAGACTGGTGAAAGTAGTAGTTGCTCTTGACTCTAGTGTAATATTGATCTTTTTTGAGGTACCATCCACTTTAATTAATATTCATTTTCAAGGCATCATCATGGAGATTAAAATTGGATCGATGATTTCTACCAAAGTCTTGATATGCCATGTGATAAAATCACTTGACACTTCCCAATGCATTTGTTGATTTGTTCGTTGTTGTTACCAAGGAGGAATTGTTGTTGTTTAATTTTTGACTAGCCAACATTTTATTTAATAAACATTTAATTTTGGAGGTGAAATCCTCTATAAAAACTAAGAAACTTGATGTAAAGAGAGAAATTTTGCTGAAAAACTATTTGACTTTAATTTTTTACATCAATTGAAAGATCACTGGATTTGGTTCCTATATCAGTATTGTATGCAATTAATTTTTGCATATGATTTATGTTATGTTCATTATATTTGTTAGATAATTTTAAATTATGTATTTGAATTTAATTTCTAATAGATATGTGAATGCTGAAATATTTATTGGAAGTCATCTTTACAAGTTGTGAATGGTTCCTGTGTTATTATTTCTATTGCATGTTGATTAAATATTTATTTGGATTTTAGCTGCTAGTTTATCCCACTTTATATTTCTGGCTTACAACCATATTTCCAATTTCTTTTCGTTAATCTCTCTCTCTAATTTTTACATTGATTATTAGATTAGTATGAGAATCAGCCCTCTCTAGAGATTGGCCTAAACGACATCTCTTTCCTTTGACCTTTCAATGCTGGCTAGGTCTAGGGTGCATAGACATATTGTACTTAAGCATATTTGTGACCAAAACCTTGAGAAGTTTACATCTATGTGGAAACTCAAGCCTAAATGGATGTGTTGGAAAAATCTTGTTAGGAAGTTTAACAAAGCATGGAAACAAAACATTTAGAATTGGTTGAGGAACCCTAAAATGACCATGAAATTTACCATTGGGTAAAAATGATGCTTGAGAAAAAAAATTACTTGATGAAGTGCGAGTAGTTACACAACAACATATAAAGCAACTATAGACTGGCAGAATTGGTTGACTAATACAACTAGGTCAAGTCTGGTAGTGAGGGGTTGTATGAGACGTCTTCTCTAGGTTGCTTTTGGAATAGTATCATGATATATCATGTGTATATTTGACCTAGCTAGTTGAGCCTTGTTGTATGGTATGGAACATACGAACATGGGTCATAAAGAGCATGTGGAATTAATTCCAAGGCCAGTTTATTGGTATGGCTCTAACTTTATGTAAAGGAAAATCAACTAGACACTAGGTATAAGTACATTATTTCCCTTCATTTTGTATAGGAATATTAATGATGAAAATTCAAAGGTCTAGAATGATAAGGGATTTGGAAGCAAGTGTCCACCCTCTAGGCATTATGTCCCCTAGAGGATAACCCATACTTTGGATTGATACTAATGCCAGAAAATGAGGATATTAAATGAGATAAGTGAATTCCACTAATGGAACCTTTATGGGATATGGCCGATCTCATCCACTTGGATGACTGCAGTAGTCTTGAACCTAAAAGTGGTTTAATATACATGTACTAAGATAAGTTTATATTAAAAAATAAATTGGGTGAAGCAAGTTTTTTAAGAACTTGAAGGTAAAATTATGAGCAAAATTATACTATTAAACAAAAAATATATATAATAGTGATTTGTTTATGATTTATTGTTTGGTATAACCAAGTGCGTATATTTGGGTTCTTACATATGGTATAAGAGCAAAAGTAGATTTGAGTTGTGGACTATGATTCTGAATTTGTATTAAAATAATAATATTACCTCTTTTACCTATAGGTGAAATGACACAAATGCTACATGGTGGATCTTCAAGAAATCCTACGATAGTAGGGGGGAAGAAACTACTGAAGGACCTACTAGGGGACCAAGGTCAATATTAATATAATAATGTCCTTTGTGTGAAATAAGGATGAAACAATTGAATGAACCTCATCCTAATGAAAATTTTAGAGATGGGGAAAATATTGCTAAAGTTGTTCAATTATTGAAAAATCACATGGAATAACAATTGGAGGAGATGGTTCAATAGAAAACCCATATGGATCAGCAACAATAATTTATTACCCAACAATAGAGGGTGATAGAGTAATTAGCTAGAGAAAGATACATTGGATTAGGTAGGACTGAAGAAGTATCAAGACAGCTTGAGAGATCTAGTATTTGAAGGTCTGGAGTGAGTAAAGAGTTGGATAGAAAATTGAGAAAGTTTGTAATATCCAAATTTAATGGAAATGGTGATGGTGATTCAAGAAAAAACTAGCTAAGTGAACAAGATTCTGAAGAACACAAACTATACTGAGAGGGGGGGTGAACAATATAGTGCCAAATTTTTACTTTCTTTCAAAACTAATATCAATTAATGTCCTTAATTGCAATAACCAAATATAGCAGTGTGTATTAATAACTCAGATAGCAATAGTAAGCAAGAGCACAAGTCACCACACACAATTAAGACACAATATTTAATGTAGTTCCCCCAATCAGGGGTACTCCACAATTTAATCTCCTTATAATATTTCACACAAAAATAAGGATCCTTATCCAATACAATAATTACTTTGGTCTGATAAAATATAGGCAATACACTAATCTTCTCAGGTATGCAATCCACTAATCTGTTCATCTAGACAACACACTGATTTGCTCAAGTAGGCAATCCACCAATATTATTAGCTAGGCAACACACTAATCTACTTAGGTAGGTAATCCGTTGATCTTCTCAACAAGATCACATAGAACTTGTCCAAATTTGCTCAACAAGCTCACACAAAACTTGTCCAAATCTACTCAAAAAGTTCACACAAAAATTGTCCAAATTTGGTCAAAAATATCACACATAACTTGTCCAAATATGCTCAACAAGCTCACATAGAACTTGTCCAAATATGCTCAACAAGCTCACACATAAATTGTCCAAATTTTCTCAACAAGCTCACACATAAATTTTCCAAATTTGCTCAACAAGCTCATATAGAACTTGTCCAAATCTATCCCAAAAAACTTCTCAAAGGCTGAATCAATCATACTCAAGTAGTACTCAAATATCATCCACAAATCCTATGAAGGTAAGGCTCAAATATGAACTCAATAATGAATGTTAATACACTCTTCAAAGGATGACAACTATGATCGACAATGATCTCAACTCAAATCAATCTCATAGAAGCATAAAGAGAATTGTTAGAGACTCAATATGTTCGATACTCAAATCCAATATCTTTCTCAACTCAAATCTAGAATATATAATAGTTTATTTCATGGAACTTGAACAACCACTTCACACAATCACTTGACTAGGCTTAAACAACTCTTCTCAACTAACTATCACAAGGAATAACTATTTCTTACAAACCCTATTCCAAGCATGTATCAACAAACTCAACTGTTTCCAACAATGCTCAACCACAAATCTCACATAACAATGATACTCATGTTCTTCTTGAAGAGAATTACAGAATCATATTCTAGAAATAATGCAAAAATAATAACTAAGGAAATAATGACACCATTCAATGCACATATAACACACAATATTTACCCTGGTTCACCCGATTTGGGCTAGTCCAGCAAACAAGAGTCTATCCTCCTTGATATATTATTCTCTCTCTTGTCCCTCAAATGGGGCATTACAATAATTATATAAGGAAACTCATACAACCCTAAACCACCAAGTGGTATTAAGGTACCGTGGATACAACACCGTGGGCTAAACCACCCACACCCACTAACCACCCACCAACCGTGGGAATCCCAAGGGCCGCTCCAAAAGTAGCGATAAAAGTAGGTGAAAAGTAGCGATAAAAGTAGGTGAAGAATTTTAGGTGGCTCCGCCGCCTATTCTCAGCTAGTCTTCTCCAGCATCTTTCTCTTTCATCGCATCCGAGGGCGTCCCCCTACGCACACCGAGCCATCACCTATTACGTAATCACCTTTACCGTAGCCGGGGGTCCTTGGGTGCCTTCGGCACCCCCGGACCCCCCCTACCCGTCGTCTTTTACGTTGTAGTGCCTGTCATACAATTCTTTTCCGAAAAATAATGAGACATATCCAACATTCTCCCACTTTTTGAATACTTTTCCAGACCCATTTCATTTGAACAGAATCTAAACTTTTCAGTGCTTACAACCTTGGTTAAAGCATCTGCAACATTTTCCTTGGTGTCTACCTTTTCTAGCAACACTTTCCTCTGTTCAAGCATGTCCCTACAGAAATGGAACTTTGTATCAATGTGCTTCGTTCTTGAATGGTAAGCAGGGTTCTTTGCCAAAAATATGGCACTCGATCATCACGAGTTTATCTTTCTGACTCCTTGAAAGAACCCAATTTCAGCACATAGTCTTTGCGACCATACAACTTCCTTACTTGCATCAGTGGCAGCCATATACTTAGCTTCAGTAGTTGAAAGAGCAACAAAAGTCTGCCTCTTGCTCATCCAACTAATGGCCCCTCCGAACAAATTGAATACATAAGCACTAGTAGATCTTCTCTTGTCCAGATCTCCAGCCCAATCTGCATCAACAAACCCTTCTATATCCAATTGTCTATTTTATTTACCTGTACCCTCATAGCAGATTGTAAAATCAGAGGTGCCACGTAAATATCTAAACACCCTTTTCACAGCAGTCCAATGCTCTTTACCAGGTTTAGACATATATCTACTCAAGACTCCCACTGCATGGGCAATGTCTGCTCTAGTACAAACCATGGCATACATTAAACTACCTACGACATTTGCATAAGGAATATGTGACATTTCCTCTACCTCTTCTTATTTTTTTGGACATTGTTTAGAAGATAATTTTTCACCTAAAGAAATAGGTACCTTCATCGGTTTGCAATCCTGCATATTGAACCTTTTCAACACTGTCTCAACATACTTTTTCTGATCCAGCCACAACCTTCTGTTAGAGCGATCTCTTTTTATTTGCATACCCAATATAAAATTTGCAGGGCCAAGATCCTTCATGTCAAATTGTGATGCCAATGGAGACTTTACTTCCCTGACCAGTTTCTTGCTATTTCCAATTAGTAACATGTCATCAACATAAAGAACTATAATGACAATTACATTACCAATTTTCTTCGAATACACAGTGATTAGCATTGCTACGAACAAAACCAATTCCTAAAACATAATTATCAAATTTTTGGTACCACATTCTAGGTGATTGTTTCAGTCCATACAATGATTTCTTTAACTTACATACCAGATCCTCCTTTCCTGCAGCAAGTGAAACCTTGAGCTGCCTCATATAGATTTCTTCCTCCAAATCTCCATGAAGGAATGCAGTTTTCACATCCATCTGTTCTATTTCAAGATCGAATGCAGCAACCACAGCTAACATAAATCTAATTGATGTTAGCTTTGCAACGGGAGAAAAAACTTCACCATAATCAATTCCTTCAACTTGAGAAAAACCTTTAGCAACTAGGCGAGCTTTATATTTCTCCACTTTACCTTCAGAATTCTACTTCTTTTTAAAGATCCACTTGCAACCTATTGCTTTCCTACCACTTGGTAATTTCACTAAATCCCATGTTCTGTTATTTTTCAGGGACATCATTTCCTCATCCATGGCATCTTCCCAATGGTTTGCCTCTCCAGATTAATGACTTCTCTAACTTGTTCTAGGATCTTCATCGATAATGAGATAGTACAAAAGAAGTAGGAAAAGCAGATGGACTGTACCTTTCAGGTTGCTTCCTTTCCCATGTTGATCTCCTTACCACAGGTGTATGAACCTCTTCTTCATCCTCTTCCAGATCCTCACCTGTATGCTCCTCTTCCATATCCTCATCTGTATGCTCCTCTTCCAGATCCTCTACTATCTGATAGTTGTCCATGAGATCAAATTGGACCGTTCCAGGTTCCTCTTCTGTAACTACCTTCCTAGAATCACTGATCATCTCCCTAAACACCACATCTCTACTATACACTGTACTTTTTGGTTTTTGGATTCCAAAGCTTATATCCTTTAACACCATCTTTATAACCAATAAAGATACATTTAACAGCATTATTATCTAGCTTACTTCTTTTATCCTTTGGAATATGCATGTATGCATCACAGCCAAAAACTCTGAGATGTGAAATATATGGTTTCTTACCAAATAGAGCTTCAAATGGAGTTTGATATGGCAATGCTGATGTAGGTGACCGATTTGGCAAGTAACATGCTGCACTCACTGCTTCTGCCCAAAATTCTTGTGCCAAACCTGCACCACTGAGGTGTATATGAAGTAGTCTTCTGTCTTGCAATACCACATTGCTTACAAAATTTCTCAAATATATTAGAACAATATTCCCCTCCATTATCAGACCTCAACACCTTAATCCTTTTATCAGTTTTATTCTCAACAAGTGCTTTAAATTCCTTAAATTTTTCAAACACTTCATCTTTGCTCTTAAGAAATTAAATCCATGCATATCTTGAAAAATCATCAACAAAGGAAGCATAATACCGTGATTTTACAAGAGACGGCATAGGAACAAGAACAAAAATATCACTGTGGATCAAATCTAGTACCCCACTAGATCTTGTGGCATTAGATGGAAAACTAACCCGATTTTGTTTACCATAAATACAATGTTCACAGAACTCAGAAGCCATTGAGTAATTAGGGATACCATGAACCATACCTTTTGTGTACAGGATACGCAATCCCTTTTCTCCAATATGTCCCATCCTTTGATGCCAGAGTGTTGAGCTTTTATCAGAATCAACCTCAGGAACAGTTGAGCTATTGCACTCATTTGTCATAGTGCTTCCCAATAGCTTATACAATGTTCCAATCCAAACTCACCTTGCCAACACCATTGATCCATGAACCATTTTGCATGAATACTTGCCAAAACTGACATTCACTGCTGCATCGGCCATTTTGCTTACCGAAATCAAATTTCTAGCAAGTCCCAAAATATGCATCACACCTGGTAGGGTCTTAACCCTACCATCCTGTAGCAAAATTTTCACTCTTCCACGACCCATGATTCTAAGTGGTGAATCATCTCCCAATAGTACCTCCCCTCCATCATATCTTTCATATTCACTGAACCACCCTCTATGAGGAGTCATATGAAAAGAGGCACCGATATCAATCAACCAATCATTTTTATCTGATCGTGTGGAGCATGATGAGCAGGATGCCAAATATACATCCCCTGCTTCATCAATGGATTTATTCATCTTTGTGGAAGTCGATTCATCAGACTTTTTTCTAGACTCAGCTTTCTTTGATCTGCAATCCTTCTTCATATGACTAGGCTTGCCACAATTCCAACATTTTCTCTCAAACTTCCCTCGAGACTTGGATCTACCTTTAGAGTTAGACCTATCACCATATCTAGATTTGTCCTTCTCCTTGGCATGCCCTCTCACTGTTAGGGCTTCCTTAGATGTGCCCTCCATGGCTTTTCTCCTCATATCCTCAGATAATAGAGATGCCACTATATCTTCAAACTTCAATGTGGATGAAGTTGTACTACCAATTGCTACTACTAAGTTATCCCATGAATGTGGTAAAGAGCATAACAAAGTAATGCATTTATCTTCCTCACTCAACTTAATTTCTACAGATGTTAGTTGACTTACCACTGTATTGAATGCATTCAGATGATCTGCAACTGAATCCCCGTCATGCATCCTAAGATTGTATAGTTTCTTTTTGAGGAATAATTTGTTCACTAGGGACTTCGATTGATACAAAGCCCCTAACCTCTCCCAAATATCCTTTGCTGTAGCTTCTCCCGAAACATTGATGAGCATCGAATCTGCAAGACACAGTCGAATCAGACTCCTTGCTTTTCGATTCATCTTCTCCCAATCTTCATTAGAAATACCCGTAGGTTGTGTTGTTTCTGAAATAGCAGCCCACTGATCTCTGTCCACGAGCATATCTTCCATATTTAACTTCCATAGCTCAAAACTTTTTCCGTCAAACTTCTCGATCTCTATCCTTGAATGATTTCCTAACATTTTTCCTTCAAACTCCTTCTGCGTAATTCCCACTCCAGAATAGGTTTCCTCTCACTCCTAGAAACCCTAGATCTTCTTCAAACGGATTTAAACCCTAGCAATAAAGGCGTCCCCCTATGGCTAATGACTTGGCTATAATACCAAATGAAGAGAATTACAGAAACATATTCTAGAAATAATGCAAAAATAATAACTAAGGAAATAATGACACCATTCAATGCACATATAACACACAAGATTTACCCTGGTTCACCCGATTTGGGCTAGTCCAGCAAACAAGAGTCTATCCTCCTTGATATATTATTCTCTCTCTTGTCCCTCAAATGGGGCATTACAATAATTATATAAGGAAACTCATACAACCCTAAACCACCAAGTGGTATTAGGGTACCGTGGATACAACACCGTGGGCTAAACCACCCACACCCACTAACCACCCACCAACCATGGGAATCCCGAGGGCTGCTCCAAAAGTAGCGATAAAATTAGGTGAAGAATTTTAGGCGGCTCCGCCGCCTATTCTCAACTAGTCTTCTCCAGCATCTTTCTCTTTCACCACATCCGAGGGCGTCCCCCTACGCACCCCGAGCCATCACCTATTACGTAATCACCTTTACCGTAGCCAGGGGTCCTTGGGTGCCTCCGGCACCCCCGGACCCCCCCAACCCGTCGTATTTTGCGCTGTAGTGCCTGTCATACAATTCTTTTATGGCAAAGAATGAGACATATCCAACACTTCTCAAGTTCAAGTTATTTGCATAACCAATGAGATTCAACAACAATTCTAATAAAACAAAGTTTAACTACAACTCTCAAACTAGAAAACCTTGAAGCATTCAACCAATCACTTTCAAAAAGGAAACCACAATCAATCCTTTTCTCTCCAATGATATTTTATAAATCAACCACCATAATCAATCAATAGGAGAATGTACCCATACCTTTTATGAAGATGAATCAACCTCTTTGGAAATCTGCCACACTCAACAAACTTCTTTTTCAACTTTCAACAATAGTTAGAGATCATGATTAATATCACAACAACAATATCCAAATAACACCTTATCACACCTACTAAACAAAATGCATCATGTCCCCTTATGAAAGAATTAATCACTTTTGAAAACGAACAAAACAACCTTCACTTTTGAACCCTTTACAAAAATAGAAATATCTCTTTACATACACCTTATTTCTCCTTCTAAGCAAGTTAATCAAATAGCCCTCGAAATGAGTTTTCCAACAATATATAATATGATATACTTATCAAAAGAAAAAAACTAAAATTTCTCTTTTCAAAAGTGGATCACAACCCTTATTCCTCCTAGAAATAACAACAAGCTTACAAAACCTTATAACTTCCTATCTCAAAAAAAAAAAGTATTTTCCATACACCTAAAGCATTCACAATATCAACTATGGAAGGCGCTTCTCATAAATACCTTTATTTTTGAAATTGTGGCCTTAACCTTTGAAAACATTTCACAAAAATTTATGAGCACCTTCACACCTACATGATTCAAACTATGTTCCTCCTTGCTAGCATTGTGAAATGCTAACCATATGGGCACAAGCCCATGTTGGAAATAAATCCCAACCTTGTTTTATAAACTGTGCTCGATTGTTCTTAAAATAAAAAATGTTTTCCACCAAAACTTCTGCCCTTGCAGGATTCGAAACATAGACCTCCCTTGTGCTAAAGTTATCTCTTGCCAACTACGTTGTGTTGTTCAACGTGACTTCAGGTCTAAACGTCCTTGATTTTCATTAACCCTCAAAAGTGACTTCTTTATTTTTTGCCTTCTACTTCCTCCACACACGAATTAGTCTTCAATTTTCTCAACCTTGGCTTAATCAATAGGCAAAGTTTTTAACCATTACATATACACATTATAATGCTTCGAAAGACGTTGGCAGATTATAATCAAACCTTCATTATTTTGGACGTTAGCGATAATAAAATATTAAATTTAATTTTAATTTTAAATTTAAACTTTAAATCATTTAAAATTTAAACTTAAATATTTAAAATTAAATATCTCTTTCACCGGGACACCTTTTTCATTGAAACAAAAAGCCAACCTAGGTTTTAAGAAAAACCAATTTCAAATCTGCCATCCATGGTTTTAAATAAAACCTTTTATTTTTCCTACCTTGGTTTTCACAAAAACCTTGTATATATCCATGCTTTCCAAAATATCATAAATGCTTACTTATGAAATACTTTAGCCACCAAAACTCAATGTGATCCATGTGACATCAATGACAACATAACATACCTCAAATTTCCAATAATCTCCTCCTTTGTCATTGATGGCAACACCTCTAATGCAAATCACCACAGTCACTACAAAAACCATTTCTGAGAATCAAAGATGCTCCCCCTAACTCAATACTCTCTTTGGAGGCTGCTCCCCTAACTCAATGCTCTCTTTGGAGGCTACTCCCATAACTCAAATATATCCCCCTTACTCAAATCTCTCGCCCTTTGACATCAATGGAAAAAGGGACACCTATGGGGCTAAAATATATGAATCTTAACCTTAACCCTCTCACCACCTTCTCTCTTGAGGTGATTAATTTTGGGGTGGGAGTACTTTTACTCCATCTTACATTGTTTATTTCCTCTATCAACTTCCTTCCATGTTTTCTTGATATCCTTATCTTGATGAATTACTTGATCTTCTTGTATAGAACATGTTTGACCTTCTTGCCTTGAACCTATTTGGAATTGAGTCCTACACCATTTTGTAATATGTCCAAAGTTATTGAAATTAAAACACTTAATATTTTAGCCTTTGGATGGTGCCCAAATCCTAAATTATTTCTTGAAATAATTTCCATATCCATTCCTTTCTTAAACCCTGTATTGTGAAGCCCTATTTTCATGACCATTATGATCATGAATTTTGAATTGTGTAGCTCTAAAACCAAAACCATTTTTCTCATTTTATTTGCACTGAAAAGCTCTATGACCAATTATGTTGCATAAGGAGCAATGTCCCTAAAAACCATACCTTCTTCCTTTGAAGTTTCTTCTAGCAAAATCAAAATTCTTTGATCCATGGACCCTATAGTGTATAGCCTTGTGTCCGAATCCATTACAAGAAAAAAAATGTCCTTGAGAATCCCTTTGTTCATGCCTTAGTTCCTCATATCTTTCTTTACCATTTTCCCTATGATCATTTTCAACTTGTGCATTGCATCCTTAAACCTTATGTTTAGTATCTAAATATTTTTCCTTAATTTCTTCCTTGCTTTCCTCTTCAAGTATTTATTTTCCTTTTGAACTTGATTCACCTATCTCAAAACAAGATCTAAACTGAATATTTGGAGCAATAGGAACTTTGGAACTTTATTCATAAAACTTATGTGCTTCCTTGTTTTCATATTTTAGAACTTCCTTTCCTTTTGAGTGTGATTCCCCAAACCTGAAATATGAGACCTTTGGTGCTTTGGAATCTTCCTCTTCTTTCTCTTCATTTGTGTCAAGTAGCAAATTGGCATTCATCTTTATTGTATCTGAAATACATGTTTTCTTCTTAGTAGAAATATCTTGACATTTTGAGTCATGTTATGGATCAATCTTCTCAAGTATGGAACATCTCAATTCTTTTAGATTCTCCTTAACCTATTGTAGTTACTCATGGATATTATTGACGTCTTCCTTTAGATCAGCTAAGACATATGTATTTCTTACAATAGTCTCTTGTATAACTTCTTCTACTTGGAGTGAATGTTATTTTTATAATTCTTTAATCCCATAGAAAAATCCTTCTTCATATTCACTGTCACTAATATCATTATAATCTTCTATAGCAAACAAAATCTCAAGTTTTCTTTGACCATGCCTATTTCCTTGATGTGTCATATCATCTTCACTATCACTGAATCCATTGCAATATATTGATCTGTGATATATAGACCACACACAAAGCATTTTTCTATTTCACCTTCTATTCCTAGGAATATATGTTATTCCTTTTCATAATCTAACTTGTCTCTATCACTATGATCTGAGCTATCACTTGCTTCTACAATGTAGTAAGATTTCTTTACCTTACAATTTTTTTTCTTCTTCTCATACCTATTTTTCTTGTATCTATCATCTTTTTCATGCTTATGATTTCCATATTATTTTCTTTTGTGAACCTATTTTTCATCATCACTATTTTCTTCATGTAGAAACTTGTGTGCATAGTGACCAAGATCACCACACTTGTAGCATCTGATTTTTCTCATATCCCTAAAATTCCTTGAGTCCTTATTTATTTTGATGAATTTAGCTTCCTCATAATTAACTAGATTTCTATCTATCTCTAGAACCTTCACTTTCTCTTTTTCTAAAGCCTTGAATGCAATATATTTTATTGGAACCTGATGCTTACTCACCCAAATCTCATAAGCTATGAGAGTTCCTTGTAGTTCTTACATTGTTAGCTTATTGATATTCATTATTTATTCTGTTGTTTAAACCTTTGAATCATACTTCATCGAAAGTGATCTCAAAATATTTTGAGTAACTTCTGATTCTTTCATCTCAAATCCTAGGCCTCTCATGGTGTTAGTAATCTCATCAACTCAAAGTAAAAAAATTACAATATCTTCAGAATCTTCCATTTTTAATTCCTCAAATATTTTTTTATGAGTTTATATTTTTGACAAATTTACCTTGGAATATCCTTCATAAGTATTTTGAAACTTGATCCACATTTCATTAGTTGAATTACATACCATGAACTTTGCAAAATATGTGTCGTGTAGACCACTCAAAATACAATTTATTGCCCTTGCATTGATATCAACAAATTTCTTGATAGTTTTATCTACCTCGGGATCACCTTCAACCTTATACTATTTTTCAACCATCTTCCATACCTCCTATCCCTATGATATCAAGTAGTTCTTCATTCTCATGCTCTAGAAAGCATAATTGTCACCTTCAAATAGTGGTGCCTTATTTGTAGATGATCCATTCTATGAAGCCATCTATGTTCTTAGAGAATCTGCCCTCAAGTTGTTAGTATTTCTGAGGGAACCTACTATGATACCAATTGAAGAACACAAGCTTATACTGAGAGGGGGTGAATAGTATAGTGCCCATTTTTTAATTTATTTCAAAACCAATATCAATTAATGTCCTTAATTACAATAACTAAATATAGCAGTGTGCATTAATAACTCAGATAATGATAGTAAGTAAGAGCACAAGTCACCACACATAATTGATACACAAGATTTAACGTGGTTCCCCCAATGTGGGGCACTCCAAAAGATAATATCCTTATAATATTTCACACAAAAATAAGGATCATTATCCAATACAATGATTACTTTGGTCTGCTCAAATCTAGGAAATACACTGATCTACTCAGGTTGTCAATCCATTGATTTACTCAGCTAGGAAACACATTGATCTACTCAGTTAGGTAATCCACTGATCTACTTAGCTAAGCAACACACTAATATGCTTAGGTAGGCAATCCACTGATCTTCTCAACAAGGTCACACAAAACTTGTCCAAATTTGGTCAACAAGCTCACACAAAACTTGTCCAAATCTGCTCAGCAAGTTCACATAGAACTTGTCCAAATCTACTCAACAAGTTCACATAGAACTTGTCCAAATATGCTCAACAAGCTCACACATAACTTGTTGAAATCTTCTCAACAAGATCACATAGAACTATGCTCAACAAGCTTACACATAACTTGTCCAAATCTTCTCAACAAGGTCACATAGAACTTGTCCAAATCTGCTCAACAAGCTCACACAAAACTTGTCCAAATATTCTCAACAAGCTCACACATAACATGTCCAAATTTGTCCCAAAAACCTTCTCAAAGGCTCAATCAATCATACTTAAGTAGTATTCAAATCTCATCCACAAATATTACGAAGGCAAGGCTCAAAGCTGAACTCAACAATATATGGTAATACACTCTTCAAAGGATGACAACTATGATCCACAATGATCTGAACTCAAACCAATATCATAGAAGCATAAAGAGAATTTTTATAGAGTCAATATGTCCTATACTCAAATCAAATATCTTTCTCAACTCAAATCCAGAATATAGAATAGTTTGTTTAATGGAACTTGAACAACCACTTCACACAATCACTTGACTAGGCTCAAACAACTCTTATCAACCAACTACCACAAGGAATAACTCTTTCTTACAAACCCTAGTCCAAGCATGTATCAACCAACTCAAATGTTTCCAAAAATTCTCAACCACAAATATCACATAACAATGATACTCATGTTCTTCTCAAGTTCAAGTTCTTTGCATAACCAATGGGCTTCAACAACAATTCTAATAAAACAAGGTTTAACCACAACTCTAAAACTAAAAAACCTTGAAGCATTCAACCAATCACTTTTGAAAAGGAAACCACAATCAATCATTTTCTCTCCAATGATATTTCAGAAATTAACCACCATAATCAATCAATAGGAGAATGTGCCCATACATTTTATGAATATAAAGAAATATCTTTGGAAATCTGCCACACTCAACAAAATTCTTTTTCAAATTTCAACAAGGGTTAGATATCATGATTAATATAATAAAAAAAAAATCCAAATAACACCTTATCACTCCTACTCAACAAAATACATCATGTCCCCTTATGAAAGAATTAATCACTTTTGAAAAAGAACAAAATAGCCTTCACTTTGGAACCCCTTTACAAAAACCGAAATATCTCTTTACATACACATTATTTTTCCTTCTAATCATGTTAATCAAATATCCCTCGAAATAAGCTTTCCAACAATATATAATATGATATACATCTAAAAGAAAAAACACCAAATATTTCTCTTTTTCAAAAGTGGATCACAACCCTTATTCCTCCTAGAAATAAAAGCAAGCTTTCAAAACCTTATAACTCCCTATCTAAAAATATATATATATATATTTTTCATACAACCAAAGCATTCAAAATATCAACTATGCAAGGTGCTTCTCATAAATACCTTTAATTTAAAAATCGTGGCCTTAACCTTTGAAAAAATTTCACAAAATTTGATGAGTGCCTTCACACATGCGAGAGTCAAACTCTGTTCCTCCTTGCTAGCATTGTGATACGCTAACCACGTGGGTGCAAGACCACATTCGAAATAAATCCCAATCTTGATGTATAAACTATGCTCGATTGTTCTTAAAATGGAAAACGTTTTCCATAAAAACTTATGCCCCTACGGGATTCAAAACGTAGACCTCCCTTGTGCAAAATTTATCTCTTGCCAACTATGCTACACTATCCAACATGACATCAGGTTTGGAAATCCTCTATTTCCTTTAACCCTCGAAAATGATTTCTTTATTTTTTCGCCTTCTGCTTCCTCCATTCACGAATTACTCTTCGATTTTCTCAACCTTGGCTTACTCAATAGGCAAAGTTTTTAACCATTATATATACACATTATAATGCTTTGAAAGACATCGGTGGATTATAATCGAACCTTCATTATTTTGGATGTTGGCGATAATAAAATATTAAATTTAATTTTAATTTTAAATTTTAATTTTAAATAATTTAAAATTTAAACTTAAACATTTAAAATTAAATTTCTCCTTCACTGGGGAACCTTTTTGGACGAAACGAAAAGCCAACCTGGGTTTTAAGAAAAACCCATTTCAAATATTCCATCCATAGTTTTAAATAAAACATTTTATTTTGCCTGCCTTGGTTTTCACAAAAACTCTGTATATATCCATGCTTTCCAAAATATCATAAATGCTTATTTATGAAATACTTTGGCCACCAAAACTCAATGTGATCCATGTAACATCAATGATCCATGTGACATCAATGACAACATAAAATACCTATAATTTCCAATAGAGCCTTATTTCTCTCTAGTAGTTTTATCCTCTAAATCTAAAACTGCTTTAGTAGTTATGAACACGAATGAAGTAGTCGTTGATTGGTGGAAATCATATAAGAAATGGCATAGAATAGAATATTTAGATATGAAATGAGAGGAGCTTTCCAATGAATTTAGGTATAGATTACTGACTAAGCAATATTATGTGGAGAAATTCAAGGAATTTTGTAATTTGCATCAAAAGTTCATTTAGTTATTGAAATATGCATCTCAATATGAGAGTAATGAAGATTCATAAGTTAATTATGGGATTACATCCTAGAATTATAACAATGGTAAATATGCATAACCTAGATAATCTGCATATTGCCTTTTATTTTGCAAGAAAAGAGGAAGCAAATCAGGAAACTAGAAAGGCATATTTTAACTATCAAAAGCTATACGAGAAAGAAAATTATGAACTCAAAAAGAATAAAATGTTAGGTTTATGAGATGGAAGAAATACCAAAATAAAAAATCCTAAGGGGAAGAGCAAGGTAATCAAATTAGAAAAAACAAACCTAACTACTAGGTTGGTAAGCTCAAGCAAGATGGAAAAGAATTTACCAAAATATAGGAACATAAATTAGCATGACAAGATAGGCCCAAAGAAATTGCATCTCTGGAAAAAAATAAAAATAATAATAGATCAAATGGAGCTCCACCAAACTGTTGTTATCTATGTCAAGGAGTTCATTATATCAGTAAATATCCCCATTGAGATGATCAAATTTAGAAAGCTCTAATTAAAGTATCTCATAAGATATTTGCAGCCACAGGTAAATCCAAACTTGATGGTCAAATTAACCCTTTCTTATTAAATGGGCATTTTTTTTGCAATAATGTGGAAATTTTTATAGATAGTGGTTCAACTGACAACTTTATATCTACTAAGTTAGTGAGGGACATATCTGTTAGATCTAGATTTTTGGCCAATAGTTGGAATGTAGGGTACAAGTTAGGGTAAACCTACCAATTTAAAAAATGTATGTTTGACACCCACATTACTTTACCATAAGGGAAAACTAATTGATATTTTTATGTGGCACCTTTGCATGTATTTGATATCATTCTAGGTTTTGATTAGTTGAAACTGCATAGGCTTATTTTGAATTTTGAAGAGATATGGGTAGAATTTATGGATGAATCTAACAAAACAATTAGAATTTTCTATGGTCAAAGTGAAGTTAAACCACATCTACTATCTACAATGCAGATAAAGAATGTTATTAGGAAGAAAGGTACGGTCTTCATAGTTAATATGAATAAGAGATAAGAGTCAAAAATGTAATATGACCTCTTGAAAAAACATACAGTACTTAAAGAGTTTAAATATGTGTTTCATGAGGATCTACTTGGATTACCTCCTTAGAGTTAATTTGATATTTCAATTGAGTTGCTGCCAATAGAAGCACCTATTGCAAGGGCATTGTATAGGATTACTCTTATAGAGTTACAAAAGCTCAAAATACAAATTTAATATTTGGTATAAAAAGGGTTAATCAAGCCAATTGTGTCACCTTAGGGAGCTCCTATTGTTTTAAAAAAAAAAATATGGTCCCTTGAGCATGTGCGTCAATTATCAAATTTTGAATAAGATAAATATCAAAAATAGTTATTCATTAACTAGAATTGATTATTTATTTGACTAATAGAGAGGAGAAACTATTTTCTCAAAAATAGACTTAATATTTGGCTATCATCAATTACAAATTCAAGAAGAAGAGACTTCTAAAATGATATTTAGAACAATGTGTGAATATTTTGAGTTTATTGTTCTACATTTTGGACTGAAAAATGCCCTAGCTGTATTCATGAATCTCATGAATAGTGTTTTTAGAGAGCAACTAGACCAATTTGTACTTGTATTTTCAAATGATATAATGATCTATTCCAAGAGCAAGGAGGAACATGATCAACATATGAGATTTGTACTTGAAATTCTAAGAAAGAATCGGTTTTATGGAAAGCTATAAAAATATGACTTTTACACCCTATAAGTACAATATTTGGGTCATATTGTCTTCACAAAAGGGATAGTAGTAGATCCCAATAAAATTGAGGTAATATTTGAGTGGCCAACACCTACTAGTGTGACAGAGGTGCAAATTTTTATTAGTATTATAGGATACTATAGGTGATTTGTGAAAGGATTCTCAAGAATTGCGTAACCTATTACAAATATCCAAATAAAAGGTAAAGCCTTTAAGTGGATAGAAAAATGTGATGAAGCTTTTCATTTTTTGAAATATTATTTGATATTTGCACTGATATTGCAATTATTAAATCCTAATAAGCAATATACAATGTGCACCGATTCATCAATTGAAGGGTTAGGGGGAGTTTTGACCCAAGGTGATGTGGTTATTACCTTTAAGTTCAATAAAATTAAAATGCATAAGGTTAACTAAGCCACTCATGATTTGGATTTGGTAGCGACAGTTCATGCCTTAAAATTTTGAGATATTACTTACTAGAAAAAGCATTTGAAATGAAAATAGATCATTAGAGTCTTAGGTACATATTTATCCAACCCCTATTGAATGCCATACAAATAAGATGGATGGAATTTTTTAGCTGAGTATTATTTTGGTATCAAATGTATTAATGGTAAGGAGAATAAAGTAGCAGATACTCTAAGTAGGAGAGGGTGATTTTGGTATCAAATTGAACATTAGTATTGCTTACTATCCCAAGACTTATGGGCATACTGAAAGAGTAAACCAGATATTAAAAGTTATATTAAGAATATACTACATGGATCAACATACAAAGTAGTAAGACTACTTATGCCTAGTGGAGTTTGCATGTAATAATAGCTTTCATGCATCACTAGATATGACACCTTTAGAATCCCTATATTGATGGAGGTGTCGAATTCCCTTGTCTTGGAATAATATAAAGGATCGGGTAGTGATCAGATCAAAAATGATAAAAGTAATGGAAGAACAATTGAAAAGAATTTAGTAGAAGCTGAAATAGGTCGTAGATCTCTACAAAAGATATGTGGACCTAAAAAGATACCGATGGAAGGGGTATAACCAACTAAAAGTTCCATAAAATCTTCTAAATTGAACTCTAGATATGTAGGTCCATTTGAAATTGTTGCTAGGATAAGCCATGTTGCTTATAGACTTGCTCTACCACCAAGCCTGTCAAAAATTTACAATTCTTTCCATCTGTTCCTCTTTTCAAAATATAATTTCAAATCCCGCTCATGTCTTGGATGTGTCTAAATTGCAGATGACCAAGCCACTCAAAATTGAAACTCAACCTATTCACATACTTGGTTTTAGGACCAAGAACCTATGGAAGACATAAAACCAAGTATGCGAACCTATGATCTATACTTGGAATATAGAGCAATGTCGAGTTCAGTGGGACCACTACATAGATAGAAATGCCATGTGGGTGAACATGGCAGAAATGCAGTAGCAATTTTCCCATTTGTTTGAGTAGATTTAATATTTTTAAAACTTTAATGTGATTTGATGATATACGTATATTTGCATCAAATATAAAACTAAATACTAAGTAGAGTATATTATGTTGGTTTAAGTTACTGAGTAGAGTATCTTGACTTTGATTTGTGTTATTTATGCAAAGTGATTTTGGTACAAGTGATAGTATATATGTTTTTGGATGAAAAAAATATGATATGATGTATGATATAGATATATGCCAAGTAAAAGCAATCGTGAATTATGATGAATGGGATATTATTTATGAAATGGAAATCATGGATTTATTTGATTACTTTTGCATTTATTAAATCCTTATGCAAGATATTTGAATTTTATTTCAAGGGGGTTAAATATTTCAATGTTTCAAATATTTGAATGTTGAGTTTGTTGGCAAAAATTAATAAGTACTATTTTTTTCATTTTTTAGTAAAAAGTGCATCCAATACCTGTAGCATAGAGTTAGAAGCCATATTTATGGAATTTATGTAATTAAGCTAGCAAGTGTATTGAGCCTAGGTTGCTGACTTCTATATTTATTTTTATATGTACAAAAGTAAAATGTTATTCTGAGGAAGTTTTAAACCGTATGAAAACCATCTGTGAAATCATATGCAGAGGAGTAAACCTTAGTAAGCTTAACCTGAACGAAATATGCCAAGCATTGTATTCTTTCATTTCCTAGTTTTCTATAAATACAATGAGGATCTGGAGAAGTGTCCAGAATTATTCCTCGGTACCTATATGGTTAATCCTTTATTTTTGATGTTGATGTTTGACATCGAAGCTATGTTGATATTGATACCTCTTTAATAAAACAATATATACTTTGAGTTGGGGTTATTACTCTCAAGTTGGAAGCATAGTGATTCTCCATGATTATATGTTGGCAAATAGCTAAACTTGTAGATGATCTTCAATGTGGTAAAGCAATTTGTGGGTGCCAATATTAGAGTTAGAATAAGGTTATAATTTTACCTAAGCAATTTGCATTTGAGATTGTGAGTAATTGTAATGTGTAAAAATAGTTTCTAAACCTGAAATGTACATGAAGTAAAAGATAAGAAAAGGGTTTAATTTGATAGAACAATAATAAAAGTGAAAATGGTCTTTAGTTATGCTTGTACATATGTATGAAAGAACTCAAGATATATGAATTGGAAATTTAAGCTAGAATTTATTCTTTTCTGTAAGCCTTGAACTATATGATAATTATAGAATGGTGGATATTGCATTCATTTCCAATTTAATTTTAAATTAACATGTGTTTAATTCTTTGATATCTCCCAAAGATTAGATATATTTATAGGTTTCCTTGAGAATTTTACATCTATGTGGAAACTTAAACCTAAATGGATGGGTTGGAAAACTCTTGTTAGGAAGTTTAACAGTGCATGGAAATAAAATATAAAGAATTGGTTGAGGAGCCCTAAAATGACCATGAAATTGAGCATTGAGTAAAAAATAGGCTCGAGAAAAAAAAATCACCCAATGACTGATGAGGTGCAGGTAGGCACACAACAACATCTAGAGCAACTATAGACTAACATAATTGACTGAGTAATACGACTAGGTCAAGTTTTGTAATAAGGGATGGTATGTGATGCCTTATCCTAGTTGCTTCTAGAATTGTAACATGATATATCTTGTGTATATTTTACCTATATGGTTGAGCCTTATTGTATGGTATGGAACATACGAACATGGGTCACAAAGAGCATGTGGTATTAAGTCCAATGCCAATGTATTGGCATGGTTCTAACTAACTCCATGTAGAGGAAAATCAACTACACTAGCATAAATACACTATTTACTTTCATTGGGTATAGGAACATGAATGATGAAAAGTCAAAATTTTAGAGTGATAACGGATTGGGAAGCAAGCATCCACCCTCTAGGTGTTATAGGCACTAGATGATAACCCCTATCGTGGATTGATCCTCATGCCAGAAAATGAGGATGCTATATGAGATAATTCAATTTCATTAATGGTACCTTTATGGGATATGGCTGATCTCGTCCACTTTGGTGACCATATGTAGTATTCTTGAATCCAAAAGTGGTGTAATATGCTTGTACTAAGATAATTTTATATTAATAAATAAATTGTGTAAATCAAGTTTACTAAGAACTTGAAGGTAAACTTATGAGTGAAATTGTAGTATTAAACAAAAAAATATTACAGTCATTTATTTATGAATTATTATTTGGTACAACCGAGTACGTAGATTTGGGTTGTTACATAATGGTTGATCCAAGTGACCTATGATTACCTTTTTCATTAGATGTTGTAGATAGCATTTTGTTACTTAATTTTTTTGTAAGTATTTTAATATTATTTCTTTATGTTTATCTCATGAATATTTTTTATAATCTTTTTCTCCATAATTTCCATTTTGCAATCTTTTTTTGTGTCCTATTTCATAATATTTGTGGCATAAAAATAAAATATTTTTAAAATCCACTTAACAATATTATTCTTTACATTTAAATTTTAACTTAAAAGATTATGGCAAAAGTTTTTGAATAGCCATAACAACACATATTAAAATATATATAACGTGCTTTATCTCCTTAGTAGTTAGTCCCTAATGGATGAACTCTCCTACAATATTAACAATGTTTTTCAAAACATCATTATAGATAAGTTGATATGGAAGTCAAAAAAACCCTAACCCACATTTAATATTTCTAATGGTCTCTAACTCCTTTTTTTTTGTATAAGAAGGCATTGTGGAAGGTTCCCAAAACATTTTACATAAGGATTTTGGAAGGGTTCCCCAACCTATACAAAACGAGAAAGATATTCAAAAAACACCAAATAAGATAACAAATGGCACTACATCCCTAAAGGGAAACTAATTCAATATCCAACAAATATTGATCCAACATTTAAGATAGTCAAATCTCATAGATCCAAAATATATAGAATTTTTTTCTAAGCTTCAAATCTTAAAATCAAACCTAGAAAGGATATTCCCACCCAAGCCACCATGGTAGGAGAAAATCTAGAAAATGGGACAGCAATCCATGTCATTCGATGATAATTTAATTTTCAAATTCAAATAGAGCACTCAATTTGAAAACATTCTATTGAGACATCAAGAGCACTCAAAAAATCTAGAATAAAAATATTAGGTCTTCCTACCAAGGATGAGAATCCTACTTTCAGAATCTCAAATCTCTACAAGTAGGTACCCAACAACTTCAGTAATCACTTTGGCAAGAGCAAACGGATATCCTTCCCAAATATGGGGTTTTGAAAGGTTTTTCAAACCTTAAAAAAAGGGGTTTTGAGAGGATCCTCAAACTTTAAACAAGGGATTTTTGGAAGGATCTTGAAACCTTTAAATAAGGTTTCAAAAGGCTCCTAAAACCTTATAAAAATGGTTAAGCCTCAATAAGGGGACCACATTGTTTTGGAAGGCTCCCTAAATCTCATGGGGGGTTTTCGAAGGGTCCCCAAACATTTATAAATAGGATTTTTAAAGGCTACCAAAATATTGTACAAGTGGATAAGGTCTCAAATAGAGGCCCACTAGGTTTTGATAGGCTTTCCAATCCTAAACAAATACAAGTATGGAAATAACAACTATTTCCAATCCAAACAGAACCAATAGCAATAAAATGATTGAAAATTCAAATTCTTGCTCAAATACTGAGAGTGAAATAAAAAATCAAGGCTCCTAAAATATTATATAAATAGATCAAAACTCCAACATAGGACCATAGGGTTTTGGAAGGATCCCTAAACCTAAAACATGTCAGGATCCTAGAGATCTAAAAGAACCAAAAGGTCCACATCTTAGGGCAAATATGACACATTCATTGAACATTAGATTTAAAATTTGGAAACTCCCTCCTAATACAAATGGAAAAAACTACAAATAGAACAAATAGGAAATAACCACTTCATGCTCAAATTTGAAACTAGAAAAATTTCCCCCTAAGATGGCAACAACCCACAAAACCACCAAAAATATAAAAAATCGAAAGAAAAAACCTACCAAGACCATGCAAAAAAATACTATGCCCCAATAGAGCAAGCTTCCAACAAAAATAGATCTGATAACTAAGATACATCCAAGAAATAAGAACAGACCCCCCAAAACATGGTATAAAGAAAGAGGTAAGTGATGAGTTTTAGATCTTGAAAATTAACTAACTATTCTAGTGACATGAAAGGAATGTTTTTTCATCAATTTCATCTAATTTTAGGGAATTGCTAATTTGGTAGATTCTATTTTTCCTAGACTGTAATAGATTACAGTTAGGAATAAATTGGGGGCATGAATAGTGGATCTAGATTGGGATTGAAGATCTCAATTGGTATTATATATGTTTTGGGAATTTGCAAGAATTGCATTGTAGAAAAATAGAGGAGAGACTTTGTGTGTGAGGTTCCATTGTATTCCATTGAGGAAGGTTGCAGCTAGTTTTGTTGTAGGAGGATCTCATTGGAGAATAATACAAAGAGGACTGGATATTCGATAGTGGATGTAGCCCACATATTGGATGAACCACTTACATGCTTGTGTTCTCTCTATTTTGTGTGATTGTTTTATTGTTGGTGATAATTTTTATTTTAATTCTACAATTTGTATTAATTTTATTTGCTCTAAGGAACCTAACAACTGGTATCAAAGCATATTGTGTTGGGTACTCTAAGCAGGGAATTTGTTTTGAGTGGGATAAAATGGTAGAAGACTCAAAATTCAGAGTGGAGAAATTCAACGGGCAGAACTTCCAGCTTTGGAAGATGCAAATTGAAGACTACTTGTATCAAAGAAACCTTCAACCATGATGGATGAGGAATAGAAACTCCTTGTCAGAAAGACATTGGGAACTGTGAGACTATTATTGGACATCCATATAGACTTCAACATATCCAAAGAGAAAACAACAAAGGATGTAATGGATGCTCTAGCAAAGTTGTACGAAAAACCCTCTGCATCCAACAAGGTATTTCTTATGAAGAAACTATTTAATATGTAGATGAATGAAGGAGAGTCAGTACAAGACCATTTAAATAATTTTAACACTATTACTAATCAATTGAGCTTGGTAGGAATTGATTTTTATGATGAAGTAAGAGCCATGCTTATTTTATGCTCTCTACTAGAAAGCTAGAACAACTTAGTAATGGCGGTAAGTAATTATGTGTCTATTTCACATAAATTAGCTTTTGATGATGTTGTTGGTGTTATCCTCAGTGAGGATAGGAGAGGAAAGACTTCAGGAGAAGCAGAATCATTAGGAACTATTTTAATAGTGAAGAACATAAGTAGGTAGAAGAAAGAGGAAAATGTCCAAGAAAAATAAATTCTAAAGGGAGATCAAAGTCTAAAGGAAAGAGCAAGGTTGAGTTTTGGTATTGCAAAAAGAAGGGACATCTAAAAAAGGATTTCTAGAGCAGAAAGAATGCCAGACAAGGGGACGAAGAGAGTCAAGGTAATTAGAAAGTAAATATTGTAAGTGGAATTCTACATGATGTGTTAATTTATCATTAGATAATAATAATGATTATTGGGTAATAGACTCTGTAGCCTCTTTTCATGCTACATCTCACCATGAATATTTTATACAGTATGTCCAAAGTGATTATTGATAGGTGCTATTGGGAGATGATTATCCTTGTAGGATTATTGGCATGGGCAAAATTAAAATGAAGCTACCAAATGGAAATTTAATTTTAGCAAGTAAACTTAACAATGAAGGAGATGTCATTGTATTCGAAGATCATTATTGGAATATCATGAAGGTATCAATGGTGGTAGCCCAGGGTAAGATTATTGATATTTACTTGAAAATGCTTTTAACTGTACAATGAATTTATTCGCTACAAGAGATAGTGCAGAGTTGTGGCACCATAGATTGGGCCACATGAGTGAAAAGAGAATGAATATTATTCACTCAGTAAAGTTGCTACCAAATATGAAAGAGGTGGATTTGGGATTTTGTGATGACTACGTCTACAAAAAATAGAAGAGGGTAAGATTTCTGAAAGTTGAAAAAGAACAAAAAAAGGAGAAATTGGAGCTAGTACATAGTGATGTATGGGGAATGGCTTAGGTAACTTATTTAGGTGGATTTAATTATTATGTTACCTTCATAGATGATGCTACTAGAAAAATATGGGTATATTGAATTAGAAAGAAATCTGATGTGTTTGATACCTTTCAGAAATGGAAGGCATTAGTATAGAATGAGACTGGTAATAATGTTAAGCATATCAAATTTTATAATGGTGGTGCGTACTATTCTAATAATTTTGATAATTATTTCTCATTTAATAGAATCAAGAGGATTAAGGTAACACCTAGAACACCTCAAAATAATGGGGTGTATGAAAGGATGAATAGGACTATTATGGAGTGTGCCATGTGTCTTAGATTGCATGCATGATTACCTTTATTTTTATGGGTATATTATGTTGACACTACAGTTTATTTGATCAAGAGGATGCCTTCAAGTGCATTATATGGTAGGATTCTAGAAGAAGTATGGCCTGATAAAATTTGCAATTACTCTTTTGTTAATATTTTTTGATGTGAGGCATTTGCTCATATTGATAAGGAGTATATAAAAAAGTTAGTTGCAAAATATTAGAAATGTTATTTCATTGGTTATGGATTTGATGGATTGGGTTACATGTTATGGGATAATATTAACCATACAATCATCAAAATTAGGGATGTTGTGTTTAATGAGAAGAGTTTGTATAAGTATAGGTTACAGATAAAGAAGGCTGATTCTCAATATGTTGAGCTTGATAGTGAGCCAATAGTACCAAGAGTGCAAGGAGATGTACATGAATAACAACCACAAACTCCACCACAAAGTGTTTAAGAACAAAAACAACTAGCAGCTCAATCTCCTGTAGGTGTTGTTAGAAAATCTACCAAGACAAGTAGAATCTCTCAATTGTTTTTATTATGTTATGTCTACAAGGGTAAGTTATGAGACTGTTATTTCCTCATACATAATTATGTGTTATATACTGATGTTGGTGATCCAGAGTGCTTGGAAGAAGCTCTACATATGAGTACCAGCAAGAAGTGGGAGCTGACAATGAATGAGGAGATGAAGTCTCATCTTCATAGCCAAACATGGGAGTTGGTTGATCTACTTGTAGGAAAAAGGGTGCTACACAACAAATGGGTATATAGAGTCAAGGATGAGGTAAGAGGTAATAAAAGGTATAAATCTAGACTTGTAAAATATTTTGCACAGAAGAATAGAATTGACTTTGATGAGATTTTCTCATCAGTTGTAAAAATGACCTCCATTAGAACAATTTTAAATTTAGTTTCTATTAAGAATTTACACCTTAAGCAACTTGATGTAAAAATTTCCTTCATGGATATTTGGAGTAGGAGATTTACATGCATCAACTATAGGGCTATGAGGTAAAGGGTAAGAAAAATATCATGTGTAGGTTAAATAGGGCTTACATAGGAAGTGGTACAAAATTTTTGATATTTTTATGGCTGGAAATGAATTCAAATGATGTCAATATGATCACTATGTATATTTCAGGAAAACTAGTGATGGTGCCTTCATTATCCTATTAATGTATGTAGATAACATGTTACTTGTAGGGTCTAACATGTAGGATGTAAATGATCTAAAATAGAAATTGACAAGCACAATTGCCATGAAGGAATTGGGGACTGCAAAGCAAATCCTTGGAATGAAAATATTAAGATACAGGAAGAAAAAATTCCTTAAATTGTCACAAGAGGACTATATTGAGAAGGTGATACAAAGTTTCAACATGGAAAATACAAAATTAGTGAGCACACCTTTGGCAAGACACTTCAAAGTAAGTAAGGATTTGTGTCCAAAGACATGGGAGGAGCAAGAATACATGAAAAGAGTTCCATATGCTTACATGGTGGGAAGTTTAATGTATGTCATGGTTTACACATGATTAGATATAGCCCAAGCAGTAGGAGTTGTAAGAAGGTTCATGAATAATCAAGGAAAAGGTCTTTGGCAAGCTGTTAAGTGGATATTCAAGTATTTGGGGGGTTCTAAATATTTTTTGAATTTTGGTGGTACTGATTTGAGTTTGTAAGTTTTTTTAGAAACTGACATGGTAGGCTACATTTTCACTATAGGTGAAGGAGTGGTGAGTTAAATATCAAAATACCAACAAGTTGTAGCCCTTTCAACCATAGAAGCTGAATACATTGCTGCTTTTAAAGCAAGCAAAGAGATGATATGGTTGCAGAGACTTATGGAGGAGTTGGGAAGAAGTAGGAAGACAACAAGATGTGGAGTGATAGCCAAAGTGTTATACATCTTGTAAAGAACTCGGTATTCCACTCAAGAACCAAACACATCAAGCTGAAATATCACTTCATAGATCTTTTAAGGTCATTAATGGAGGATGGATCTCTAAAACTAGATAAGATTCACACTTCCAAGAATCCTATAGATATGTTTACTAAATTTGTTTCAAGGGAGAAGTTGAGATTTTGCTCAAATTAAGTTGGTCTAAGGGAGTAGATCAATGTTATGAATAATCAATCCTAGGTTGTGTTGGACATTTTGATCCTATTTAGTTGTCATTGATGTCAAGGTGAAAAGTCGTCATTAATACCATGGAGCACACCATCAATAGCACCAGGAAAAATGCAAAGAGTTGAATAATATTTAGTTGTTATTGTTGTCAAGGTGAAAAGTCGACATTAAAACCATAGAGCACACCATCAATAGCGCCAGGAACAATGTGAAGAGTTGAAGAGAAATTTGGAAAAATAATATTTTATAAGGGTTTATGGGAAACCTATGGTGAAATATTAAATTATTTTATTAAAATCATTATGAGGATATAAAAATATCCTCACACATTGAGATGGCAGTTAAGATTTTAAAAGACCGATGATGGCAGAATATTTTACTAGTTAAAGGTTTAAGTTTAAACCCAAGGAAGGTTTTAATCTATTTAAAGTTAAAGTCTATAAATATAATTTATAAAATTTAAATTACTTAGAATTTAAATAATTTATAAATTATAAAGGTGGGAGCGCAGACGCCATCAAAATTGGGAGTGTCGATGTATAAGAAGCAAAGGGATTTTCGTATATAAATAAATGCCAAAGAGGCATTTGAAACTTACCCTCGACATTATTATTTCATGCGACAAAGTGATCATTTTCGTGGATTTGCTATTTGTTGAGTAAGAAGACAAGAACTTTACTTTTCTTTAGCGCTAGGTGAAAGAGATAAATGAAATATTATATTGGTTGATTCTAATAGGAGATTGTGGTCCATTGGCAGTGTAGTTTTGTGAAGGCATTGGGATTTGAGGAAGCACGCGATTGATTCTCATGGATTAGTGTGTCTTGAGCTCCAAGGGAAGTTTCTTTTTCACTTGGTTTTTGTGCGCCAGTTGAGTATAAAGAAGACAAAGAGTGCTTAGGCTCTTAACTGTGCGTCTAGCGCATGTGGTAGTCAAAGCAACGGCTAGAGCGCTCACAGAGGGAGAGATCGTGGGTTTGAAACCCACTAAGAGGCAAAGGTAATTTTTGATAATTAATTTTTTTCCTAAGGTTTTTCTAAAGGATAATGTGGAGTAATAAGGGTTTGTGAAAAGTTGTGTGTTTGATTTATATTATTGTTGGAGTTATAAGGATTTGAGAAAGGTTATTGATTTGATATTTGATTTTTATTATTGTGAATTAATAAGAATTAATGAGAGGTTGTTTTATTGATGAGTGATTTATATCATTGGAATTATAAAGAATGTTGATTTGATTTTTATCAAATTTTCTCTTGCCATTAAAATAAATTAAGGAGGTTTGAGTTAATTTTTGGTGGATTTTAATTTTATTTTAGTTGGGATTTTATAAGGTTTTATTGGATAATTTTTTATGTATGTTAATGGTTGTTTTTGAAAGGTGGAGTTATAAGGTGTATTTGAGTATTTACATTATATTATGAGAAACATTTATCTTCTAACCTCTTTGAAATTGGCATAAAAGTTATTGTGGTTGTGGTAGATTTATGATATCCCTTCATCATCAAGAAAAATGTATGATCACATTCTTCCATAGTTGAGTTGATTGGTTTGTTTTCTAGAAAATAAGTTTGGAGTGAAAAGGACTTGATTAGGGTTTTCTTTTCAAGAGTGTTTGAGTTAATGTTTCAATGTTTTCTGGAATAAAGAGTTGTTGTTAAAACATTGTTTTATAAGCATTGTTGTTGAAGTGAGTTGTTGTGCAAAGAACTTGAACTAGGGTTTGAAAAGAACATGAGTATCATTGTTATGTGAGATTTATTGTTCAGAATTGTTGGAAACATTTTGAGTTGGCTGATATATGCTTGGACTAAGGTTTATGAGCAAGGGTTTCTTCATTAAGTGATTGGTTGAGTAATGTTGATTGAGCCTAGTCAAGTGGTTGTATGAAGTGATTGTTCAAGTTCCATAAATCAAACTATTCTATATTTTGATATGAGTTGAAAAATGATTGAGCATAGAGTATAGAACATATTTGGTCTCTAATAATTCTCTTTATGTTTATATGAGATTGGACAAGTTCTAAGTGGACTTGTTGAGCAGATTGAGCAAATTATGAGTGGACTTGTTGAGCATATTTGTGAAAGTTCTCAAAGGATTTGTTGAGTAGATTGATCATGTTCTTAGTGAACTTGTTGAGCAGATTTGAGAAAGTTCTGAATGGACTTGTTGAGTAGATTGAGCAATTTCTGAGTGGACTTGTTAAGCATATTTGAGCAAGTTTTGAGTGGACTTATTGAGTATATTGAGCAAGTTCTGAGTGGACTTGTTGATCAGATTTGAGCAAGTTCTGAGTAGACTTGTTGAGTAGATTTGAGAAAGTTATAAGTGGAATTGTTGCGCAGATTGAGCAAGTTTTGAGTGAACTTGTTGATCATATTTGAGTAAGTTTTGAGTGGACTTGTTGAGTAGATTTTGGTGTAAATTTAAGGATAGGTTTGTACCATATCAAAGATCAATATTGAGAAATTTTGTGCTAGATCGAAGAACTGTGTTTAGTACAAATTTGAGACAAAGCTTTGGAGGTGATATAGCAAAGAGGACAATGGTCTCCAATGGATAGAGATCCATCAACCAGGGCAGTGAGGATAGGTCTTCTGAGTGGGGACAAGAGTCTTCAGTGGAGAGAGATCACAAGCCAGTGCAGCGGAGGAAGTAGTCTTCTAGAAGATCACAAGCCAGAGCAAAGGAGGAGTTCTCCTATAGATAGAGATCCACAAACTTGATTTAAGAGATCAACATCTCCTTTGGATAGAGATCCATAAATATTGTAATAAGGAAAGGATTCCCAAGAGATTTATCGTGAAAATTTTAGTGAAAGGTTTTCTCCATGGAGTAGCCCACATTGGGTGAACCACATAAATTGTGGTGTCTCTATTGTGTATGGTGTTTTGTGCATTGCTTGATTACTACTGTTGATATTGCTATCTATTCATTGCATAATATTGATTGGGAAATAAAAGTAAAAAGTGGTTTTATACTATTCACCCCCTCTTAGTATAAGCTTGTGCTCTTCAGGTTGTAGAGTTGTTGTAGCATTTCAGTATCCAAGTGGGAGATTGATGAGTTTTGGAGCCTAAAAATTAACTAATTGTTCCAATGATGGGAAATGAATATTTTTTCGTCAGTTTTGTCTAATTTTAGGGAATTGCTAATTTGGCAGATTCTTATTTTTCTAGACTGTAATAGACTGCAGTTAGGAATAGATTGGGGGCACAAATAGTGGATTTAGATTGGGATTGAAGATCTCAATTGGTATTATATATGTTTTAGAAATTTGCAAGAATTGCATTGTAGAAAAACAAAGGAGAGACTTTGTGTGTGAGGTTCCATTGTATTCCATTGAGGAAGGTTGCAGCTGGTTTTGTTGCAGGAGGATCCCATTGGAGAATAATACAAAGAGGACTGGATATTCAACAGTGGATGTAGCCCACATATTGGGTGAACCACTTACATGCTTGTGTTCTCTCTATTTTGTGTGATTATTTTATTGTTGGTGATTGTTTTATTTAATTCTGCAATCAGTATTAATTTTATTTGCTCTAAGGAACCTAACTGTAGGACCTCACCAGAAACATTTTAACATTAGGGCCAACACACGTCCACCAATCTCAAGATGTCTTCAACCCTATCATCTAAGCATGTGGGTCTTGAATTCCTTTCCAGCACGCTTGATCTCCTCCTATCTTCCGTCTCAGATATGGTTATCAAGCCTCGTTGTTGCAAGGAAGAGACGTCATGAACAAGTTTCATCTGCTCTGCGTCTTCGATAATCGATCTCATTCTGTCTTTGATCTCTGTAATCCTTCGCCCCATCCTCCTGTGGCGGAAGGCTAATTGACAACAATCACACCAATATAATCGAGTGTTAGTGCTGTTACTATAAAGGGGCTCAGCTCCATATTCTTCGAATATGTCCTCTGCATCAAGAGCGATATCTTGAACATGTTGAATCTATTGTTTCACTGACTCGCTCTCTGTAATTCGTCCATCGGCATACTGAACACAACTCCTTAAAACCGTAAACTTCTTCTACAGCCACTCAAAGTCCTTTCTGAAGTTGAAGATTAGCCTTTTCTCATCGGCTATTTGTTGAACTATAATGTCGCCAACTTTTGCAAGAATAGCACATACTGATCCAGTTGCCATGTCTGATCTCTGATCTCATTGAAGTTAACCATGTTCTTTTCATAATATAAAAGGCAATTTGTAATTGTAATCCATGAAACAGTGGTTAAATTTGCTTTTATTAGCTAAATGAAACCTGCTGAAACTGCCTTCCATCCGAAAATTTGACAATTTTTCTATTTTTACTAACATATAAGATATGTTTTAAGTAATTTTGTTTCATCTCGTAGCGTCCCTATTTTTAGTTTTGTTGTTTTTGTGTTTTTTTCTGAAGAGGGCCGAGACATTGCTGGTTGGAAGACAAAACTTGTGGACCGTGACAATGAATACGTCTTTAAAATGTTTGTGACAATCACAATGGTACGTATTTTTTAGTTTTGTTGTTTTTTTTTTTTTTTTGATTTCTTGGAAGGCAAAATGTAAAATTCGAAGGGTATAATCGGAGGTAAGGTTTTTCTTTACCTAGAGGAAATATTAATGTATTTAAAAAATAATAATATTAAATATTAAATTTGAAAAAGAACATTTTTGAAATTCTAAAAATTAAAAAATATATATATTTAAAATTATAAAAAGTTATTGTTTAATTATTTATTTATTTGAAAAAAAAAGATGCCCCTTTCAAGAGTAAAGACTCGAACCTAACCTACCATTTTAATTCATTTTTTTATATTATTTATTTTATTTTTATTTTTTTAGGACTACAAGGAACGCCATTTGGAAAATTGAATTTTTTTTTTTTATATAATAAAAGTGTTTACTTAGTTTAAATTTAGATTGAATTATTTTGGTTGTTATAAATTACTGTATTTTTATGATTTTCTTTTATTTTTTATTTTTATTTTAAAATTTAAATTTTTTATTTTATTTAAATTAAAGAATATTGGATATTGTTTTTTGTTATTATAAATTATTGTATTTTTATGATTTTTTTTTTTTACATAAAATTTTATCCTTTTTTGGTATTGAACTAGGGTAGTTAGCTACTACCATCAATATTATTATTTTTTGGGGTGTGTTGTGGTTTGAACCTTGAACCTCTTCAAGGAAAGCCCAAAAGCCTTAACCACAACATTGTCCTTGTTAATTTGTTTAATTTTTATTTTATGTAATGATGAAAATTAAGATCACATTCATTTTGGTGGGCCTCTCGCTCTTGCTCTACTCTGCCAAGTTTTCTTCTGAGCGAGAGGCCCTCGTACTATTTGGTTCTTTTTGGCTACTCTTTAAGGCTTTTTTGCTCTATTGTGGTGGTGGTTGGCAGTGTTTAGTGATGGTCAATGGGTCTTACCAGTTCTCTCTGAATCTCTTGTGGGTGCGGTAAGACACTAAAAATCTGGCTCCCTCGCGGCCACCAGGTGGTTTGAGCTACATGTCGGCCCTACCTATGGGGGTGATTTGGGGCTTTGGTAGTTGTGAGGATGGTTCTGGTTGTTGGACCCTTGTTTGGTTGTTGACCTGCTTGGCTTTGTGAGCTTCAGTTTTTTGGACTGGTTGCTTGTTGTGGATCTTTGTCAATTGTCTCTGCTTTATTATGGTTCTTGGTATGCCATTGAATATTTTATCGGGGTCCCTGTGGGAAGGGGATCAGATCAAAGGCCGAACCAAATCTACGGGGGTGACTATGGGGTGTTGTTGCCATAGTAGCGTTGACTATTTTTCTTGGTTAGTTCTAGGTCAGGTTTCATTGCTCGAGTGGTGGTTGATAGTATTGGATGTAGAGTTCCTTTCTCCAGTTTTGTGTGACTACTGCCTTCTTTGTTACCCAGCTGAGCTAGGTTTTGTCTTCGCTAGGGTAGGTTCTTTCACCCTACTACGTAGTTTTCTTCTCTAGGGCCTTGGATTCCAATTTTTGCTTTAGGGTTTGTTCCCTTTTGTTGGTTATAGAGTGGTCCTTGGAGGAGATGTTGTGGTCCTCAGTTGAGGAGTTGTTTCTCTGCTTCCACCAATTTTGGTGGTTGTTTTTCTCCTGTGTGGGAGCTGTTGTGCTCAATATTTGTTTGAAATAGGAGCTGCAAGGGAATCCTATCTATTTGGCTGCTCTCTTTTCCATTATTGTTGGGGTTGCTGGTCCTATAAATCTATTGGTGGGTTTGATTTTGTAGACGCTAGTGTGCATTGAGGATTTTCCCTCTAGATATGTGTTGGTCTTACAATGACATTGAGAGGGGGGGTGAATCAGTGTAGCTCTTTTAATCTTGAATTTACAGCTCTTAAAACAGAAGCAATTAAAACTTATAACAAGATACAACAAGAATAATAGAAGAGCATCACACAACACAAGATTTAACGAGGTTCACCAATGTGGCTACTCCTCAAGAATGACTTCTTGGACTACCATCCAAATCCAGCCTTTGCAAAGCAACAACTTTTACAAACAGTTTACCAGCACCCACTGGAAGGAGCACCAACCCCTGATTTATCTGTACCAACAGAAAGGAGCACCAACCCCTGATTTGCCAGCACCAACTGGAAGGAGCACCAACCCCTTATGCCAAGCACCAACTTGGACTTCAATTCTGAAACTAGAAGAATGATAGTAAGATACCTTTGCTTTTACAAGACCCTGACTGGTCTGCTTCACTTTTTCGTCCTTTGCGCACTCTGCTCTCTCTACGCTATCACTTCGCATAATCTGCTGCTTAACTGTCGAACGATCATCTTCTCCCCTTTGTGCACTCTGCTTCCTTTGCGATCTTTGCACTTAGAATGATTCGACGACTTGCACACTGCACACTACGACCAAACTTCGCACTCTACGCACTATCTCCGAACTTCACACTTCTCAACATAAGCAACTCTTCAAACAACCTTCCTTTTATAACAATATTTTCAAGATCAAAATCCTAATCTTAGTCGACTGTAAACCCTGATCTCAGTCGGCTACAAACCCTAATCTTAGTCGACTACAAACCCTAATCTTTGTCGGCTTACATCGGTCTTCGTCGGCTTCAACTGCCCCTATAACTCTTTTGTTGTTGTTGCCACAAAAACACATGTCGTGAAATCGCTACACTTTTGCCTCCGTACGCTTTCTCTTAGCTTTGGCCCACGAGAATACAACATGTAGCGATATCGCTACACTTTTTCTTTCGTACTCTCCTTTACTTTTGTCGCGAAATCGTGACACTTCTGCCTTCTTACTTTCTCTCTCCTCCTTTAGTCGCGAAAATGCGACATGTCGCGATATCGTGACACTTTTTCTCCTTAGCGCTTTAACTTGCCTTTGGGTCGCGAAAATGCGACATGTCGCGATATCGCGACACTTTTTCTCCTTAGCACTTTATCTTGCCTTTGGGTCACGAAAACACGACATGTCATGATATCGTGACACTTTTTCTCCTTAGAACTTTTTCTTGCCTTTGGTTGCGAAATCCACACTTTTCCCCCCCTTCAACATGTCATGATATCGCGACACTTTTCTTACTTGTATTTTTCTTTGATCTTTTGCAAGTGGTCCACTTCGGTCTTCTTGGAAAATCACTGTACATACTCTGAGTAACCTTTGAACTCCTATCTTCTGCATCTGACTAGCCTTTGAACTTCCTGTCCACTGCATCAACAGATCTATCTCGATCGTGTTGACAACAATGACAATATTGTCGTTGCACCTTGCTCAACAATCTCCCCCTTTGGAATTGTTGGCAACACATGTGCAATTTTCCGTAACTCTTCTCCCCCTTTGTCAATAATACCAAAGGGCTACTGCAGACTCCCCTTGAGTCCATGCACAACATTCTCAGGCACAATTTGTTACACTTAGCACAAATTATGAACATGAGCAAAAAAATAATCAAATACTTAAATGCTCCCCCTGAGAATGTGATCCCTGTAGCTAGTCAATTTTTGGGAAGTGTGACCACTCCCAATTTGTTTCGAAGGTACTCAAACACTTCCTTGGGCAATGGTTTTGTGAAGATATCTGCTACTTGTTCTCGTGGTTGGAACAAAATCCAATTTAACCTCACCTTCTGCAACTTTCTCCTTCAAAAAGTGATACCTGATGGCAATGTGCTTTGTGCGTGAATGCATAACCAGATTCTTGGAGATGTTAATGGCACTGGTGTTATCACACTTAACTGATATTGGCTCACTGAAGCTAATACCAAGATCTTTTAAGGTTTGTTTCATCCATAATACCTATGTACAACATGTTGTCGCTGCAATGTATTCTGCCTCTGTTGTCGATAAAGAAACTGACTCTTGTTTCTTACTGTGCCATGCGACTAATCTGTCTCCAAGATAGAATGCACCTCCACTGGTACTCTTTCTGTCATCTACACATCCTGCCCAATCGGCATCTCGAATACGAAATAAGGGTGAAGTCTTTACCTTTCGGATACCATAATCCATATTCCATAGTACCCTTGAGATACCGAAGAATCCTTTTCACCGTTGTCACATGAGTCTCCTTAGGATTAGCTTGAAATCGTGCTACCATGCATACTGCCTGTAAAATATCTGGTCTAGTAGCTGTCAGGTACAGTAAACTTCCAATCATGGATCTGTACATGGTTTGATCAACAGGTGGAGATTTGTCATCCTTGCTCAACTTACAGCCTGTCATCATGGGAGTGCTAACTGGCTTACAGTCCTCCATTGTGAACCTTTTTAGCATCTCTTTTACATATTTAACTTGAGAAATAAATATGCCCTTCTTACTTTGATTAACTTGCAATCCGAGGAAATATGACAGTTCTCCAATCATTGACATTTCAAATTCTTTCTGCATCTTATTTGCTAAGTCCTTGCACGACTCATCTTTGCTGCTGCCAAATATGATATCATCTACATAGACAACAAGAACAATAAGATGCCCATTTTCTGTTTTGACATACAGATTACTATCCACCATACCTTTCTTGAACCTTTGTTGAGTGAGATAGTTGTCTAGTCTTGCATACCATGCTCGGGGTGCCTGTTTTAAGCCATATAAAGCTTTCTTCAACTTACAAACAAAGTTGGGATTATCACCAAGTTGGAACCCATCAGGTTGCTCAATATAAACCTCTTCTTCAAGTTTCCCATTCAAAAAAGCTGATTTCACATCCATTTGATAAACTTTGAAATTCTTGTAGACTGCTAAAGCCAGAAACATTCTGATTGCCTCTAGTCTAGCTACTGGTGCAAACGTTTCCTCAAAGTCAATGCCTTCTACTTGTGCATACCCCTTACATACCAATCTTGCTTTATTTCTGACTACCTATCCGTCTTCATTCAATTTGTTACGAAAGATCCATTTAGTCCCGATTATATTTTTGTTCGCAGGTCTAGGTACTAATTCCCAAGTATTGTTTTTCTCGATCTGGTCTAATTCTTCATTTATTGCCTTCATCCAACCTTCATCTTTGCTTGCTTCAGCAACATTCTTGGGCTCAATGCTGGATAATAGAGAGTAGTTACTTGCTACTTTTCTTCTTGTTTGAACACCAACTTTGGGGTCTCCAATTATTTGATCTCTAGGATGATTTTTATGCCAGCTGCCTATTTTGAATTTCTTATTCTCTTCCGCTTCTGAATCACAACTTACATCATCTGAGTCAATTTTTTGTATCTTTTCAATTTCATTTTCCTCATCTCCTTCAATAACCTCTTCATAGATTGGGTAGTTTGTTTCATAGCTAATTACTCGTTCTTTACCTTCATCAAACTTAACATCAGCACTGTCCACAATTTTCTTTAGCCTTTTGTTGTAGCATTTGTAAGCTTTGCTTCTAGATGAATAACCAACAAAAATACCTTCATCTCGCTCTATCTTCAAACTTACCAAGATTATCTTCAGTTCTTTTGATATAGCACTTGCTCGCCAAACACTCGAGGTATTTTGTTGTTGCCCTTTTACCGAACCACAATTCATAAGGAGTTTTGCTTTCATGTGTTCTCAGCATGTACCTATTTTGGATATACACCATAGTATGGACTGCTTCTTTCCAAAATATATCTACTACTCTACTTTTAGCCAACATAGTTCATGCCATTTCTTGCATAGTCCTGTTCTTTCTTTCTACCACTCCATTTTGCTGAGGTGTCCTGGCTGCTGAGAACTGTCTCCTAATACCGTATTTTTCACAGTATTCTGCAAACTCCTCTGAAATGAATTCTCCTCCTCTCGTCTGATCTTAAACATTTGATCCTCTTTCCTATTTCATTCTCAACCTGGTTTTTGAAAATCTTGAACATATCAAAAGCTTCTGATTTATGCTTCAAGAAGAATATCCATGTCATTCTGGAATAGTCATCAATGCACAACATAAAATATTTGTCACCATTTATGCTTTGTGTTCTCATGGGTCCACATAAATCAGTGTGTATTAGTTCCAAAGGTTTGCTTGTGTAGTATTCTTTTGTTTTGAATGTGACTCTAGTTTGTTTCCCCTTTTGGCATGAAGCACAAATGTTGTTTGCAGGTTTGTTGATGGTGGGAATATCTCTCACTGCCTTTTTTGAGGTGATTTTTACTAGATTATCAAAACTGATATGCCCGAGTCTCTTGTGCCACAACCAATTTTCTTCTTCCTGTCCAATAAAACAAGCTCCTTTTGAAGTCTCTGAGAGCGTGTACAGGTTTCCAGATGTCCTTGATCCAGTTGCTATTAATTTTCCACTATTTGTTTTTCTGACTTCACAACCCTGCTTCTTAAAAACTACTTCATGACCTTTATCACAAATCTGACTTACGCTCAACAAGTTATGTTTCAAACCATCCACAAACAAGACTTCTTCTGACTTAATCTTTCCATCAATAATTTTAACTGAACCTTTGCCAACTATCTTAGCTCCATCATTATTACCAAACTTTACTGAACCACCTTCATATTTCTGTAACTTCTCAAATTTTTGTTTGTTACCTGTCATATGACTGGAGCATCCACTATCAAGTATCCATGGTACATGTTTATTCTGTGCTTTAAATGTTGTTTGTACTATTAAGGATTCCTTTTCTTCCTTAAGTTGCTCTTTTTCTTTCCACTCCGTTTTGATGGAAGTTTTGGGCTCTTGTTTTGCCTTTCCCTTATCAACAACATGTGCATGTTTTACGAGAAGTTTTCTATTTTGTCTCACCCTATTTGGTTGAAATTTTCTTCCCTGAAACTGATTTGAAGCAAAAGTACTTCTACAGTTTCTTGCAATGTGCCCAAAATTATGACAGTTATAACATTCTACTGTATAATTCATCAGAGGAGAAAAAGCATTTCTACTGGTGAAATTCCTTGGTCTAACATTATATTTGCAGTCTAAAATTTTATGTCCATAGCCATTGCATTTAAAATAGAAACCAAAAAAGGGATAATTGAACCTGGGTGATGGTCTTTGCCATGTTGTCGTAGGAGCCATAGGTCTTCTTCTTCTTTGATGTGTGACATTGGTGAATCCATCATTGTCAGTTCTCCTTTCGTGCCTGGCATTATTGCTTTCTTTTGCATGAGACATTTTTCCTTGATCAACCTGTTTCTTATCTTCATTCTTTATGGATTCTACATTTCTGGCCTTTGATCCATTTGATGATTCTCCTTCGATGAAACCCAGACCAAACTTGATGCCTGTAGGCCTTTGGTCATTTATGATCTTATCCAGCTTCATAGCACTTTCTTCACGTTTGTGATAACAACTAATTTTCTTATTCATCTCTTCTAGCTGCATTCTCAAACCAACAATCTCTTCTTCTAGCTTGCTGCAATAGTCTATTTTCATGGTTATTTGAACTTCGAGATCTTCAAAGATTTTCTTGGATTCTTCTATCTGTACTTTCAAACTGGTTATGATTTCATTTGCATCCGCAAGCTTTCTTGAAAGTTTCTTATTATTTTTCTTTTCTATCTCCCACTCTTCAAGTGCAGAGATCAACTCACCTTCTAGATCTACTTCAGCCTCAGGGTTTTCACCACATACTTCAGAGATCACTCCTTTTTTTCTGATTTTGCTTCTTCAAATGCCATGAAAAGAGCTTCACCTTTTTCTTCTTCAGACTCTTCTTCGGAGCTGTCTTCTAATGAACTGACATTCTTGGAGATGAAACTTCTCTTCTTGAAGTTGCCTTTCCTAAAATTCATTTTCTTCCAGATCACTTCTTTCATGGTGCGATCCTTCATCATTTTTGTTCTCGCTCTTTAAGTGGACATTTAGTTGCAAAATGCCCGATGCCTCCACAGCTTGAAACATTTAAATGGTAGCTTCCCTTTGTATTTTCCTTTTCCCTTTTTTAGCTTTCTAACAAATTTTGCTTCCATTTCATCTGATGTCCCTTCTTCCTCGGACTCTTGTTTAGTGTTTTTATTTTTAAGGGCTTTAAAAGCCGCTTCTCTGTCTGTGGGTTTAGATCTTCCTATCCTCATCTCATATGCAGTTAAAGAACCATACATCTCATCTATACTGAAATAATTTAGATTTTTAGCTTCTTCTATTGCTGAGACTTTGGAATCAAACCTTTGAGGAAGAGATCTTAGTACCTTTTTCACGACGGCAGAGTCTCCAATATCCTCGTCGAGTCCTCTGATCGCATTAATGATTCCATTGACTCTCAGCATATATGCCTCAATGTTTTCATCATCATTCATTTTCAATGCTTCGAACCGAGCTCGATGTGTTTGTAACTTGGCCTCCTTGATCTTATCATCTCCTTCATGAATACTCCTTAGTTTGTCCCATATCTCTTTTGTCGTATTACAGTTCATGATCTTCACTAGCTCACTGTCTGCTAATCCGCACATGAGAGCATTTTTTGCTTTTGAGTTGTTTTCAAATAGTTTCTTTTCGTCAGCCTCTTTTGGAGGAGTGATGGGAATTGTGTATCCACTAACTACTGAATCCCAGATGTCGTAACCCAAAGCACAGAGATATGTCCGCATCCTGATTCTCTATAACGCGTAATTAGATCCATCAAACAATGGTGCTTTGTTTGATGAGAAACCTTCACCACCTGCCATTGTGTTACTTCCAAGATCACCCTAGCCGGTTAAGCTTGTATAGGAACTTGGCTTTGATACCAATTGTTAGTCTTACAATGACACTGAGAGGGGGGGTGAATCAGTGTAGCTCTTTTAATCTTGAATTTATAGCTCTTAAAATAGAAGCAATTAAAACTTATAACAAGATACAACAAGAATAACAGAAGAGCATCACACAACACAAGATTTAACGAGGTTCACCAATGTGGCTACTCCTCAAGAATGACTGCTTGGACTACCATCCAAATCCAGCCTTTGCAAAGCAACAACTTTTACAAACAGTTTACCAGCACCCACTGGAAGGAGCACCAACCCCTGATTTATCTGTACCAACAGAAAGGAGCACCAACCCCTGATTTTCCAGAGACCAACCGGGAAGGAGCACCAACCCCTTATGCCAAGCACCAACTTGGACTTCAATTCTGAAACTAGAAGAATGATAGTAAGATACCTTTGCTTTTACAAGACCCTGACTGGTCTGCTTCACTTTTTCATCCTCTACGCACTCTGCTCTCTCTACGCTATCACTTCGCACAATCTGTTGCTTAACTATCGAACGATCATCTTCTCCCCTTTGTGCACTCTGCTTCCTTTGCGATCTTCGCACTTAGAATGATTCGATGACTTGCACACTGCACACTACGACCGAACTTCGCACTTTGTGCACTGTCTCCGAACTTCGCACTTCTCAACATAGCAACTCTTCAAACAGCCTTCCTTTTATAACAATATTTTCAAGATCAAAATCCTAATCTTAGTCGACTGTAAACCCTGATCTCAGTCGGCTACAAACCCTAATCTTAGTCGGCTGCAAACCCTAATCTTTGTTGGCTTACATCGGTCTTCGTCGGCTTCAACTGCCCTTGTAACTCTTCTGTTGTTGTTGCCACGAAAACACATGTCGCGATATCGCTACACTTTCGCCTCCGTACGCTTTCTCTTAGCTTTGGCCCATGAGAATACAACATGTAGCGATATCGCTACACTTTTTCTTTCGTACTCTCCTTCTTTACTTTTGTCATGAAATCGTGACACTTCTGCCTTCTTACTTTCTCTCTCCTCCTTTAGTCGTGAAAATGCGACATGTCGCGATATCGCGACACTTTTTCTCCTTAGCGCTTTAACTTGCCTTTGGGTCACGAAAATGCGACATGTCGTGATATCGTGACACTTTTTCTCCTTAGCGCTTTATCTTGCCTTTGGGTCGCGAAAATGCGACATGTCGCGATATCGCGACACTTTTTCTCCTTAGCGCTTTTTCTTGCCTTTGGGTCGTGAAAACCCGACATGTCGCGATATCGTGACACTTTTATTACTTGTATTTTTATTTGATCTGTTGCAAGTGGTCCACTTTGGTATTCTTGTAAAATCACTGTACATACTCTAAGTAACCTTTGAACTCCTGTCTTCTGCATCTGACTAGCCTTTGAACTTCCTGTCCACTGCATCAACAGATCTATCTGACTGTGTTGACAACAATGACAATACTGTCGTTGCACCTTGCTCAACAATATGTTGGGGTTATTGCTATTTTTTGTGGTTTTCTCTATAGGGTTCAGTTTTCATTATCTAGCTTCCTTCTCGAGTTGTTTGGCTGTTCAAATTTTAAATTTAAATTTTCAATTTTCCTCCCGCTCTTGGTACGGATGATAGTTTCTTATATTTTGTGGTTCATGTTTGGAGATACATTCATTACTTACATTATTGTAGTCTTGTGGTGTTTTAGTTAATCTGATAGCCTTTCTGGTGGTGTTGTTATTCTTGTCTATAACTTTCACAGTTCTCTGTTATATGAGGACTTGGGGTTGGGTTTCCATCTTCTATCTTGTTTGCCTCTAGATTTTTTCGAGATTGGTTTAGTATTTGTTGCCCTTGTGGATTTCTTTTTTGTGGTTGTGGAAAGTTAAAAACCTCTTGCCTTGGTGGATTTCTTTGTAGTGGTTGTGGGATCCCATTAAAACCCTCTTCTTTTAATAGTACCAAAAAAAAAAACAAATCACATTCATTTTCTAATAACTTATGTATAGTTTTTATTGTCCTCGTCAATTTGTTTATTTTTTATTTTATGTAAGGAAGAACATTAAGATCACATTCATTTTATAATAACTTATATATAGTTTTTATTGGAGGTCACTCAATGAAATAACAAAATATTTCATTGCTCTTAGTACATTGTTGATAGATTAATTAAACCATATCTTGCTTTTTTTTATTATTAAAGACATTCTTCACGTGCCTTATTATCAAAGATATTCTTTATATTTTTTTAATTGTAATGTTTCTCAATAGTCTTTTCATATCATTATTAAGATAAAATCACTTGGTTAGTTGACTTCTAAAATTTAATTTTAATTGAGATAAAAGTGAATATTATGAAGGACTAAAATATATGTTAAGTAGTTTTCTTCTCTTTAAATATGCTCTTAGACCACTATAACTTCTTATATCATTATAACTTGAGAAACCTTGTTGTAGTCCTTTTAGCATTCATACAATAGGTTTCTAGGTATCATCTATTTGACTTAGGATCCTAGTAGTATTTGTGTAAGACAATAACGTTTCTTCATAGACAACCTTAGGCATTACCATCATAGCAGCCATGGATCTACTATGTAACTCCATAGCAGATAATTCTTAATTTGCAAAGTTACATAAAATGACATTAATTTTAGGGTTTTGTACTTAGGAGAATTTAGAATATCCATTACATTGACTTTTATGCGTGAAGGATCTTTTGCTATCAATTTTTTTTGTTCTAATGGGTCATTTTGAACTAAGAAATATTACCTATTTTTGGTATAAATCCTCTCATGTTGGCTTTTTATATTTTATGCAATAGGAGTTATCAATCATAAGATGCAAAATAATCAAATGAAAGAAAGTAAATCCACGAGATGACTAAAATATGCTATAAATAAAAATGATGAAAATGAATACAATGTAGCTATGGAGGAAATGAACACTCCATGAATAATGCTACTATATTGCAACCATATCTAATATGGGTGACTTTATCTATGCTCTACGATGCACTTTGATATGCTCCATGAGATGTTGCAGGAGAGATACTCTTCTAAGATATATTCTAATCTATGACAATAAGACCATTATATAGGAATATAGGTTCCTTGGCCAACACTCTATCTAGTTGGGCATGATGCCTTGATATTGTTTTTGAAGTGTAGACACAAATTGAAATACCTGAACTAAGGAATACACTAGAAGGAATTCCATGTTGAACTGCAAAATATTCAATATGAAGTTCCAGAGCTCGTGCTCATGAAATTATGTGAACGTTGGAAAGAAAAAAGAGCTCATTTGCAAAATTGATTAGACATTTTTTGTAGGACTACCCAAACTTCCAAACTCGTTTTGGTCATATCTCACTAATCTGGACTCAGATTGAGCTAAAATTTTTAGGGTAGATGCCTGAAAAACCTTATAATGTTTCAACCAATTTTCATATCATTTGAAGCAACACAGATCCTATCACATCCCTATGTGTGAATGATATATTTGGCAAGTGGCTATGTGAGGGTTTCATTTGGTTTGAGTGCAAGCAACTCCATAGGTTGGTTTTTAGGTCCTACGGGCCCTAGCGGCCAATATTTTTGTGGTTTATGCTCAATATTTTAGCAAGAAATGTTACAGAGGATACAAGATGGGTTAGAAATTTGTCTTTCAACAAATCATACTGTGAACTTGACTAACAAAGGCTTCCAATTTGCTACACAAAAGAAAAGTGAAAACCATACCTTTCCATGAGTCTAGGGAAAGTATTAAAGAGATCACAAAACAAGTTTCAAGTAGTTGATCAAAAAATGGCTCATATCTCAAGTGAATCTGGTGCTAAGGCGCACCCACAAAATAATTCTACTATGAAAGCCCTTGTCAAGGGTAAGAATTTCGAAGACTCAGTCCTAAAAATGAATTTTAGGGATGCCCTTCATGGTGGACAACCTTAGCTCAAAGCTAATATCAATATTAGGGCTTCCCATAAACCTCTAATAATTCTTAAGATTGATCCCAGGAAAATGGAGTCATGATGTCTTAAAGTAGCTGATGGAACTCCTATTGTTAAGCTTGATATGGGTAACATTCAGACTGGTATTGAAGATTTGGAAAAAAATAGGACTAATTTTTTGGTTCGTGGGTTTTCATAAGAGTCTATCAGCTTTCAAAGTCTGGGCTACAAAAAGCTGGAAAACTAAAGGTGAGTTACAAATATTTATTTATCCAAATGGTTATTTTCTTGTTTTATTTGCTAATAATGAAGATAGAGAGAAAACTTTTCAAGGGGGTCCTTGGTTTTTTGGAAGGGCAGGTCTTTTCTTGAAGCCCTGGAATACTAAATTTAAATCCAAAGAAGAGATGCCTTCTATAGATCCCATGTGGGTTAGAATCTTTGGCCTCTGTATTGAATTTTGGAATCCTACCATTTTTTCTTCAATTGGAAACTCTTTAGAAACTTTTATGATGACTGTTAATTGTACTCAAAATTTTGAACATATTATTTATGCTCGGATTTGAGTTTTAATGAATTTTGACAAACCCCTACCTAAAAATATCACATTACAATTTGGGGAAGACACTTGGAAGCAAGTAGTGGACTATGAGAACATTCCTTTTCGTTGTAGAATTTTCCATGAATATGGTCATTTTCCCAGTGCTTGCCCAAATAAAATTCTTGATCAAAATAAAGAATATATAAACTCAACAGGTTTCCAAATACCTAAGAAGAAGACTAAAAAAAAACCAGTTATGAAGGATCAATCAAAGTCATCTGCTAATATGTTTGAAATCCTTTCCACAAATGATATCCCAAGTGAGGAAGAGGAATTAATGGAAACTGAAATCTTAGAAACACAATTTAAATATGAGGGGAAGAACTCAGATACAAACCAACAAATCAAAGGTTTTCAAAAGAAAAAAAGGAGAAAATTTACACAAGAAAAACAATATTTCAAATGTCAAAACTTCAAATAATACATGTCCCAATATAGACTCCGTTGAACCATCTAGTAAAATTTTTGCTATGTACAAGCATCGACGATTGGATGGAAACTCAAATTTTATCTTAAATGAAAGACTCCAGACGTAATACTCGCTTGCACCAAGGGTGTGGCACAAGGGTCAGATGCACCAAAGGTCTGGCGCACGGTCCAAGTGTGCCAAATGTTTGGTGCACTAGGGTCATGTGCCAGACCCTTGGTGCACTTAGATCGTGAGCCAGACCCTTGGCACATTTGGGTCATGCGACCAATATTTTATGCACTTGGGTTGTGCACCAAACCCTTGGTGCAAGTGGTCCTTGCCCTAGACCCTTGGTACACTTGGGTCATGTGTCAGACCCTTGGAACAATTGGGCCATGCACCCAATATTTGATGCACTTGGGTCATGTGCCAAACCCTTGGCGCACTTGGGTCATGCACCAAACCCTTGGTGCACTTGGGTCGTGCACCCAATTTTTTGCGCACAGTCCAAGTGCACCAAGGGTTTGGCGCATGACCCAAGTGCACCAAATATTGGGTGCACGGCCCAAGTATTCCAAGGTTTTGGTGCACGATCCAAGTGTGCCAAGGATCTGGCATAAGGACCACATGCACCAAGGGTTTGGCGCATGACCCAAGTGTGCCAAATATTGGGAGAATGACCCAAGTGTGCCAAGGGTCTGGCGCATGAACCAAGTGCACCAAGGGTCTAGCGCATGACCCAAGTGCACCAAGGGTCTGTTTGGGCACAAATAAGGGTTACGCCTTGGCTTGGGTGCAATCGAGGAGGAGTGCACCTGATCTTGGGCACACGATGAGAGTGCGTCTCACTTGGGGTGTACAGGTAAACAATTACACCAAAATTGTGCAAATAGAATCTAAAGAAGAATGAGATAAAACTTGTAAACTAAATAAACAAACTTTATTGATTCAAACAGACTGCAAGATGAAGTTTTACAATGCAAGATTTTATAGAGACATCTGCAAGCAAGATTGTAGGATAACCATAGGAGGATTTTCTTAGAGACTGCTGCTCCGAATCCTCTGCTCTGCTCAACAACTTTCCTCAGATTTCTTCTACTCTTCCCTGATTCCTTGATATATTGATGATGTTTTCTAAAATACCACTCTAACTTTTATAGCTGGATGAAAGGGAGGATAAAGCTTGTTGTGGCTGATCCACAACGTACCCCAAAATTGGGGACCCACCTTTTTTGCATGTGTTCCAAGAAGACCGAAGTGGCCCATAGGCTAAAGATCAAAGAAAAAAGCAAAACACCACAAGGAGAAAAAGTGTCGCGATATCGCGACATGTTGCATTGTCACGGCCAAAAGGAAAAAGTGTCGCGATATCGCGACATGTTGCACCATCGCGGCCAAAAAGAAAAGTGTCGCGATATCGCGACATGTTGCACCTCATCGGCCAAAGGAAAAAGTGTCACGATATCGCGACATGTTGCACCATCGCGGCCAAAGAGAAAAAGTGTCGCGATATCGCGACATGTTGCACCATCGCGGCCAAAAGAAAAAGTGTCGCGATATCGCGACATGTTGCACCATCGTGGCCAAAAGAGAAAAAGTGTCGCGATATCGCGACATGTTGCACCATCGCGGCCAAAAAGAAAAAGTGTCGCGATATCGCGACATGTTGCATCATCAGGCCAAAAAAAAAAAGTGTCACGATATCGCGACATGTTGCACCATCGCGGCCAAAAAGAAAAAGTGTCACGATATCGCGACATGTTGCACCATCGCGGCCAAAAAAAAAGTGTCACGATATCGCGACATGTTGCACCATCGCGGCCAAAAGAGAAAAAGTGTCGCGATATCGCGACATGTTGCACCATCGCGCAAAAAAGAAAAAGTGTCACGATATCGCGACATGTTGCATTTTCAGAAGAAAGAAAAGTGTCACGATATCGCGACATGTTGCATTTTCGCGACCAAAAAGAAAAGTGTCGCGATATCGCGACATGTTGCATTTTCATGGCCAAAGAAAAAAGTGTCACGATATCGCGACATGTTGCATTCGCACAAAGGGAAAAAGTGTCGCGATATCGCGACATGTTACATTTTCATGGCTAAAAGCAACAAAATACGGAAGGGGCCAAAAGTGTCATGATATCGTGACATGTTACATTTTCATGATTCAAAAGGGGCAGGCAAACAGAGAAACAAGAAGTGTCGCGATATCGCGACATGTTCCATTTTTGCCAAGGTAACAGACCTGCATAGTGACGTGGACATAAGGACAAAATCCAATAAATAAGACAAAGCGTTACATAAGGAATATTTAATGATTTGAAATCATTTAAGATGGTCGTTACACACGGAGGGAAACGGACGCAAGCCCATGTGGAGAAAATGCAGCGAAGGGCCACAAAATGGAAACCAAAGCACACGCATACAAGGAAAGGTGAAACGAACAGTCAGGGAAGGTGAAGCGAACAGCCATCGAAAAATGAAACGAACCATCATGGAAGGAGAAACAATGTTTTCACAAGTTTAAATACGCCATTCAAAGAGGCCAGAAGGGGTGGAAAACTGCTGCAAGTAGCGTTGCAGGTTTGAAGGCAAGATAGCCATTCTGGACCTAGTTGGGCTGTTTTTCTTTCGTAGACTAGTTTTTCTTCTTCATGGACATGGGTTGGAAATTGCTGCGAGTAGAGTTGCAGACTTGAAGGCGATGAGGCCATTCTGGACCTGTTTGAGTCATTTCTCTTCCATGGACTGGTTTGGGAAAACCAAAAATTTTGCTATTGTAAAATGACATATTTTTAATGCAGAAGTTTTCAGAAATTTGCATCTTGTGGGCAAGAAAGAAGGAGATTTTCTTTGCATGCTATGGATTTAATGTTTATTCTTTCATTTTTTCAGATTTTGAATTTATAGATAATGTTAATGCCATTTTTTGTGGGTTACATTAGGCGAATATTTGAAATCTGAATTTTATTTCGTACCCTAGGAACCAGCACTTAGTCTATGGGGATTGTGCTTGTTTTGCAAGTCCAATAGGTTAGGTTGCATGCACGGAGACCTCACATCTTCGGTTTTGTCGAAATAGGATAGCATCATACTGAATGCATTTTATTTTCAGTTTTCTGCATTTCATTTTCATTTTTCTGCATTTTATTTTTTTCAAAAATTTTAACTTATTTTAAGGCATTAAAATAAACATTTAAAAAATTTCAAAATCCAAAAAAAACAATGAACAATCACTAAAGTTTCATGGTGAAATAAACCAACATTGCCCCTTGTTTAGAGTTACTTGCAATCACTAAGGTGTTCCAAGCATTTAAATTGAATATCTTTATTTGAGATTACTAATACACATATGCAAATGCTAATACAACGGAGACCTTGGAGAAGTTGTTTGTTTAACTTCTTTGCAAGAGGGGATTTGGAACCCAAATCCTAAAGGAGAGTGTACTTTCACAACTGGGTGAAAATACCACTCAACAGATTGGCGCTAGAAGGAGGGCCTGAATTGTTTTATTTCAGAGTGATTTAAATGCTATAGGGATTTAAATTTTGAATATTTCATGCCCTATTGATTATTATCTTTAGCCCTCTTTTAACAATACAACCTTGTAGTGTTAAAAGGAGGACATGAATTGCTATGCATTGTTCTAACGCTTTTTGATTGTTCATACAGGAATAATGTGTCTTGATTTGATTTAAAAAAATATATTTTTGACTAACGAGGTTGTCTCCATGCAATTACTTTCATTTGATTTTAATGGATACACCTCTTGGTTGATGCTAACATGATTATTCATACGTTACATGTTTGATATTTGCTAGTCATTTCATGCTTATTTGTAAGGAATTATTTTGTCTAAAATGTATTTGTTGTCGGTATTATGCTCTTCACTTGCGTGTAATGCGATCTTGTGAATCAGAAAGCCTACAACACTAGGAGTATGCTCTTCACTTGCGCATATGCGATCTGGTGAATCAGAAACTAATTTACATTTTTAGAATACTGCTTTGTCAAGGTTCCTTCTTTCATGACTAACAAATTGATTTTGAAGTTATTCTTTGAATTTCATTAATTGCAGGATTTTCTGTGTGTCGCAGGTTTTCTTTGAGGTATTGAGAGTTTTGTCAAGTTCTTGTAGGGTTATCATCATCGATTTTGAATCAAATGGCCCAACCTCCACCACCTCCTTGGTACGGAGCCAATAACATTCCTTTGAATATTGCAGGGGATATTCATGAGATCCCTAAGAATATAGAGAGATTTTTGCCCAAATACAAACCGGATGGCCCAAGGACCGTAGAAGAACATATTCAGGCCTATAGGGATGTTTTGATAAGATTGCAAGTTCAACATGAAGATGTGGCTTGTAGACTCTTCCCCATGAGCCTAGACCCAGTGGCCTACGAATGGTATATTTGCTTACCTACTGGTTCCATTACGTCATGGACGCAAATGGAGAATGCTTTTGTCAACCAATTCAGGTCACCATTAGATCCCACAATCATCTATAATCAGTTCATTACATGCAAAAGAGGCCAGGGTGAGCCAATCCAAACTTTTAATCAGAGATTTCAGAAGTGCTATAATAGAGCAATTCGGCATTTTGCCATTGATCCCGTAGTAGCTTTGCAAATATATTTTGGGGCATTGGATCCTATGATGACAATGTTTGCAAGGCGAAATCCTCAAGTTACCACGCTTGCTCTAGCCTACAATGAAGCTATGACCATTGAACAACAAATGACACCACAGAGTTATGGGTTTTCCCAGATGCCTATGGTAGGACAATATGGTCCATATGGTCAAGCTCCTATGATGAATCAGATCATGGCACCACAAATATCGGGCATAAATGCTTTGCCTTATCAACAACCATATTCATCAACACCCGCTTACGCACCCAATCCAATTTCGATTCAAAGTGTGAATCCCTACGCAAATCAAGTGGCTCAAAATCCAACTCAAATGTTAAGTCAAGATCTCACCAATTACGCAAATCCTATTGGAACTAGCAATAACATAGCTCAACCAAAAGAGATTTATTCGAGAGGTTGAAGAACTCAAAAATATGGTTCACAAATTGAGTAATGATTTGGTTCAAAAATAGAAGTATGAATCCCATGCCCCTCACCCAAATCAAAATTTCAACGATAGAGGGAGACAGTGGAATACGAAGCCAAACAATGGGGGTGTGCCTTCCCCTATTGCTAATCGAATAGATACTTCTACAGGACCAAGTCACTCTAGTTCCATTCTTAATATTTCTGATTTTGCATGGGAAAAGGGGTGTAGATTGCATAATACAAAGGAGCATAATGAAAGGAATTGTCCCGAAATTGCTATGTATACCCATTGTCTCCAAGCTCAAGTGGATGATTTGGAACTTGTGCCAAATGAGGGTCCACCCCAACATCAACAAGGAGAGGACAACATTTTGGTGGTGGAAACTCTATATCGTCAAGAGAGTGATGACCAAGAGGATCCACACCTTCCAAATTGTGATAAAATTGAATCATGGGTTACAAATTTGGATTATGATAGCTTTACCAATTTGAATTCAAGAAATAACCCACTTTTGGAAATAACTGGACCATCTATGGAAGGTGAAGATGAATTGGATGAGAAACATGTTGATGAATCGGAAGATGAAGAAGAAGTGCTTGAGCGTCACGACTTGAACTTGGAAGATGATTACTATGATTCGTGGAAGAAATGGGAAGAATATTATCAATCTGAATCTTCTAACAAACTTGTTGCGTCAATTAATATGCAGGATAACTCAATTGCTTCCTCGCATGAGGATACTATAAATCCTGTACAATTTGAGAAAGTTTTGGAAGAGGAATTTGAATCTCATCAAATTTTGGAACATGATAAGGATTCTACAACCATGAATCAAGAAAGAGAGTCACTTGCTTTAGATTCCTTTGAAGGAAAAGAAATTGAAAATCTTGATCCACTTACTTGTGCTACAATGATTATGCCATCTCAAAATGAGAAAATTACAAAACCTGAATCATTTGGGTTTGATATCATTGATGATCCAATTGAAAATCTCACGTTACCCAAAACAACCCAAGTGATTGATCACGGAAATGTGTTAGTCAACCCACCCCCCTAGATAGACAAGACTTATGGTTTGAAAGGGATGGGCATATTTTCAATTGGGTACCTAAGTTTGGTGCCTTTGATAAACGAGTCATGGAGAAAGAACAAGTGCTACATGATGATGAATGTCATGAGAGAAAAGAGGAATTTTCAAATCCTCTTCAAGTAAGGTCAAATGAAAACATGCCAAAGGTAAAATCTCATCTTTTTGGTTTCACCATGCAAAATTCGAATGAAGATTTGCCTAATGAATGGTTTGATTCAAATATTATTAATGTTATGGCTTTATTGAATGAAAATGAAAGCTTATTTCTACACCATGAATCAAAGTGCGGAATGGACATCTTAAAGAATAGACATAAAGGAATTGAATATCAATCATTGTCTAATCAATTTGAAAATTTGAAACTCCACCATAGGATTATTAATGAAACTAAATCAAATTGGTATGGTGAGAGGGGCAAGTGGAAGTTTGTTTCTTTGTTTGGTTTGATCTTGTTTTTGTTGGATTCCTGCAAAACTTGGTATGCGTATCACGTCATATGTCTTTTAAAGAATTCTAATCAGGTTTGGGATCCGGGAAAATGATAATCCAAACTTTTTGTACATTTGTATATACTTTTGGTTTTCGTGTTTTGGTTTTGGATTAGATCTCATTTTGGTTTTAAGTTTTGTGTGTTGGTCCTTTGGACACTTTTGGTTTGTTAACTTAGGTCCTTATGAATGTTGACTAAGACTAGGAGAATATGAAACATCGGAATTGTATTGCAGAAAGCTCCACGAATATCGCAAACACATTAAAGAATATCGTTTGGAACTTGTGATGCATGAAGTTGTCAGTTTTATAAATTATGGCAAAGTAGGTGGTATACTCCATCCGCATTTCAAAAGGAGCAATGCATTCATATCTCATGTTACATTCCGCATTGCATATACATTTCATCTCAGTTGCATCTTCATTTCATGTACAATCATTGAAAAGGTGTCGAATCCTCTTAGGGTTATTACATAACATATATTAAAAGGATCCTAAGGTTGGGAACTGATGCCCGAACTATCTTGAACCAAGCACGTTCTACACATATTAAAGAGGATCTTGAGCAAAATGGTCAAAACCATACTTGGAAGAAAAGGTGAGGCGAAAGGAGTATTTCGTGTCTGTCCTATCATGCAACATAATCCTTAAAATAGTGGTTTTTACCACTCCCATAAGTGCTTAAAGCCTAAAATCAGAGTAGTAAGGATAGGGTTAAATCCTCATCGAACTTAGGTTGAGGATCCAACTCCCCAAAGCTCTGATTTGACCTTCATGGAGTAGTAAGGATAGGGTCTAATTCTCATCTCGCTTAGGTTGAGAATCCGATTCCCCAAAGCTTCTATTTTGCCCACTCAAGAACTTGAAATTCAAAAGAAAATATTTTTCATTTCTTTATTAATATTGGATTGGAAGGATCGTACTACATGTCCCTTGCAAGGATGGGTAGTCATCCCCAAGGTCCAAGAAATCAAAGTAAAGCCAAACCATGGATTATGGGGTTAATCTCCACCGGGGCTATAGACGCCTGGCTGGCAGTGGAGTATGCTCATGCGTGGCAACATGTCTTGTCTAAAAGCAAGACCACTGACTGCTCAAACGGATAGGCTAGCTCTGACAGTTTCATCCATAACTAGGTTAAATCATTTTGTTCAAGATGAGGTAATGAATTCCGGATCAGAGTAGTAAGGATAGGATTAAATTCCCATCTCGCTTAGGTTGGGAATCCTATTCCCCAAAGCTCTGATTTCACTTACACCTGCACATGGGTTCAAGATGGTAGTGACACATAACCAACTTTGGGATCTAGTAAATTAATTCAGTATACATATATTTGGTCCTAAGAGGGTTTGACAGTTTTAATATGTTTGTTCATGATACTAGAAGGTCAGAGCCTTTGCAAAGCAGGTTGTTATATCTTTAACATAGTGGTCATACATCAAATCCTGCACAAATCATTCATAGCCTTGCATACGAATCATAAGTGAAACTGACAATGGAAAGTTGAATGAATTTCAAATGATAGGGAATGAAGCACATTGCACACACCGAGCTGATGCTTAATAATTCTAATGCTTCATGTATTTCTCATCTAGTTTCATTCTTGGGATATTTGCTAACGCTTGTATTTGAGTCTCGTGTGTTTTCAAGTTGAGTTCTCACCGAAATGCTCAGGAGCATTTCCCAATAGAGTCGCCATTTGTTGTGGCTGATCCACAACGTACCCCAAAATTGGGGACCCACCTTTTTTGCATGTGTTCCAAGAAGACCGAAGTGGCCCATAGGCTAAAGATCAAAGAAAAAAGCAAAACACCACAAGGAGGAAAAGTGTCGCGATATCGTGACATGTTGCACTTTCACGGCCAAAAGAAAAAGAAGCCAAAAAAAAAGTGTCACGATATCGCGACATGTTGCACCATCGCGGCCAAAAGAAAAAGTGTCGCGATATCGCGACATGTTGCACCACCCAAGAAAAAGTGTCACGATATCGCGACATGTTGCACCATCACGGCCAAAGAGAAAAAGTGTCACGATATCACATTCATTTATCAAAAGAAAAAGTGTCGATATCGCGACATGTTGCACCATCGCGGCCAAAAGAGAAAAAGTGTCACGATATCGCGACATGTTGCACCATCACGGCAAAAGAGAAAAAGTGTCACGATATCGTGACATGTTGCACCATCGCGGCCAAAAAGAAAAAGTGTCACGATATCGCGACATGTTGCATCCATCGACAAAAGAAAAAGTGTCGCGATATCGCGACATGTTGCATTTCACGGCCAAAGAAAAAAGTGTCGCGATATCCGACATGTTTCAAAGAAAAAGGTCCGATATCCACAAAAAAGAAAAGTGTTCGATATCGACATGTTGCTAAAAAAAAGTGTCGCGATATCGCGACATGTTGCAAAAAGGTCAGAACAAGAAAAAAGTGTCACGATATCGCGACATGTTGCATTTTCAAAGAAAAAAGTGTCGCGATATCGCGACATGTTGCATTTTTGCGGCTAAAAGCAACAAAATACGGAAGGGGCCAAAAGTGTCGCGATATCGTGACATGTTACATTTTCATGATTCAAAAGGGGCAGGCAAACAGAGAAACAAGAAGTGTCGCGATATCGCGACATGTTCCATTTTTGCCAAGGTAACAGACCTGCATAGTGACGTGGACATAAGGACAAAATCCAATAAATAAGACAAAACGTTACATAAGGAATATTTAATGATTTGAAATCATTTAAGATGGTCATTACACATGAAGGGAAACGGACGCAAGCCCATGTGGAGAAAATGCAGCGAAGGGCCACAAAATGGAAACCAAAGCACACGCATACAAGGGAAGGTGAAACGAACAGTCAGGGAAGGTGAAGCGAACAACCATCGAAAAATGAAATGAACCATCATGGAAGGAGAAACAATGTTTTCAGAAGTTTAAATACGCCATTCAAAGAGGCTAGAAAGGGTGGAAAACTGTTGCAAGTAGCATTGCAGGTTTGAAGGCAAGATAAGGCCATTCTGGACCTAGTTGGGCTGTTTTTCTTTCGTAGACTGGTTTTTCTTCTTCATGGACATGGGTTGGAAATTGCTGCGAGCAGAGTTGCAGACTTGAAGGCGATGAGGCCATTCTGGACCTGTTTGAGTCGTTTTTCTTCCATGGACTGGTTTGGGAAAACCAAAAATTTTGCTATTGTAAAATGACATATTTTTAATGCAGAAGTTTTCAGAAATTTGCATCTTGTGGGCAAGAAAGAAGGAGATTTTCTTTGCATGCTATGGATTTAATGTTTATTCTTTCATTTTTTCAGATTTCGAATTTATAGATAATGTTAATGCCATTTTTTGTGGGTTACATTAGGCGAATATTTGAAATCTGAATTTTATTTCGTACCCTAGGAACCAACACTTAGCCTATGGGGATTGTGCTTGTTTTGCAAGTCCAATAGGTTAGGTTGCATGCACGGAGACCTCACATCTTCGGTTTTGTCGAAATAGGATAGCATCATACTGAATGCATTTTATTTTCAGTTTTTTGCATTTCATTTTCAATTTTCTCGCATTTTATTTTTTTCCAGAAATTTTAACTTATTTTCAAGGCATTAAAATAAACATTTAAAAAATTTCAAAATCCAAAAAAAACAATGAACAATCACTAAAGTTTCATGGTGAAATAAACCAACATTGCCCCTTGTTTACAGTTACTTGCAATCACTAAGGTGTTCCAAGCATTTAAATTGAATATCTTTATTTGAGATTACTAATACACATATGCAAATGCTAATACAACGGAGACCTTGGAGAAGTTGTTTGTTTAACTTCTTTGCAAGAGGGGATTTGGAACCCAAATCCTAAAGGAGAGTGTACTTTCACAACTGGGTGAAAATACCACTCAACAAGGCTTATACTCTGACATGCACCGCATTAGGGTTTCTTCCCATTCGTCGAACTGCAGCTATTGGCATTAATGACAATGTTATCTTATCTGTCAGGGTGTCAAATATGGTTTAATTTTCTAACACCCTTCCTTAAACTAGATTTCACAATGAATTTGATGCCCAACATTTCTTGAATCCTATTGAAGTCTTCCTCCTTCAAAGGTTTTGCAAAAATATCAGCTACCTGTTCTTTTGACCTACAAAATAGTAGCACAATTTCGTCATCTTTCACCAGCTCTCTGATGAAGTGATAGTGGATATCGATATGCTTAGTCCTACCATGAAACACTAGATACTTTGATAGTGCTATGGAAAAATTATTATCATAGAAAATGGTTGTTACCATTTTCGATTGATGATTCAGCTCACCCAAGATTCTTCATAGCCATTCTACCTGGCATGCGACTGATGTGGTGGCAACATACTTTGCCTCTGCAGTGGACAACACAACTATCGATTGCTTCTTGGATGACCATGAAACTACTCCTGATCCAAGATGGAAAGCATATATTTCGATCATCAGTGCTGCCAGTGCAATCACTATCTGTGTAGCCAACCAGTTCTAGTTGGTCTTTTATTGCAAAGAAAATTCCATGGTTTCGCATCCTATTGACATAGCACAAAATCCTTTTGTCTACTTGCAAATGCATGTCCTTTGGAGTCTCCATAAATCTTCTGATTAGGCTCACTCCAAACATTAGATCGGGTGTAGTTGCAATCAAGTACATGAGACTGCCAACTAACCTCTTAAACAAGGTTGGATCAACATTTATGCTTGAATCCACCTTGCTTAGCTTCAGACCTATGGCAACAGGTGTGATGGTAGGTTTGCTATCCTCCACATTAAACCACTTCAGGACATCCTTCGCATACTTGCCCTAAGAAATGAAGATGCCATATGCAGATTGGACAACCTCAATACCTAGAAAGTATTTCATTAGCCCTAAGTCCCTCATCTCGAACTCTTTCTTCATGGCTGTTATGAACTAGTCAAACAACACGTTGTTGTTTCTAGTGTAAATCAGATCGTCTACATACAAGCAAATGATTATCATCTCTCCTTATGGGTTTTGCTTCAGGTATAAGGTGTGTTCAAATGGGCATTTCAAAAAATAATTCTTCTAAAAGTAAGCATCAATCTGATTGTACCAAGCCCTAGGTGCTTGCTTCAACCCATATAGGGCCTTCTTCAACTTTAGGACTTTATCTTCTTGTCCTTCCAACTCATAGCCTAGTGGTTGGTCTATGTAGACCTCTTCTTCCAACACTCCATTCAGGAATTCAGACTTGACATCCATCTAGTACACATTCTAGCCTTTCTGGGCTACCAATGCTCGAATTATTCTAACTATGTCAAGTCAAGCTACAGGTGCATACACCTTATGATATTTAATGCCTGACTTCTATTTGTAGCCTTTTGCCACCAATCTAGCTTTGTGTCGATCAACTTCACCTTGGGAATTAAACTTAGTTTTTTATACCCACTTGACCCCAATGGTCTTCTTCCCTGTTGGGAGATAACTCAACTACCATATCTTATTTTTATCTATGGCACCAATTTCCTCATCCATCGCCTTCAACCAATTTTGATTCTAAATTGCTTCTTCAAATGAAATTGGATCACATTCAGAAAATAAAGCAAACTTAGAATGTTCTTCTTCTTGAAGTTGGGTTACCTCATAGATGTCTTGCAAGCTCCTTTTCTCCGCGGGTGTCCTCAAGTTGGAGATTCTACTTACAATTTGAGGCATTTATGATGATGAGGTGGTGTTGTTGCTAGCTCTAGAGTTGCTACTTGAAATTGTAGGTTTATGCACTTGTTCTTCTTCTACGTCCTCAGACTCAATTACAGCTAGTTCTAGTTGACCAGTGTTTGATTTCCAGTTCCAGGATTCATCCTCCAGGAACTTCACATCTCGGCTGATAATATTCTTCTTTGTCATAGGATTACATAACCTATATGCTTTCGACTCTTCACTATACCTAGTGAAGATGCATTTCTCAGCTTTGTCGTCCAACTTCTTCCTCTTCTCATCTGGGACATAGCACCCGAAAACTTTAAAATGAGCAACGCTTGGCTTCTAGTTGCTCCATGCCTCCTGAGGATTTTTTTCCTTCACACTCTTTGTGGGACACCAATTTAGCAGATAGACTGCACAACTTATAGCTTCTACCCAAAACTCATGAGGCAAGTTCTTAACCTTCAACATACTTCGTGCCATATCCATAATTGTTCTATTCTTCCTCTCAGCTACACCATTTTGTTGCGATGTGTATATGGCAGTAAGATGCCTACAAATTCTAGTTTCCTTGTAAAATTTTTGGAATTCATTGGATATATACACACCTCCACCATCTGTCCTAAGAGTGTTCACCTAGTAGTCGCTCTATTTCTCAACTAGAGCATCGAACTCCTTGAATTGCCGAAGGCCTCCGACTTCTACTTTATGGGATATACCCATGTCCTCTGACTAAAGTCATCAATGAAAGTCAAAAAATATTTGTTATCGATAAATGTGTTGGTCTTCATTGGACCGCATATGTCGAAATGCACCAGCTCCAATGGCTGTGAAGCTCTCCAAGACTGTCCTACAAGGAATGCATCCTTGTGTTGCTTTTCGACTAAGCAACCATCACAAACTTGATTTGGTTGCTTAATAAAGGGTAAACCATTCACCATCTACTTCTTGTGCAGCAAGTTCAGGCCCCTAAAGATCAGGTGATCGAATCTAAGATGCCACAACCAAGTAGCATCCTTCTCAACTGCACTAAAATACATTAGAGATTTATTCTAAATATATAGAAAAAACATCTTATTTTTAGTCATGGACACAGTTGCAATCTGCCCATGCTCATTGTATTTGATGGTGCAAAGTCCATCCTTGAATTAAACAGTGTACCCCTTCTACACAAGCTGGCCAACGCTCAGTAAATTTTGCTTCAAACCAGGCATATAATAGACATCAATGATCTGCTTCCTTTTACCTTGCCTAGTATGAATGAAGATTTTTTCTTTCCCCGTCATAGGAAATTTGTTGTTGTTCCCTATTTTTACCTTAGACTGGACTATTTCATCCAGTTGTGAGAACTTCTCTTTATTTCCTGTCATATGGTTGTTGCAACCACTGCCAAGATACCAGATATTCTTTTGGCTCTCCTTCTCAATACTACAAGTTAACAACACATTTCCACCAACATATCTACACTCTCCATTATCAATCTCATCTATGTAGTGCGCTTGTTGTTGTTTATATTTGGCCATCTTCTTTCTACACTTAGAAATATAGTGGCCAAATTTCTTGCAGTAATAACATTGGATCTTTGATTTATCCTTTCTATGATAATATCCTCCTTGTTTGTTTTTGTTGTTGCCTCTTCCTCCTTTCTGGTGGAAGTTGTAAACGGTCTCTCCATCATTGGATTTTGACCTTCCTCCTTGTTTTTTGCCTTTCCCATGCTTGCCTCTACCTCTTCCTCCTTAAGAACCTGAGGCTCCTTGGTGGGAGTTTTCTTTGCTACTGTCTTGAAATGAGACCTGTGCTTTGAATTCTATTTCAGTGAGGATTGAGTTGAGTGACTCAACCTCTGTTCATATGTTTGTAAAGAATGCATGAGCTCATTCATAGAGAGGATTTTTAAATCCCTTGATTCTTCAATTACCATCACCACTGAGTCGAACCTTGTTGGTAGGCTTCTCAACATATTCTCCATAATCCTTTGATTCACCATGTTCTTCCCATTCAACCGTATCTGGTTGATGACATTCATTGTTTGGGTGAGGAAGTTGCTTATGGACTTTGACTCGCTCATCTGCAAGTTCTCAAACTCCCTCCTCAACATCTGTAATTGCACCAACTTCACCTTGTCAGTGCCCTGGTAGGATCTGGACAATATTTCCCAGGCCTCCTTTGATTTGGTTGCTGCTGTGATTTATGGGAATATTGTATCCTCAACCACCTACATTATGTAAAATAATGCCTTTTGGTGCTTCTTCCAATTCTCCTTCAGTAAATCTGAATCTTCCTGAGAGAGTGCACTCAACACTGCTGCATCTGTTGGCTCTATATATACATTATAGACCAGGTCCGATAGCTCCTTCGACCCAAATAGGATACTCATCTAGATGCTCCAGTAATCATATTTTTTGCAATTAAACCACAGGATTTGAAACTGCAATGAGTTTCCACTAGAAGCCATTGCTTCTTATCATCCACAGGCAGGCTTTAGCTTTGATACCAATTTGAAAGACTTTGAATGCAATACTCACTTGCACCAAGGGTGTGGCATAAGGGTCGAATGCGCCAAAGGTCTAGCGTACGGTCCAAGTGTGTAGAGTTTTTGGCACATAGTTTAAGTGTGCCAAGGATTTGGTGCACGATCCAAGTGCACAAAATATTGGGTGCATAGCCCAAGTGCGCTAAGGTTCTAGCATGCAATCCAAGTGCAACAAGGATCTGGCACAAGGACCACTTGTGCCAAGGATTTGGTGCATGATCCAAGTGCACCAAATATTGGGCGCACGACCCAAGTGCACCAAGGGTATGACGCACGACCCAAGTGTGCCAAGGATCTAGTGTAAGGACCACTTGCACCAAGTCTTGGACACAAAGAATGGTTGTGCCTTGGCTTGTCCACAACCAGGGAGGAGTGCACTCGAGCTTGGGCACACGATGAGAGTATGTCTTGCTTGGGATGCATAGGTGAAAAATTACACCAAACTGGCACAAATAGAATCTGAAGAAGAATGAGATAAAACTTGCAAACCAAATAATTAGACATTATTGGTTCAAACAGATTACAAGATGCAGTTTTACAATGCAATATTTTATAGAGACATTTGAAAGCAAGATTGTAGGATAACCACAGGAGAATTTTCCTAGAGACTGCTGCTCTGACTCCTCTACTCTGCTCAGCAAATTTCCTCAGATTTTTTATGCTCTTCTCCAATTCTTTGATATCTCAATGATTTTTTTGAAAGACCACTCTACCTTTTATAGTTAGGCAGAAGGGAGGATAAGTCTTATCCTCTGACATGCACTGCATTAGGGTTTTTATGATATGCACTACATTAGGGTTTTTTCCTGCTCACCGAACTGCAGCTAGCGATATTAACGACGATGTTATCTGATCTGTTAGGGCATCAAATATGGTTTAATTTTCTAACATTAAATGTATGTTAGAGTAGTTGGTGGTGCTTTTCCTCCTCTTGCATGAATCCCTAGATGGTGGTGCTTTCCCACCTCTTGCATGAATCCCTAGATATATATTTCCTTCGGGGTTCTATTTTGCATAGTGGGAGATAGAGCAAAAAAAACATAGTAGAGGGCAGAAGCTAAGAATAGTAGAGGAGAAAGAAATCAGGAGTTGAAGCCGTAGTCTTCAATAGTCCTATATGTGTGTTTATCCTACAATATTATTTGTAGATGTATGTAAGCTTCTATATCATAAGCATACGGGTATAAGCTTTCTTAATTTTGCATTGAAATATTGTGATAGCAATCTAGGTTGTTTTAATCAATATATGAAGTAGATTTTTTGATAAGAGCACTACGGGTGTTTACTATTGATTAATAGAGTAATATTATAATACTACTTTATTTTATCCTTTCATCATCTCCGTTTAAATATTCTCGTGTTTTATTTATAAATCCATGGATTCCGATTTGCAAAGGATAAATTGTGTTTATTCCCTAAGTCCCTCTGCCTTTGTCATTTCATTCCTCCAAAAGCTAAACATTGGTTTTTGTGCCCCTTTTATTAAAAGATTATTTGACCAAGCTTGGACTCCGAAATTGTCACATTTTCATGAGTCATGATATCGGGGCACTTTTACAACCCTAGCGCCTTTGTCTAAAGTTTACCACGAAATTGACACAAAATCGCTTGTCGCGATTTCGCATCATTTCAAGGCTTTCAAAATACTTCTCCCTTAGTGTCGCGAAATCGTGACATATTGCAACTTAATTAAAACTCCTCCCTTGTATGTTGCAATATCATGACAAGCGTCCAATTGCGTATAAGTGGATGCAATTTTACGTATTTTCATTGCTATATCATTTGCGTTGCAGTACGCTTGCATCTTCAAATTGGTATCAAAGCTTAAGTCTTCCTATGGAAGATAGAAGCAATGGCTTCCAGAAACAACTCATTGTAGTTGCAGATCCCATGGTTTAGTGGAAAAATATATGATTACTGGAGCATTCAAATGAAGATTTTATTTGGGTCTAAGGAGTTATGAGATTTGGTGGAGAATCGTTATCTAGAACCAGCGGATGTAGCAACATTGGATGCTCTCTCCCAAGCAGACTCATATTTGTTGAAGGAGAATCAAAATAAATATTAGAAGGTATTATTTTATATAATGCAGGCAGTTGAGGAGACAATTTTCCCAAGAATTGCATCAGCAAAAAAATCAAAGCAGGCTTGGGAAATACTTGCCTACTCTTATCAGGGCACCAAAAAAGTGAAGCTGGTCAAATTGCAGGTGTTGAGAAGAGAGTTTGAAAATATGCAAATGAGTGAATTATATTCCATGAGTGACTTCTTCACCCAGACCATGGATGTCATCAACCAGATGCGATTGAATGGGAAGATTGTGAATAATTGGAGAATTATGGAGAAAATTCTGAGAAGTTTGTCAGTAAGATTTGATTCAGTTGTGATAGTGATTGAAGAGTCGAGGTATTTGAAAACCCTCTCTATATATGAGCTCATGGGTTCTCTACAAACACATAAGCATATGCTGAGTCGGACATCTCAATCCTCATTGGAGCAAGCCTTTAAATCGCAGGTCTCATTTTGAGACAATAGCAAAAGAGATGAATCTCACCAAGGCACTTCAAGTTCTCAAGGAGGAAGAGGACAAAGTAACAGAGGAAAGCATGGTAGAGGCCACAAGAGAGGAGGAAGGTCAAACTCCAATGATGGAGAAACCAACTACAATTTTCATCAAGCCGAAGGAAGAGGCAATGGCATAAATCAATAAGGGGATCAAATCAGAGGTATGATAAATTAAAAATTCAATGTTATTACTGTAAGAAATTTGGTCATTATAGTTATGAATGTAGAAAGAAATTGGCCAAGGATAATAAATAGCAAGCCCACTACACAAATGAAAATGAAATGTAGATAGTAGATATGTATGTGGGAATATATTTTTAACTTGCAGTACTGATGAAGAGATCCAGAAGAACACATGGTATCTTGACAGTGTGTGTAGTAACCACATGTTTGAAAACAGAGATATGTTTTCACATCTTGATGAATCTGTTAAATTTGAAGTGAAAATGGGGAACAACAGTAAGGTACCTATTATGGGCAAAGGAAAGATCATTATTCGTACCAAACATGGTTAAAGAAAGAACATTTCTGGTGTGTACTATGTGCCTGGGTTGAAGCATAATTTGTTAAGTGTTGGACAACTTGTACAAAATGGGCACATTGTAAAATTTAAAAATTGAGCCTGTATTATTCGAGATAAAGAGAATGTGATCATGGCAACAATTTCCATGATAAAGAATAAAATGTTTCCCCTACAAATTCAAAATGAACTGTTGCTATCATTTAGTGTAGTTGTAAAAGATGCTACCTGGTTGTGGCATCTTAGATTCGGTCACCTAAGTTTCAGTGGCCTAAACCTCCTACACAAGAAACAAATGGTGAAGGGTTTACCCCTCATAGAGCAACCCAATCAAGTTTGTGAAGGTTTCTTAGTCGATAAGTAGCATAGGGACGCGTTCCCCTCAGGACAGTCTTGGAGAGCTTCACAACCATTGGAGCTGGTACATTCAGATATTTGTGATCCTATGCAGACCAACACATTTGCTAGAAATAAATATTTTCTAACTTTCATAGATGACTTCAGTCGGAGGACGTGGGTTTATCCCATTAAGCAAAAGTCAGAAGCTTTCAGCAAATTTAAAGAGTTCAAAGCTCTAGTTAAAAAACAGAGCAACTATTATGTGAAGACTCTCAGAATAGATGGTGGAGGTGAGTACATCTCCAATGAATTTTATAATTTTTGTAAAGAAAAAAGAATTAGAAGACAGTTTAAAACTAGATATACACCACATCATAATGGTGTTGCATAGAGGAATAACATAAAAATAATGGAAATGGCATGGAGTATGCTAAAGGTAAAGAATTTGTCTCATGAGTTCTGGGTAGAAGTTGTATGCTATGCAGTTTACCTGCTAAACAGATGTCCTACAAAAATTATGAAGGACAAAATTCCTCAAGAGGCTTGGAGCAATCAAAATCATAGTGTGATGCAGGAGCATCCAGTGGCATCTGATGCAGAGGCATCCAGTTGCAGGAGAGCCACTTCAAAAAATTTGGCTAAGGAGAAAAAACGTCATGATTTCGCGATGTGTCACGAAATCGTGATAGAAAAAGGAGATGAGGGCGAGGAGAAAAATTTGTCGCGATATCACGACAGAAAAAGTGTCACAATATCGCGACACAATGATGGGAGAGTGACCAACAGAGAAAGCTATCACGACAAATGTGTCACGATATCGCGACACAAGCAAGGAACAAAGCAGCAAAGGGGAGGTAGTGGATGCGTTGTGATTTCGTGACACGTTGCGAAATTGTGAATGTCATGAAATCGTGGCATTGGAGCAGCCAAATGGAAGAGTTTATGGGATGTCACGATTTCATGACATGTCGCGAAATCGTGATTGTCACGAAATCGTGACAAAGAACAACGACTAGGTAAAGAGGTTATGGGATGTCGCAATTTTGTGACATGTCACAAAATTGTGACTATCGCAAAATCATGACAAAGAGCAGAAGCTGAGGGAAGGTAGAGGAAATGTCATGATTTCATGACATCTCACAAAATTACGATTGTCACGAAATCGTGACACAGGATCAGTAGCCGAGGGGAGACAGTGGAAATGTCACGATTTCATGACATGTCATGAAATCGTGACTGTCACGAAATCATGACTGTCACGAAATCATGACTGGAGTAGGCAAGCAAGGGGGCATCCAAAGGCAAGGTCGCGATATCGTGACACGTCACGATATCATGACTTGAAGGCAAGGATAGCAAGGATAAAGAGAAGACGTCGCGATATCATGACATGTCACGATATCGCGACTTGAAGTCAAGAAAGGCAGCGTTGGAGGAAGATGTCATGATATCGTGACATGTCACGATATCATGACCAAAAAATAAGAGGAGGGGCAGGAAGAGGAAGATGTCGCGATATCGTGACATGTCGCGATATCGCAACCCCTGCTACAGTGCAGCTGGAGGAAGAAGACGACAGAGGTCAGGCGACGGTTGCAGGGCGAGGACGAAACATGGCACCAAGGTGTAGTTAAAGTGGGCGATTACCCAGAAGTGCAAGAAACAAAGAGGATGGGTCACATAGAGTAATCGATAGGGAGTGGTGGTCAGAATGATCTGACAGGAAGCGGCGATGATAGGGGCCGTGTGGAGTGGAGCCATTAAATCGGGTTGGCGGTCCAATTTTTGAGATTGATGTTTCAAAGGGTCAGGGCCTCTATAAAAACCTAATGTAATAGGAAGGGGTGGTGGATCATAGAACGAACTTAGAGAGTGTGTTAGAGAAAACCAAGTCGAGCGCTAGTTATTGTAAAGCCTGTGGGCTATTGCATATCTGTAAACGAGATTTTTAGATTAAAGAATAAATTTTTTAGAATTCAGTGAGTGTGTTTTCTCGTCTGCCATCAAGTGGTATCAGAGCTAGAAGATTTTGAGTGCATAGTAGATTCGTCGAACGTGAGGCAATTTGCGCTAGGATCTGTGGTAGGGTTCTGAGAGAGAAGAGTGAGTTTAGGATCCTAGAGCGTGTGAGTGGATCATCGAAAGTGAGGCAGCTACACCAGGATCGATTAAAGCTTTGTGAGAAAAGCAAAGAAAATGCCTCCACAAAGAAGTCATGGTAGTAGGAGCGATATGATGACAATGGAAGAGTTCGAGGCATTGCAAAGGCAATTTAAAGCCCTGTAAGAGGAGTGGCTCAGAATAAAATTCTAGAGGCAAGTGAAAGCCCTGAAAAAGGAGCTGCACAGGTAGCATGAGGATAAACAGAAGTTAAAGTCGTTGAAGGCTACAGATGAGGAGGAGCACAGCCATGCCAGAATCTGTCCGATAGAAGACAAAAATTTATCTGGCCAGGAGACAGAGTTGAAGCAGGCTGCAGATGAGGAAGTATGTAGTAGTGGCAAAATTTGTCTAGGAGAAGGCAAAAGTTATTCTTGCCAGGAGACTAGGTTGGAGAAGGTTGTAGAGGCAGGAGGAAGTCTGGAGGTGTTGCAGAAGGAGGTGACCAGACAGCCTAGAAGTGAAGATCACTTCACCAACCCCAGGTGTCTGATGCAGGAGCATCCAGTGGCATCTGATGTAGAGGCATCCAGTTGCAGGAGATCCACTTCAGAAAAGTTGGCTAAGGAGGAAAAACTTCGCAATTTCGTGACATGTCACAAAATCATGACAGAAAAAGGAGATGAGGGCGAGGAGAAAAATCTATCGCGATATCGCGACATGATGAGGAGATATGGGGTGACAGAGAAAGCTGTCACGATATTGCGACAACAAATGTGTCATGATATCATGACACAAGCGAGGAACGAAGCAAAAAAGGGGAGGCAGTGGATGTGTCACGATTTCGTGACACGTCAGGAAATCGTGACTGTCTCAAAACCGTGGCATTGGAGCAGCCAAAGGGAAGAGTTTATGGGATGTCACGATTTTGTGACATGTCGCAAAATTGTGACTGTCACGAAATCATGACAAAGAACAACGACCGGGTAAAGAGCTTATGGGATGTCATGAAATTATGACAAATACCAGCAGCTAAGGGAAGGTAGAGGAAATGTCATGATTTCACAACATGTCATGAAATCATGACTGTCACAAAATTTTGACACAAGATCAGTAGCCGAGGGGAGACAGTGGAAATGTCATGATTTCGTGACATGTCATGAAATCATGACTGTCACAAAATCATGATCGGAGCAGGCAAGCAAGGAGGCATCCGAAGGCAAGGTCGCGATATCGCGACATGTCATGATATTGCGACTTGAAGGCAAGGACAACAAGGATAAAGAGGAGACGTCGCGATATCACGACATGTCGTGATATCACGACTTCAAGTCAAGAAAGACAGCGTTGGAAGAAGATGTTGCGATATCATGACATGTCATGATATCGCGACCAGAAAAGAAGAGGAGGAGCAGGAAGAGGAAAATGTCATGATATCGCGACATGTCGCAATATCGTGACCTCTGCTACAGTGCAGCTGGAGGAAGAAGATGAGAGAGGTGAGGCGGTGGTTGCAGGGTGAGGACGACACGTGGCACCAAGGTGCAGTTAAAGCAGACAATTACCCAAAAGTGTGGGAAATGAAGAGGATGGGTCATGCAGAGTAATTTGACAGGGAGCGGCGGTCAGAGCAATTTGACAGGAAGTAGCGATGATAGGGGCCAGACGGAGTGGAGCCATTAAATCGGGTTGGTGATCAAATTTTTGGGATTGATGTTTTAGAGGGTCAAGGCCTCTATAAAAACCCAGTTTATGTAATAGGAAGGGGTGGTAGATCAGAGAACGGACTTAGAGAGTGTGTTAGAGAAAACCAAGCCGAGTGCTGGTTATTGTAAAGCCTATGGGCTGTTGTGTATCTGTAAACGAGATTTATAGATTAAAGAAGAAATTTTATAGAATTGAGTGAGTGATTTTTCCCGTCCGCCATCAAAGTGTGTCTCACTTAAGAGTTTTTGTATGCATTGCATATGCACACATTCTAGATGAGAAGAGAAATAAGCTTGATGATAAAGCTGAGAAATGTATTTTTACTGGTTATAGTGAGCAAGCAAAAGCTTACAGGCTGTATAATCTTGTAACTAAGAAAATGGTTATAAGTCATGATGTGAAGTTCCTAGAGGACGAAGCATGGAACTAGAAGTCAAAGACTGGCCAGTCAGAGCCAAAAATTATTGAATATATGGATTTGGATGAAAATAAAGTACAACCACCTATAACTTCAAGCAATAACAATGGTGCCAGCAACAACACAACCTCATCATCCTATTCACCTCCACTTGCAACAAGGATCTCCAACTTGAAAACACCGTCAAAGACACGGAGCTTGCAAGATATTTATGAGGTAACAAGAAATGAAACTGATGAAGAACATTCTAATTTTGCTTTATTTTTTGAGTGTGATCCAATTAATTTTGAAGAAGCAATTCAGAATAAGAAATGGATAAATGCTATGGATGATGAGATATCTGCAATAGAGAAAAATCAGACCTGGGAGTTAATGGATCTTCCAGCTGGTAAGAAGACCATTGGGGTCAAATGGGTGTATAAAACAAATTTTAATGCCCAAGGTGAAGTAGACAAGTACAAGGCCAGACTAGTAGCAAAAGGGTACAAGAAGAAGTTAGGGATTGACTATCATGAGGTTTATGCACCTATAGCCCGACTTGACACAGTTAGAATGATTCTGGCAATGGCAGCCCAGAAAGGCTAAAATGTTTATCAGGTGGATGTTAAATCTACATTCTTGAATGGAGTGTTGGAATAAGAGGTCTACATAGACCAGCCACCCGACTATGAGCTGGAGGAGCAAGAAGGCAAAGTCCTAAAACTAAATAAAGCTCTGTATGGGTTGAAGCAAGCACCCAGAGCTTGGTACAACATAATTGATGCTTACTTTCAAGACAATGGGTTTATTAAATGCCCATATGAGCACACTCTGTATATGAAAAAAAAATTTAGAAGGGGATATGATAATTGTATGCTTGTATGTAGATGATCTGATTTATACTGGTAATAGCAACATGCTATTTGAATAGTTCAGAACAACCATGAAGAAGGAGTTTGAAATGACATATTTGGGGCTGATGAATTATTTTATTGGTATTGAAGTTGACCAATCTATAGATGGCATCTTCATTTCTCAGGGAAAGTATGCAAAGGATGTCCTTAAGAGTTTTAATATGGAGGACAGTAAACTTGTCATCACCTCGGTTGCAATAGGACTGAAGTTGAGTAAAATTGATAACAACAGAAATGTGAATCCAACTCTTTATAAAAGGTTAGTTGGAAGTCTGATGTATTTGACTACAACCAGGTTAGATTTTATGTTTATAGTGAGTTTAATCAGTAGGTTCATTAAATCACCCAAGGAGACTCATTGGTAAGCAGGCAAAGGAATTTTACGGTATGTTAATGGAACAAGGAACCATGGAATCCACTATGCCAGGAAATACCAACTTGAACTGATTGGCTACACAGATAGCAATTGGGTTGGCAGCATAGATGATCGGAAGAGCACTTTTGGATATGCCTTCCATCTTGGATCCGGAGTAGTCTCATGGTCCTCAAAGAAACAACCTATTGTTGCATTATCAACTGCTAAGGTAGAGTATGTTGTCGCCACCTCAGCCTCTTGCCAAGCAGTTTGGCTGAGAAGAGTTCTGAGTGAACTAAAGCATCCGCTAGAAGTAGCAACAACTGTGTTTTGTGATAATAATTCTGCCATAACATTGTCCAAGGACCCTGTGTTACATGGCAGAATGAAGCACATAGACATCCGCAATCATTTCATCAGGGAGCTGGTGAAATTTAATGAGATTGAACTACTATTTTGTAGGTCCAAAGAACAGATAGCAAATATATTCACAAAACCTTTGAAGGAGGAAGACTTCAACAGGCTGAGGGAAATGCTCGGTGTCAAAGCTTTTATGAAATCTAGTTTAAAGGAGGGTGTTAGAAAATTAAACCAGATTTGACACCTCTAGCAAATCCACCTACTACAATATTCATCGAATCCAGCTGCATGTGTATTAATTACTGGTAGTTGAGACTGACAGTCAGTTTGGCGATTGGATGGAAACTCAAATTTTGTCTTAAATGCATGTCAGAGTAGTTGGTGGTGCTTTCCCGCCTCTTGCATGAATCCCTAGATATATATTTCCTTCGGGGTTCTATTTTGTATAGTGGGATACAGAGCAGAGAAAAATAGAGTAGAGGGCAGAAGCTGAGAAGAGTAGAGGAGAAGGAAATCAGGAGCTGAAGCCACAATCTTCAACAGTCATGTATGTGTGTTTATCCTGCAATATTATTTGTAGATGTATGTAAGCTTCCAGAGCAGAAGCACACGGGTATAAGCTTTCTTAATTTTGCATTGTAATACTGCGATAGCAGTCTGGGTTGTTTTAATCAATATATGAAGTATATTTTTTGAGAAGAGCACTATGGGTGTTTACTATTGATTAACAGAGTAAGATTATAATACTGCTTTATTTTATCCTTTCATCATCTCCGTTTATATATTCTCGTGTTTTATTTATAAATCCGTGGAATCCCATTTACAAAGGATAAATTGCGTTTATTCTCCTAAGTCCCTCTACCTTTGTTATTTCATTCCTTCAAAAGGTAAACATTGGTTTTAGTGCCCCTTTTATTAAAATATTATTTGACCAAGCTTGGACTCCGAAATTGTCACATTTTCGTGAGTCGCGATATCGGGGCACTTTTACAACCCTAGCGCCTTTGTCTAAAGTTTACCACGAAATTGATGCAAAATCTCGTCATTTCAAGGCTTCCGAAATACTTCTCCCTTAGTGTCACGAAATCGCGAGATATTACAACTTAATTAAAACTCCTCGCTTGCTTGTCGCGATATCGCGACAAGCCTCCAAGTGCGTAAAAGTGGACGCGATTTTGCCCATTTTCGCTGCTGCAACATTTGCGCTCCGCTCGCGTCTTCATTCTGCAGCCACTCAAAGTCCTTTCTGAAGTTGAAGATTAGCCTTTTCATGTTGGCTATTTGTTTAACTATAATGTCGCCAACTTTTGCAAGAATAGCACATACAAGTCCAGTTACCATCTTTAACTCTGATCTCTGATCTCATTGAACTTAATCATGTTCTTTGCATAATATTAAATGCAACTTGTAATTGTAATTGATGAAACAGTTGGTTAAATTTGTTTTTATTAGTTAAATGAAACCTCCTCAAACTGCGTTCGATCCCACGCCTGAGTATAAAACAAAATTTTGACAAATTTTCTATTCTTTACCAAAATATAAGATATGCTTTAATTTATTTTGTTTAGTCTCTCAGCGTCCCCTATTTTTAGTTCAGTTGCTTTTGTTTGTTTTCTTACGACGGCCGAGACATTGCTGGTTGGAAGACAACTTGTGGACGGTGACAATCAGTATGATACGTATCTTTAAAATACAATCACTATGATACGTATCTTTAAAATATTTTAAAAAAGTGGTAAGCACAATAGTGCTTTAAAATATTTTAAAAAAGTGGTAAGGACAGTTGTTTTTAGATATATATATATATATATAGTGATGTAGATCCCCATGTTTTTAATGAGTTTTTTTTATTATTCTTTTTAATTTACGAGTGAATGGCAGCTTTATTATTTTTTTTTTTGAAATGTTAAATATGATTGCTAGTATAATTAGGGCCTTTTTTTACATGAGTGATTTGTCTTGATGTTACCAAGACCAAATATCAACAAAGGTCTTTTATGATTTTATTGATTTATTTTTTTTTATTTTAAAGTTTAATTTAATATTTTTGTTTAAGTAATAATAAGGGTCTTCTATATGAGTGATATGAAATCAAATTATCAAGATGAAATATGAACAAGGATTTTTTATAATTTTATTGACTTATTTTTTAATGTTTAAAATTTAAATTTTTTATTTAGTTTAAATTCTATTTTATATTATAAGAAAGATCGATTATTTTGTTGTTATTATAAATTATTGTACTTTTACAATTGTTTTAAATTTTTTTTAATTTTAATTTTTTAAAACATAGGACCTTGACCTTCTATGGTATTGAACTAGGACAGTTAACCAACAAATACTCAACCATTATCATCAAGACCATTCCTTTCTAGGCATGTTGTGGTTTGAACCTTGAACCTAACCTCCTCAACGAGAGGCCAAAAGCCTCACAAGGTCAAAAGCCCTAAATAGTACATTGTTCTTGTCAAACTATTTAATTTTTATTTTCTAATAACTTATGTGTAGTTTTTATAGGAGACTACTCAATGAGATAATAAAAAATTACATTGCTTTTAGTACATTGTTTTTAGGGTAATTGAACCATATCTTGTTATTATTTATTTATTTATTAATGATATTCTTAATGTGTCTTTCTATCAAGATATTATTTATATTTTTTGAATTGTAATGTTTTTCAATTATCCTTTTCTTATCATTATTAAGATATTTATATCACTATTAAGATAATCACTTAATTAGTTGACTTCTAAAATTTGATATTTCTCTAGACAAAAGTCAATATTATAAATGACTAAAATAAATGTTAAGTGGTTTTCTTCTCTTTAAATATGTGGACTATAACATCTTTTCAATTCCTTATTACTTTTTTTTATGGGTCTTATTCATACCCCTAATATTTTTTTTTAAAAAAAATGAAAAAACCTTGAATTAACACAAAAGACAGTTACAAGAGGGAGAAAGGGCATCCCAACCAAGCGCAGAGAGACCAGAAGTACAAAGGGCGCGAAAACGCGACATGTCGCGAAAACGCGACATGTCGCGAAATCGCGACACAAAACCAAACAACCGCCGCGCCACAACACCCAGTCGCGATAACGCGACAAGTCGCGAAATCGCGACATGTCGCGATATCGCGACAAAAAGCGCCGGAACCACAACACCCGAAAAAGGTCGCGAAATCGCTACAGCACAGCACCAAATCACCCAAACGCCAAAAGTGTCACGAAATCGCGATGAGAAAGCCTTAAAGCATCTGCTCCCCGAAACTGTTGCGAAATCGCGACGAGGACCCCTTTGATCAGCAACTTTGAGAAAGTGTCGCGACATCGCGACGAATTTTCCTTGGAGTCCCACTTGGCCGGAAGTGTAGCGAAATCGCGACAATAAAACCAAAGGGCGCCCCATCCGTAAAAGTGTCGCGAAATCGCGACATGTTCAGCCCCGAGGTGCCCATTACCAAAACAAGTCGCGATATCGCGACGTTTTTCCCCGCCGACTATTTTTTCTCCAGAACTGTAGCGAAATCGCTACAGGTTTGCCCCTGTGCTTCCTTTCCATAAACATGTCACGAAATCGTGACAGGTTATCCATTGGGAGGCTTTTCTCAAAAAGGTCGCGATAACGCGTCGGTTTTTCCCCCTTTACTAAATTTTGCTCAACACATCTCAAAATCACAACAAGGATGCCCCTATGAGTCCCTTCCTCAAAAAAAGCACGAAATCGCGACAGATTTTCCTTAGAGTAGCTTTTCACACAGATTGTCGCGATATCGCGACGGTTTTTCCTTTTCATGCAGTTTTTCTCAAAGCGTCGCGATATCGCGACACTTTTCCTCCAGCAGCAAAACCTACCAAAAAGGTCACGACATCGCGACACCTTCTCATCAACGACCACGACGGCGCAACATGTCGCGAAATCGCTACAAAAATCCTCCCAAGGCCACAGCAACCAGAAGGGTAGCGAAATCGCTACAGTTTTCCAGGATAGGTCGCGACAGAGCAACAAGTCGCGACAGAGCAACATGTCGCGACAGAACAACATGTCGCGATAGAGCGACATGTCGCGACAGAGCAACATGTCGCGATATCGCGACAGAAAACCAAACCGGGTCAAGACAACGCAATATGTCGTGATATCACGACAGAAACAAACCTTAGTCATTTTTGAGCTCATGGATGTAGAGATCGTTCCAGGCCACTCCGAATCTCTTCATCTATCATAGGCATATCACTGTGCAGCTGGACACCTACCTCTTTCTCAGCACCCATCTTCGCAAGGAAGTCAGCTACCGTGTTCAGATTTCTACTCACATACACAGGGATGACATCATCTAACTCCCTCCATAACTCCTTGATTTGAGATATCAACATCCGCAGTCTCCAGGCTTTTAAAGAGAAATTCCGCAAGCAATCTAGAGCGCCGATCAGGACTTGAGAATCAGATTCAAGAATTATTCTTCGGTGACCCTGCTTAACAGCCCAGATAGACGCGGACTTAATGGCCAAGGCTTCGGCTTCATTGTTCGTGGCTCTACCCAATCCCTGCAGTTCCCAGTAAAGAACCGCACTCGAGTGATCCCGACAAACAACACCAATTCCTGCGTTGCCCGGGTTGCCTTTTGCAGCCCCATCAGTATTGATCTTGATCCAGCCTTCAGGGGGGGGTTTCCAGCATGATCTATCTTGCCTCTCAAGACCCTCAACCCCCTCTTCAGGATGCCCAAGAGTAGCCTGATTCTTTTCATTGGCAAGAGTAGCAACAGTTTCTGTGACTTTGCTCCAGATGACCTGCCAAACTCCGTCAATCGAGGAGAAAGTGTTTCTAAATATCCGGGCGTTTCTCTCCAACCAAACTTGCCACCAAATGAAGAGAAAGCCTAACTGCCAGCCAGTTCGGAGAGCAATAGAATTGAACCTGCCCCTTTTCCATTTTTCCCAAATATTGGTACGATTGAGAACACCATTAGCCTGGAGTTTAAATTGCAAGAACCAGCGTTCCCAAATCTGATGAGTAAAAGGACACTCAAAAAACAAATGGTCTGTAGTTTCCTCATGATGGAGGCATAAAGCACATTGAGAGGGGCCATTGAAACCCCTACGTCTGAGATTGTCAAAGGTGAGAAGACCATTATGCATAAGTTGCCAAGCGAAGAAGTTCACTTTCGGCCAACCCTTTAAATGCCAAATCCTTTTCCAATGCTGAACCGAAAAAGAATGTGGGGGAGGCTCAGGGAGGATCTCTTCATATCCATCCTTAACTGAGTAGACCCCAAGGCTTCCATGGCCCCAGGCTAATTCATCTTCCTCATCCTTCCCCGTGAGGAACCTTTCTGACAATATTTTTTGCAGGATAGGCACCAACTCCGGAGAGACAGTAGTTGGCCACTCCTCCCATCGCTTAAACTTTTTAAAAGTATACCCCCCCAAATGACTGGTAAGAAGATACTTATCAATAAGGATCCAACCCTGGGCTTCTAATGCGGTCATGATAGGAAGTAGCTCGGGGAACAAAACAATAATGGGCGGATGCTGGTCCCAAGAGTCTGTCCAGAAGCGAGCCTTGTCTCCTTTCCCCACTTTCCAGAATAATTGATCTTTGATAATCTGGGACCCAAGCTTGAGAGTCTGCCACACTAAAGAACCAGGACCTTCCAAGGGAAAGCGACCCACCTCATTGGGATGGACATGCCCCAAATATTTACTCGGAAAGAATTCTCGTCGAAGAGAGAGGATGGCTGAGAAACCCACCGCCAATACAGTTTTCCAGCCAAAGCCCTGTTATTAAGCATAGAGCATCTCAAGCCCAGCCCTCCTTTATCCTTAGGCTGGGTAACTTTATCCCACCCAACCAAGGCCCATTTTTTCTTCCCTTTTGCGCCTTCCCACAAAAATCTTCTAGCCATTTTGTCCAACTTTTTCCAGATGGTATGAGGGGCAGTCAGTATTGAGAATTTATAGATCGGCAAAGCCTGAATAACTGATTTCAAGAAGGTTAATCTACCCCCGTAGCTTAGCCATTTATGGGCCCAATGATTCATTCTGTCTTTGATGCCTGCTAACAGGTTCTTCCAAATATCAGCATTTAACTTTTTGAAATGAAGGGGAACCCCCAGGTAAACAATTGGAAGAGAGGACCTTGTGAATCCCAGGATGTCAATAACACGCTCCTGAAGCCGTTGGTCGAGATTGAAAAAGACCACTTTGGACTTCCTGTCATTAAGAACCTGATTTGAAGCCCTTAGGTAGACATTCAAAGTGTCTCTGATTCCTCTAGCTTCCCGAAGAGTGGCCGCACCAACCAGACCCGTATCATCCACAAATTGCAAGTGAGTCAGAGTCTCCTCTCCAACCTTGATACCAGAAAGCCGACCTTGTTGCCTTCTCCTCAAAAACAGTCTTCCCAAACCCTCAGCCAAGAGAAGGAAGAGATAGGGAGAACAAGGATCTCCCTGGCGGAGCCCACGGGAGGCGCCGAAAGGAAGCGAGGGAAGGCCCTTAATGAGAACAGAAAAGGAGGGAGAAGAAACACAACTCATAACCCAAGCAATCCATTCCTGAGAGAAGCCAAAGGCAGCCAGCATTTTCGACAAGAAGCACCACTCCACCCGGTCATAAGCCTTGGACATATCCAGTTTAATGAACATGCCTTTGTTGCCCGAAGTTTGCATTGAATGGATGGCCTCCTGGGCCAAAATCACCCCATCCAATATTTGTCTTCCCTCAACAAAGCCCCCCTGTTCAGGAGAAATGATGCTATGAAGAAGGGGTTTAAGCCTCTCAGCCATTATCTTAGAGATGATTTTGTAAATCACATTGCATAAAGCAATAGGCCTGAAATCAGAGATATGAGTCCCCACTTCCCCTTTCGGAATTAAAGCAATGAAGGTGTGATTGATCGCCCGGAGCATTCTTCGATTGGATCCGGATTCCTCAAGAATGACCGTAACATCCTCCTCCAAGGTATCCCAGAAATCCTGAAAGAATTCAATAGGAAAGCCATCTGGACCAGGAGATTTTCCAGAACTCATACCAAAGACCACATTTCTCAGTTCATCCCTTTCAATGGGTCTAAGCAGGGTCTGGTTGTCCTCTTCAGAGATAATAGGAGGAATAACATTAAGAACTTCGTTCTGAGCCTCAATATCTTGCTGCATACTTTCCTTGAAAAGTTTAGAAAAGTAATCGATAGCATGGGAGTGCATACCAGGAATAGTATCGAAGACATTTCCCTGTTCATCTTTGAGAACTTCCATATTGTTCATCTCGTCTCCTAGCACAAGCCGACCGATGAAAAAATTTGGTATTTCTGTCCCCTTCTAATAACCAAGTATTTCTAGCCCTCTGTTTCCAGTATAACTCCTCTTGGTTGTCAATGTCCTCAACCGCTTTACGCAGTTCGTCATCTTCAGATTTGAGTTGCTCAGTAATTGACCCTTCCCTAAAAAGTTTCTGAACCTCCTCCCATCTAGCCACCAAGGGAGCCCTTTGGGACTGGAAATCCGACTTATTTCCTTTCCTCCACTGTTTCAATTGAAATTTGACAAATTGAAGCTGTTTATGAAATTTGAACATTGCTGTCCCAAAAGGTGGGCGGCCTTCTGTCCACCATTGAGAAATTTTTTGTCGAAGGTCCTCCTTTTGTAACCAAAAATTCTCAAATTTAAAAGGCCTATATTGCTGTCCTCTCGAAGTCCCTCCCTCAAGCAAGATGGGAAAATGATCCGAAATAGGGCCCTCCAAAATCTGGAACTTTAAAGTCCATTTAACAAAAGCCTCCTCCGAGACCAAAAAGCGATCTAACTTGACCTTCCTGCTATGTGGCTCCTTTCTCTTGTTTGTCCAAGTGAAGAAAACACTAGGGCCTTGAACGTCCACTAGATTAAAGGCCTGAACTTGGGCAATCAAAAGCCGATCCCCTGGGTCTAAAGTAGGGGAGCCACCTTCCTGGTCCCGGACAGATAATTTTGCATTAAAATCCCCTGCAATAATCCAGTCAAAACACTCCCTGTTTGCTCTCATATTGTGAACAGCGTCCCATTGGAGCCTCTGGCCTTCAAGATCTTGGGCCCCATAAAAGTTGGTAATAAGGATCAGCTCAGAATTGAAGTTATTTCTGAAAAGAGAAGAAAGAACACCCCTACAAGCTACATGTTCTAAAGCAGTCCAGACCAGAGGGTTCCAAAGGGTAACAATTCCCCCTGAAGCTCCTTGGGCAGCCACGTCCATATACCCAGCTCCCCGCCAGATTTTAGTAGCGGTTTTACTCATGATATCTAAAGACATTTTGGTCTCCTAGAGAAGCAAAAAATCTGTTTTTCGGTTTTCTAAGAGTCTTTGAACAGCAGATTGATGGGTTCTACTGTTTAAACCCCTAATATTCCAAGATTGAATAATCATTGAAAACCTTGTGAGCAGTAAGAATCAATGGACCTCACCAATCCTTCATTGATTAACTTATCTCCTTGGGCTATTAGTAATTCCTTATTGGATTTTCTTCCCGCTCCTTGAGAGTTATTGTTTCTTGATCTCTTTTCCACCTGGGAAATCCCTAAAGCAGGCCTCTCTCTGTTTTTCTCTGCATTTCCCATGGTAACATCTTTTATAGCCGGCTGTGTTGGGGAGTGAATAACCAAGGCCCCTGGATTCTCTGATCGCAGGAACTCAGCTGGCACAGTCACCTGTTCTACTACGGGAGTGAAGGAAGGAGAAACAAGAGGTGGAGTGTTGACATTCTCACCATTCCCAACCACTCCTTCCATAGAATGGTCCTCCAGATCCACTAATGACTTGAAAATTTCATACCGATTGTTTGGCTTGAGCTGTACCTGCTCCTTGCCATTTTTCTTTTTGTTTCTCTTTCGTTTCACCTGTTCAAAGCCATCCTGTTGAGCATCAGGACCTGGAGAATTGCTAGAGGGTTCATTGACCGGACTAGACTTACCCTCTCTAGGGCGGTTTGCCATTCCACTCGGAGCCTCCGTTTTTGTGCTCACTGCGTTTGGGCAGAACCTTGCCAAATGTCCATGCTTATGGCATACACGACACCTGAAAGGTAGGGCCTCATAGTCTAACTGCTGGATCCAGGGTACTCCTGCTAGCTCAAGTTCCACCTCAGCTGGTAGAGGCTGACTAATGTCCATCTCTACACATATTCTAGCAAAGACAGCAGAATTGCCCTCTATGGTATCTTTGGAGACTCCCAGAAATCTGCCTAGGGAATTACCTATTAATTCCAAAACCTGCTCACCCCAAAACTCCATCGGGAGAGCGTACAGCCGGATCCAGACCGGGACAGCCGTGGGTTCGATGCGGGGGTCGAAACCCACTCTCCAGGGTTGGATAAATAACCCTGCTGGTCCATGGTTTCTCTTCTCTGATTCAAATGCTCTGTTTCTATCTGCTAAAGAAGAGAAACTTATGATGAAATACCCATTGCTTATAGGCCATAGAGAGTACTCACCGTGTGGCTCCCAGTTCTGACGAACCCAGGTGTGCAGAAAATTCAGAGTGGGCCGGATGCCCATGAATTTGCAGATCAAGTCGTGATTGGCTCGGTAGACGATTGTATCTTCGACCAGCATTGGTTCTATTACAATCTTAGGCCTGGAGGAAGATTGTGGGAGGCAACCATTAACGCGGTGAGCATGTGGGCCATTGGCAACAGTCTTGAGTATCGATTGAAAAGCATTCCGCTGAGCTCCGTCCGTGGAAGGCGAGGGAAAATCTTTCAGTTTCTCAGCATATGATATCTTTCTCCCAGCAGGAGAAACAGGAGGAGACCCCATCGGGCCCTCCCGAAACCACTACAGAATCTTCAGGCGAAAGTAGAGACAACCCCCCAAAGCCCTAATATTGAAGATATCATATTCATCATAAAATTTTATTTTTATTTGTAGGTTTAGCCTTACTTAACACTAGTAATATTTATTTTTTATTTTTCATAACAATACTTTAAGTTTTCTTTTCTATTTTCATTTCTCGAATCTTATTCTCTTCTTTTCATTTCTACCAATGCTTTGATATTCATCAATCTCTTTAATTGTTCAAATCGTTCATAGTTGGATATATCATCTATATGTTTGTATTGCTTTGAAGGATGTCAAGTGCAAGGAATAACCTAAAAAATACTTTCTTTTTATGCTAACTAGGAAACACTAATGTCTAAGAAAATTCCTCCATACAAGTTATTTTCTTATGTTACTTTTAAAACCCTAAATCACTAGGATTTTTTTTCATCCTCATTTATTTATTATGTTGCTCTTCAAAACCTCAAGAATAAGGGATAACCTCTACATTACTTCTATTTGTATTACAAGGAGAGGATTCTTATCCTCCTTGAGAAAAATGAAGATGACCTAGAAAAAATATGACCTCTTCTGCTTCCTTTATTTAAAACTTTTCTTCTATTTCTTTCTTTGCATATTTAATTCCTTCTAAGATTGAACTTGCACATAGTACTTCCTAATATCTTATACCATTTTGTTTCTTCTAATGGTTGAACCAAGTGACCTATAATTGCCTTCCTTATTGGATATTGTAGATAGGATTTCTTTACCTTATTTTTAGGAGTATTTAAATATTATCCCCTTATTTTTCCTTGAAGTTTGTATTATGAACATTATTTTAAATATCTTTCTTCATAATTTTCAATTTGTAATCTCTTTCTATGTATCCAATTTCATAACATTTGTGTTATCAAAATAAAATATTTCTATAATCCACTTAACAATTTCATTCTTTACATTTAGATTTTATCTTAATATATTATGGCAAATATTTTGGAATAGCCATAACAACACATATTCAAATATATAGAGTATGCTTTCTCTCCTTAGTAGTTGGTCCCTAACGGATGAAATCTCTTAGAGTACTACCAATGTTTTTCAAAACATCGTTACACATAAGTTGATATGGAATTAAAAAAACCCTAACCTACACTTAAGTTTTTTAATGGTTTCTATTTTTTTTAATTTGGCATAAGAAGGCATTACATAGGGGTTTTAGGAGGGTCACCCAACCTTTACAAAAACACAAATATATTCAAAAAATAAAAAAAAATATCATAAATAGGATTGCATACCTAAGGAAAAACTAATTTAACATCCAAAAATATTGATCCAACATCTAAGATAGTAAAATCTCATAGATCCAAAACAGATAATATTCTCTCTTAAAATTCAAAATTTAAAATTAGACCCAGAAAGGATCTTTCCACCCAAGCAACCATAAGAGAAGTAAATCTAGAAAATGGGATAACCATCCATACCATTCAATGATAAATTAAATTTCAAATTCAAATAGAGCACTCGATTGAGAATAAATTTGTTGAGACATCATGAGTTCTAAAAAAGTCTAGAATAAAAATATTAGATCTTTCTACCAAGGATTAAAATCCTACGTCTATAAACTTAGGTCTCCATTAGAATGTACTCAACACCTTTAGTAATAATTTTGATAAAAATCAAATGAAATCCTTCCCAAAGATGATGTTTTTAAAGGCTCCCTAAACCTTAAAAAATGGGGTTTTGATAGGATCCTAAAACCTTAAATAAAGGGGTTTTGGAAGGATCCCCAAACCTTTAAGTATGATTTTAAAAGGCTCATAAAACCTTATAAAAAGGATCATTCCTCAAGTAGGGGACCATAGGATTTTGGAAGGCTCCCTAAATCTCACAAGGAGGTTTTGGAAGGGTCCCCAAATATTTTTTTATAGTTTTTTGAAAGGCTCACAAAATGTTGTACAAATGGATCAGGCCTCAACGAGGGGACCATTAGGTTTTGATATGCTCCCCAATCCTAAATAAATACAAGGATAGAAATAATAACTATTTCCCATCCAAATAGAACCAATGAAACTAAAATGATTTAAAATTTAAATTTCCACTCAAATACTAATAGTGAAATGAAAAATCAAGGCTCCTAGAACCTTCTATAGATGGATCAGATGTCCAACAATGGACTATAGGGTTTTGGAAGCCTCCCTAGACCTAGAAAATGCCAAGATCCTAGAGATATAAAATAACAAGATGGTCCACATCTTAGGGAAAATAAGATATATTATTGTTGAATATTTTTTGAATAGTTTCAAGAAGATAAATGAATCATAGAGCACACACTGAGCAAAGGCAAATGATTCACTTTTTCCATTTTAAAATTGTCTATTCACATTGTTTTGAAATCATTAGTACTTATTTTTATGATATTTAGGTTTTATTGGTTTCAAAATTGGGTTTTTATGTCCAAAATGTCTAGGAATATATTCGAATAGAATTGCAATTTGTTATGACCACTTCACATCTTCCCCAAAATCTTGGACCCACTAAAAGTTTTGAGATTTTGATATTTTGGTTTCCATGATCTTGATTGTTTGATTAGAAATAAAATCTTGTTTAATTTATTTCATTTTTTATTGGGCCTAATTTGAAAATTTTAAGACTTTATTTAAATATTTTAATTTTTAAAAAAATTAATTTTAATGTTCAAAATAAATCATTTAAAATAATTAAATAAAATAATTTAGAGTATAATTTTAATGTTTTAAACCATTCATTTTAAATTTTAATTAAAATATTTAAAGTTCATTTTGAATGTTTTGATTTCAAAGTGTATTGTAAATATTTTAATTAAAATATTTAAAGTACACAATTTTAATGTTTTAAATAATTCATTTTAAAGTTTAATTAAAATATTTTTAGTTCATTTTGAATGTTTTTATTTCAAAGTATATTGTAAATGTTTTAATTAAAATATTTAATGTACATATTCAAAAAAAATTATGTTGGTTTTGTAGGTTTTCAATATTAACTGTAGAATGGAATAAATGAACAAAGGAGTAGAAAGCAAAACGAATAATATGGTTATAAAATCTATTTAAACTGTAGAAAAAAATGAACAAGCATGATTTTAAATTATAAATAGGCCATTGGAAACTAGGAAAATGGTCAAACAGTTTACAAAGTGGACAAATTGAAGAGGAGAAATAAAGGACAGGTTGTGCAAGGTTTTACATAGTGAGAAGAAGAGTTTTTGGAGAAAATTTATTGTGAGATCTAAAGTTATATATCAAATTTGTTAAAATATGAATGTTGATGGTGTTTTAATTAATTAAATAATTTGATTTTTTTCCTTTATTTAAATTCTATAGAATATAGCATTTGATATTACATTAAATTGAGTTAATTTTGATCGATATAGATTGGAATTGAATTCCAGGAGAGTTTTTTTTTACGTTGTGTAACATGTAGATTAAATTTCATTTCATTTTATTTTTCTACCTTAATCTTTTTATTTTATTTTAATTTCAAAGTATGGTTTATAAACCCTAATTAAATATTATAAATTTTTAACTTTATAATTAGGGTTTCATGTTTATTCACCATTCAAATATTACATAAATTTATATTTGTATGAATAAACGTTAAATTTAATTGAAACATGTTATAAACCCTAATTTCAATATTAGAAAATCTAAACTTTATAATTAGGGTTTCCTATTTATTCACAATTTAAATGTTATGTAAATTTATATTTAGATGAATAAACATTAAAATTAATTGAAATGTTTCATAAACCCTAATTTCAATATTATAAAGTTCTTAACTTTATAATTAAGGTTCTATATTTGTTATTTGAAATTTATGTAAATTTATTTTTGGAAATAAACATTAAGTTCTTAATTTAAATATTTCATAAACCCTAACTCAATATTATAAAGTTTTAAACTTTATAATTAGTGTAGAGCAGAAAAAATAGTGCAGCTAACAAAGCAAAATGAATTGCATTTATTATTCTATTCAAGCATTCAAAAGTGATACTAAAGTAAGAAATAAGTGAAATAAATGTGGGGTTATCTTTATATTGATTAATTTATCATATACATGGTTAAAAAATATCCCCTTTAGGGATCTCAATTGATACAATCCATTTACAATTTTAAAAGATCCAATCCTTTCATAAATCTATGGCAGACTTTCAATGTCTTCCTCACACTCATGATTGAAAAGCAAGTTTTTGCTACTGTTATGATGAGCTATCAATATTAAAATCTTTAGCTTCAGCCTCATGTATTGGAATACCTGTATCTACACACAAGAAATTAAAATTAGTTAATAGCATGTGTGGATTAATATAAAATCAATGAAATGCATGAAACATAGGATATAAATATTACAATAGAGAATGCAAAACCACTCTAAATGATACCAAAACTTATCATAATGCATATTACATACTTTTGGAATGATATATGTAGAAATTGAAATGAAATGGTGAAACAAATCTATGGTCATCCCTATGTAAGACAATAAGTACTGTCATCACAAAAACCCTAATTGAAGATCCAAAACTGCTTTAAAGTTTACCAAATTCAAGTATGGTGCATATAAACTACTCTAAAAATAATTTACACTAAAATTGATTCAAAATTGTATGCCAATTCACAGTCATATCTAGGTGGGTCAATTAGGACTGTTAACCATCCCATGTGGCGATAGCTACCAAACAAGGTGGTTTTACCACCAATTCCTCTAGGATCTGATCTAGAATACTCCTAGGGGTGTTGTCATCAAATTTGGTGATTTGATTCATAGAAATGGATGGGTTTTGGAAGAGATGTGTGTATTTGGGGATGCATTGGAAACTTCTTTGATTGAAGAAGATTCTAAGTGCAAATAAAAGGGTAAAATATGAGAGTGAATCTCAACAACACTTCATGCCAAATTCTTGCAAAGACTTCTCTAAAAAATTGAATAGAATCACTCTAATTTATATCCCAAGATGACCATAAGACCAAAGATGAAATTTTGGGTATGCAAGGTAGGTGTCACCACTTTCCAAAGCCCTTTCCATGCATTGAGATGAAGAGGCCTCAAATTTTGACCTCCAATTTATAGTTTGTGATGGCCTAGGTAGTCTTCCAATCTGTCATAAGTCATTGGATGGGATAAATGGTAGAATTTGATTGTTATTTTTTCCACCCTTGACTTTGTGAGGGGTCTAGACCATGGTCATCCCACCTATAGATAGTTGCTTGTCGTCATCCCTAGGTGGGACAACCATAAATTATGGTCATCCTAGGTGTGACGACCATGGCTACATGGCCCAAAACTTCCCAAAAGTGGGGTAAACATTTCCAAAAGAGGTTAGGACTCCTAATTAGCCCCTGAGGGTTACCCAGTGGGGCCATATATTATTGATAAGAGTGGCATCATCACAGTATTATCTGATTGACATGATTTTAGTATCTACAAATACCCCTTTTTGGGATGTTTTGTGTGAAATAAAGTGTAAAGCAAAAATAGATGACTAAAATATCAAATTATTAAGTTTATATAGTAACCTAACCAACTTTAGATACCTATATTGTGGAAAGAGCATACATTCTTGGAATACTTACTTTTGACATACTTAAAGGATTGATTTTGGTATACATTTTAGCCACACTACAATGGTAGTCTTAGGGGCTTAGGGTATACTTGGTATTGGTTCCTTATTTTACCTATTTTGGGATACATGTCCTGAGGCTTCAATTATACCAAGACTTTGTTTTTTGAATTTGTGCTAAATTATTTGCTCCAACGTAGGCTTGAAATTTATCATTGACATAGATTCTTTTGAATGTATGCAAGTTGCACTTTTGAGTGTTTGAGTGTTTATTTTAATTATAAATTCATTATTATGACTACTCCCTCAAGCTATGAGTCAATGAAGGCATGACCAATTATGAAAACAATGATTTGCTTAACCAATATGACTAGATTAGGATTATATTTTGTTGGTCAAATATATACCTAATCAACAAAACTACGTTTGTGTTCGCTAGACATGGCCAACATTGAAATACCATAGGAAAGAAATGACATCTATGTTAATCTCCAGAGAGGGTTGGATCCCTTACAAATCCTAAACTGGTTGAAGACTAGAGTTGCAGGAAATAAATTAGAAAATATGAAAAGAAATAGAAAAATGGGAATAGATTGATAGCAAGAATTCACACCAAGAAATGAATAACATGCAATAGATAAATAAACGGTAGAATTTACTTAAAAATTCACACATAAAATCCTTCAAATTGGTACTCCAACACTCACTCCTCTCTAAGCAATATTCAAATTCAACGTACAAAATTTAAATTCAATAGCAAATAAAGAATTCGATATTAAAACAAAATGCATAAATCAAATAACAATAATGCACCAAGTCATTTGCAAATCCAAGAGCTTTGTATATCTATTACTCTAGAGAAATTGAAGAGTTTTCTCGTAGGATATCTATTTTTTCCATCCCATTACAATGAAAATTTACTTTTTATTTATAGAGGTTTGCACCTCTTTCATTAAATACATGAAAGGATCTAATGTCCATAGATAAAATACATAATGAGTCATCATTTATTGGAAATATTCTTCTGAAAATCATGATCCTAAAATTATTTGGAGTGACGAGGCATTTTTATTACCACAAAATTAAATTTTGGGCACCTCCATTGTCTTGAAAATAAAATGTATGCTTTAATAATTTACTCCCCATTAAATTTTTTTTAGAGAGGAAGTAAAACCTTCAATAATATATTCTTGGAAATAACACAAATGGTATCCACTTTAGCATCAGAATTAAATTGTAGCAATAATTTAAGGTATATCTTCAACCAAAAAAATCAACCTTTAATATCACCCAAAATGATGGCAATTAAACATAAAATCCTACATCATTTAATTCAGCATTTATCTTCAAGTATTACGAGCAACTAAACTCATATGCTTTTACCATGAAAATACTTTCGCCAAGAAAATCTTTAAAAATTGTCTTCGCTTGAAATTTAAGAATTTTAATAACATTTTTTCCCCAACAAAGAGATGAATGTGATTGCATTTTCAAACAACTTTTCCCCTTCCTTTTAAAATTCAAAAAAACTCACCCAAAACAAAGGGTGAATGTGATTTTTATTTAGAATAATTTAAAATCACCTCTACTTCAAACGCTTTCTCCAAATGGAACTCCTAATATTTGTTCACTTCTTGAAAAATGTAAAAAACATCTCTGCTAAGGTGCAAAGGTAAAACCAATTTGAATTCTCTTTGTCACCCAATTATACATTCTTATGACATTCACCCCCAAAATGGGTGAACAAGCTTATCGCCTGAATTTTGAGGTAATGATGGCGTGCATATTGAAATCATGTTTGCCCAAAAGAAAGGTGAACATGACATTTGCTTCTCTCATGAGGTGAATGTGATTACATTGTTTAATCTTCAACACCCGAATTCCCTTGGAACATGTTCGCTTCACCAATGGGCGAACATGACGTTCACCCTTTCAATGGGGTGATCGTGATTATGTTCTAATACTTGGCTGAATTTTATTGTTTTCTTCTATTTTGTTGTTGCTTTGTTTATGCAGTAGATTTTGGAGTGATTATGTTCTAACTTTTAATTTATTCTCTGATTCAATCAAATTATTTTGAAGTTGATTTTCAAGACGTGATTGGGGTAAGAGTGTTTATTTTAAAAATGAAAAATTACATAAAGAACTAAAATGACTGCAATGTTTATTTTAAAAAATAAGCAAGATGCTACATCATGAAGTTTTACATTACATTTAATAATTTATTTAAAACCAATGTGGCATAGTGTAAAATTGTGAATATTTCTAGTAGCTCCCGGGGTATCCAGCTCGCATGGATGCAAGTAATCCTAGGCCTTAATCCATTGGGTGATCTTGAGGCTTCTTTCTAGCCTCCTTGGTTGGTGCCTTTGATGTAGAAACCTTTTGGTGCTTTTCATATTTAGCTTCCTCGTGGCCTCTACTTCTACTGCAACTCGGAGTACTTATTATTCTTGTTTTTTAGCTACCTTCATGGCTGCTTCTTTTGCCATTATTACTTGTTCTACTTGTTCTTTGAGGCTCTCAAAAATAATATCATAAACTGCAACTGCATATTTAGATACCTCTATGGTGAACAAGGAATGAGTACTCAGAGATTCGTAAACAAAACGTAAATTTTAAATGTCCTCCAAACTCAGGTGCCTTGGTCATCGGGCTAACTCAAACAACAAAATCTCCATAAAAGTGTATTTATGCATGAATGGCAATACCTAAACATCCATGATAGTATCCTCCCAAGCATAAATATCAGAAGTATCTTCAACAAACTACTTTTAGGCTACCTCTATTTGTGCTTGTGGAAAAGGTTCATCCCACTCATCAGTAAATTTTGAAAAATCCATGTCGTATAGAGCATTAATATGAGTCATTGAAGTGGTGTGTTCTCGCTCTATGGCATTTACAATTTTTTGACCTTCTCGTCCTAAATCCATCTATTGAAAATAACTACACAATATGACTTTGGTAGCTAACCACATATGGTCCATCTCACTAGGGTTTCACATACATAGTGGAGTTTGCCAAGACCTGTATTTCGACTACCATATCCATATGGGGTGGTAGTAACTCCTCTGTATTGTAAATTATGTGATGTCCCATTTGAATCTGATTGTGAGCTACCCATAAGTAAATCAGAACTTGAACTACTTATAGATCTAATTTTTCATAGTTTTATGCAAAGTGAAGATTATATTATTTAATATTGTCTTAGTAAAAACCCATAGTTTGAGCAGCTTTCTCATCCAATTGAGTTTAGATAGCTTCTAGATTTAGGCGAAGATTTTTCATCTCAATCCAGGATGTATCTCTTTATTTTATATGAACCCCTACCTGTCACTATAGGTGTTCATTTTTAGTAGAAGTTATCTCCTCCTATGCTCTACTTTTAGCCAATGTCATATTGAGTTCAATGATCTTGTCATCCAGATAAAAATACTTATGTTTATAGTTCTCATCATGAAGGTAAACTAAACTCATGTCTACCTGAATATTGCTTATTTTTTCTACATGATCTATGCTTGTGAGGTCTTTTATTATTTTCTTAAAAATAAAATCACCAAGAAATAATTTTCCTTGAGGCTTCTAAACCAATAGAGTAATTTTGGTGATATGAGCCTCTATTGCAACATGATCGAAAGAAACTTTCTTAAGAGGACGAGCTAGTGTGAGAGCCTCTTTATGTTGCTTGCTTTTCAACCACTACAATGAACTCAAGTGAGCCCTATTGATATTTTTTATATTGGACTGCTTGGACGCCACTTAAACATCAAGAAAAACTTACAATTCCAAAAATAGGGTGAAGGAAATGAGGTAATCATAGTGGATAGGTTGTGAAATGTATGTGGCGGTTAAAAGTGGAGGAATAGAAATAGTGGAATGGATAGGTGGATTAGTTTTAATTGTAGCTATGCTTACTCTTGGAGGAGCCTACATACTTACAACTTCAGTGGAAATGGTAGTGATAATAGATGTGGAAGAGTGCAAAAATGGGTTTGGCCCCAATGCATATGAACTAAAATAAAAGGGGATCAAGAAAATGGAATATAAGATGGAGAATTAATAACTTTGGGAAAAGAAGAACAAGTAAGTGAAATTGATACATAAAGTATACCAAAAGGTTGGGGAATTGACACATAAACTGATGGTAGTGAATCACAAGAAGTTACTACATGCTCCAATAAAGAAGGAGAAGAAGAAGTAAAGGGATATGTACCTTCAGGTACAAGAACCATGTGATGCAAATATGGGGGTGACTTTAATTTTTCTCGTTGTTCCTCTACTACCTCTTTAATATTTACTTGGGTCTCCATGACCTCCTCTTGTGGTGGTTTTTATGGCTGATATTCCTCCAGTCCTTGAATCATTTGTGCAACCATGGTGGGATCCTCTACCATCATGAGAGGAGAGACAATTGTAGTAGAGAGAACCAAAGTTGTGGTAACCATAGTAAATGCAACTTTAGTAGAAAAAATTGTAATAGGATCGGTTCTTGATTTCTTTACCACCCTGGTAAATGGTGGTGCCTTTTGTACATCTTGATTCTTTGAGATAGGTGCTTCTTCAACTTTCTATCTTGTTCATAGTGATCTTAAATTAAACACATATTATTGCTCTTACTCCTTAGGAGTCTCTTATTCAACAAAATGATGTTTTCCCTTAGAATTGCTTTCACCACTACCGAACTATTGAAAACTAAGTGACAAAATGTTTGCGAAATCAACTGACTAATAAGAATCAACATATTCATCACAAACCACTAAAAAGGCTTCATCCAGTTTGAGACCATAAGGAGTCATTGTCATTCCTTAGTGAACCCACACTATCCACCAATTCATTATCATTTCTTCGGACCATTTAGGATCACTGGCTTTAACCTGACTAAACAATCCTGATGAAGGAACTTGAGATCTATATTCTACTTCTTGCTCATAGCAATCATGCCAAGGGGAAAGTGTATCCATTTTCTCAATATGCCTATTCATGTTTGGCCCATTGAAATTATTTTTGTTCTACTCAATATTAGGTCGAGGACAACAATGAAATAATTTGAACTTGATAATTTATTTAAACTTTCCCAAGGGGTCATACCTCCAACGTTGTGGTAGTTCTATCAATCCTAGATCTTGCAAAGGAGTAGTGAGAAGCCGATTATGTAAAATTTGGCCCGCTACTATGCTATCAAACTTGAATGGCATATTGCTTAATATATATCATTTACATAATCTAAATGGTGGACTATATCCATAGCAAAAACATACTTCGTGGTGAGCATGGCAATAAAAATGGATGACCAGTGAAACCAAAAACTCATACAACTACACCCTGGGTAAGCAAAAAAATATCACCCTTTTCTTGAGTGACCAATATGTCTCCAAAATTTTGTGACACTCTTTCATATGTACCATATAATAGTTCTACTGTTGGCCATAAAAACCAACTGTTGAAACTATAAAAATACTCTCTTCTTGACAAAACTGAAGTCCACTTATATACTGGAAAAGGTTGATCCTTTTCATTTGTTTGTGTAACTGCAATAAAAGGAAAATATCGCTACAATTGAAATAAGAAAAACCATACTAGGAATGAACAATGCTTGAATGATTTCACTTTTTGAGTCTATAATTTCTCCAACTAAGAATTCATCCTTCGTGAGATGTAATTGGTCCAATTGAAAAATATTGGATTGGTGTCCTCTATCATAACTAATGGGGAATAAAAATCTACCCGACTAATACATTACACTAAAGTCATTTGCCATTTGTGTATAATTTCATCTGAAGATAAACCTGCAACCGATGCTAGTATTGAACATATATCCAAGACTTTAAAATCCTTAAGCGACATAGGTAGGTTGGGAAGCTGCCCCATTGATGGTTTTTTAATGACCTGAGTCCTCATGAATTTACACATCGTTATAGTAGAGGCATATATATCTTCTTGTTCATCAGTGTGTAACTTATTTTGAACCCCATAGCTAGGTGGTTGCAATCCACATGTAATAGTGAAGAGAATATCCCCCTTTGCATTCCTTACTACCCTAGTCAATGGGTCATAAAATTTAGTAATAAGTTGCGCTAGCTTGGGACAAGAATGTACAGGGGGTATAGGTACCAGAAAATTTGAGAATGGTATGGCACTGTTAGCAAACTTTCTAATGTGACCCCCTAATTAACTGTAAGTTCAACATATTTTCACAGTATCTCCATTCCTTTATGGTTTATTATGCAATCACCAATCTTGGCCATCGTGTCATCATAGGGATACAGGTTGACGTAATAATTTTTTAGGCCTTTTTAGACCTCCTACACCCCTATTTTCTATTTGAATTCCTGTGCTCTATACTATCTAAAGAATATTGGGGTTCTTTACTACGTCTTCCCATTTTATCATTGACAAAATTCTACAATAACAGTTCGAAGCACACGGTAGCAGAAAAAACTTAAATAAAATTTAAACTATGAGATTTACCTTGCTTTATTTAAATATATCCCTTTTACAACCATCGCAATAAATGATGAGTTATTTGGAAGCCTAAAAAAAAATGCAAGCCTTGACGCACTCGCCTAACACTATTACCAATGTATCCCAACATATCCTTTGATTTGCTACCAAATTCACCTTTGCAAAAAGCATCTTTATTTGCCACATAACTGTGTAGTAAACCATGCTCTGGCTTCAGAATATTGCCCTGGAAAAATAAATTAGCTACTTGAACCAATTAAATGCTTCTTGTGTTCCTTCAATAAGGAAAACATCCTCCAGCCTATATGTTTTCCAATAATTGCCATGTCTAGGGAGGGGTAATATATCCGCACTGAATCTTCGAAATCAAAGGGATTGTTTGCTTACTGAAATATGCTTCTCCTTCTTTCTCCTTCAGGGCACTTTCAATCTACTTGATGAATTTTGGGTAAAGGATCTCCTTATATAAATTATGTTCCTTGCCTTTTTTCCTTTTCCTTTAGAAAATCAGATTTTCTAAAAAAACTCGCCTCCTTTTTTTAGAAAAATAACTTTCTCTTTTTTTGGGCACCTTTAAAAAAAAATTGAATGCATTCGAATGCACCATATCCACCCTCCTCTTTTTTTAAAATTTTCTCTTTATATATCGCTTTGTATATATACCCCTCTTTTTCTTCTTATTACAAATATTAATTATTATTTATTTATTATTATTATTTTTTTTAAACAAGGGAATCGCCCAATTTGGGCGATTCCCTTATTTATGGTGATATCGTCCAAGCTTTGGGCGATTCCATTATTTATGGTGGGATCGCCCAAGCTTTGGGTGATTCCCTTATTTATGGTGGGATCTCCCAATCTTTGGGCTATTCCCTTATTTATGGTGGGATCACCCAACTTTTGGGCGATTCCATTATTTATGGTGGGATTGCCCAACCTTTGGGTGATTCCTTTTTTTTCTTTTTTCTTTTTGTTTAAAATTAATTTTAATTTTTTTAAATTATTTTTTACTTAGGATCGCCCATCAAGGTGGGTGAACAGGATGTTCGCCCGACCTTTGGGTGATCACTTTTTTTTTTGCAATTTTTTTTTCTTAAGTTTTCTTAATTTTTTTTTTAGAATCACCCTCAAATGGGGGCAAACGTAATGTTTGCCCACCCTTTGGGTGATCATGATGATTTTTTTCTATGTACATAAATTTTATTTATGAACATGTTCTCCTAACAAGAGGACAAAAACGAGACGAATACAAGGACTTAATTTTTTTCTTTTTACCTATATATATATATATATATATATATATATTTAAAACAAAAACATGAAAGTAATTAGAAAAATGAATATATACATATTGTAAAGTACCTTATCAAGATGTTGTTACTAAATATAAGCCTTCAAATGAAGGCCATTTATTGTAATTGAAAGATTCCACACTTCCATGTCTCGAATATGATAGGCATTAGACAAGTTCACAACTGATATTTAGAAAGAGTCCTCCCAAATAGCATCAAATTTATGATGCTCTATGGGCTTGGCCTTCTTTGCATTCCACTTGAGGACTAAATATCCTACTTGAAAACTACATTCAATTGTCCTTTTTCCGAACAACTTATGCATTTCATTGTTATGTTTGGCGAACACCTAGTAAGAATTTTCTCTATCCTCTTCCAACTATATTAACTATTTCAATCATGTGCTCATAAGATCAAACTCCTCATATTCCTCCTAAAATAGCTACAATGTCAGAAGGACCGAAAGCTCAATGTGAGAGGGCAAATTTTTTTCTTTCCCATACACCAATTCATACGGAGAAGTTTTAATGGATTTTTTTACGAAAATGCGATCTAACCAAAGTGCCTGGTTAAAAAAAAATGCCAAATTCTCTTGTCATTTCCCAACATCCTTTTCAGAATTCATAGCAAATTCTTATTGGTATATTCGACCAAACCATTCCCCTGTAGGTAATAATTAGATGAAGTCTTGAGATATCCTATATTTGCTAGCAAAATCTGTGATCTTGGCCCCAATAAATGGAGTTCCATTATTAGTTATAATTGATTCTAGAACACTGAAGCAAGTGATGATTTCCTCTAGAAAAGAGATAACTGTTGCTTGGTCCACTTTTTTAGTAGGAATGACCTTCGCCCATCGGGTGAAATAATCAGTTGTTGTCAATATGTACTTAGGCTCTACATAATAATGTGGGCCAATAAATCCCATTATATCAATATACCACTACTGAAAAAGTGCTTCTACTTGAATTGGGTGAAGAAGGAATGTGCCCTTTCTGATTTTGCCAACATATTGCTGACAACTGTCACAGTGAGTACTCACTTTATGAGCATCAAAAAATAAGGTAGGCCAAAAATAGATTAATCGAATTATTTTTAAGACCATGGGCCTTCCTATATAATTACCGCCTGATAGTCTCTAATGAAATTCTTCTAATATTTTTATTTTTAGGATTTCCTCATACACCTGAGAAGAAATCCATCAATGTTCTTGTGAAATAACCCATTGGGCAACAAAACATATTTAAGAGCTTGCAACCTGAACCTTCAATGTTGTGAATCATAAAGGCAATATGGATATTTTACTGAGGTAAAATAATCAATTAGTTCTTCAGTCCAATCATAGTCACTGGTGATATGGTTTGCACAAATGCTTTTCCCCAAACTATCCTCATGCACCACATCCAATGATTTAGATGCCACACTTTTGGCTAGTTCCTGGAATAGAGCTCTTCCATGAACTAGATTCGTTGGTCAGATCTCCATATCATATTCTTAAATATTTGAGACCCAACCAAATCTCTTATCTCTTGATTCTCCTTGGAGAATAAAGTTTTGTACATCAGGGTGTATAACATATACGACTATTTTACTCTAAAAAATGAAGTGTTGGAATTTATTTAATAATTTCATCACCGCATATTCTTATTTATAGATAAAATTATATTTATCCTGATGGGGATAAATAACTTGACTCAAGAAAGAAATTGGCTTATCATATCCATCCTCTTGTCATTGTGTCAAAACTACAACATAACTCTCTTGTTCGCCTACAACATAGAGAATGAAATTTTTATAATAATCAGGATTAACCAATACTAGAGGATGAGTAATCCTCTCCTTGATTTATTTGTTTTTCTCAATCCATTTAAACTCAACATATTTCTTCAAAATATCAATTATGGGTTTGACCACCTGAGCAAAATCAACAATGAACATATAGATGATATTAATTTGGCCAAAGAAGGATTGTAGGTCCTTTTTATTAGCAGGTACTGGTAACTTCATTAGGGTTTCAGCTCTTGCAGGATCGATTACCAATCCTTCTTGCAAGATCACATGGACCAAAAAAATCCCTTCTTTGACAATAAAGATCAACTTCTTCAAATTAATAGAAATCCCAAACTCACAACACTTCTCAAATGATAGCCTCAAATGAGCAACATGGTCTTATCTACGATGTGAAAACATAATCATATCATCAAGATATATTACAATAATCCTATTCAATAACATACAAAAAGTAATGTCCATGGCGCTATGAAACGTGGTGCCAGTATTTGAAAGTCCAAATGGCATCCACTGGTAAGCAAAGGTACCCCATTTGGTGGTGAATGCTATTTTATGTTGATCTTCATATTTCACCTATATTTGATTATATCCATAAAAACCATCTAGCAATGAGAATATCTAGGCACCAACTACTACATGAAGGATTTTATCGATCTGTGGTAGAGGATAATGATCTTAATGATACCTAGTTCAGATTACAAAAGTCAACACACAACCAAATGTCTTTGTTCTTCTTCCGTACTAGGAAATTTTTTTCCATCCATGTCGAGTGCTTGATTGAAAAAATTATTTTTACCTCCAACATCTTCAACAACTCTGCTTTAATAAGGACTTCAATATTGGGATTGACAGGCAACTTTTTTTGATGAAAATGTGTTACCCCTTCCTACAGTTTTATAGCTGAATCACATTCTTATCGTAACCCTTCAAGTCATGGTAGCTCCAAGCAACAATATTTGGATACTCGTAACACAATTTTTTGATATCTTCTAGTTCTTCTAGGGTGCCTCCTATTCCAACCTTGATGATTTTCCTAGGATTCAAATGCAATTATTTATACTCATTTTCATTTAATTTTATACTATGCTTTTAAACCCGATCATTCTGGTCGAACAAAATTTCAAGTGTAATCAGTCCCCTAGGAATGTGATTATTTTTTAGCTTAATCATTCATTCTCTCTCTTCGTCAACAAGAATTCTATCATCAATGCCTGTAGTTTCTTTAAGTAAGAAATAGACCCTCTACTCATCATTGTCAAACACTTGCCAAAGATATTTTTATTGGGAACTGAGGGTTACTATCTTAGTTTTTCTCACTACTTGCTCCATAGGAGAGTAATTAGCACCAAGAGAGGCCAAAATATCTACATGTTTGTTTAGCTCTCTATAAATTACCTAAATATTTAAAGTAGTGATATATTCTAACAAGTTCCACACTCTATTGTGATAATATTTTAAGTAATTCTACTTTGATACACACTTATTAGTGATCTGATTAACAATAAGTTTAGAGTCACCAAAAATATGTAGCTCTCTAATACCCAACTTCTCAGCTTTCTTCAATCCAAAGAATAATACCTCATGTTCAATTGCATTATTTGTGAAATCACAAATTAGCCTATAATAATAGGTCTTTTTCAACCCTTCAGGAGATATCAACACAACACCGGCTCCTGCACCATTCTTGCACCTGGAACCATCAAAATACATTCTTCATAATTGGTGCACAATAGGATTGGGAGAATCAGGAACCTTCTCTTCAATTTGCTCTGGATTAGTTATAGTATAGAAGTCAATTTCCATTCCAACCATCACATTGAAATCCATGAGTGAAAACTCATCCTCAAGGTAAATCTCACCCAATGCTTCTTCCATTAAATCAACCTCTCCTAACTCCTCGGTCATCATGTTAACTGCTCTTGGAGAACTTTCTTCTTCCTCCAACTTCTCAATGTGAAAAGGTGAGGGCTTCTCATTATGAATGTGAATCCTATTTCTCTTTAATGGTATCTCCAAATGTGAGTAGTCTAAGGAAATATATTCTCCCAAATTAGATGTGAACTCCCTTGAGAGGCACATTATAAATTATGGTTCTAGGTCAACCACTACCACTTACTAGATGACTATGGTTTGTGGAATACTGTGGAGGACAATGGAAATATCCTTTATTACTCCCACAATATTGACCAATGTTACATATAGTTGCAACACTCCTGGGCTACTCCTTGTATATTTCATCCCTATCACTTCACATACTGCATTTGGAATGACAATAATCGTAGCTCCATATTTGATCATACAATTATGTACAATCCACCCTTCCATTCTGAGTGATAAATAAAATGGGGGAGGTATATTTTTTCCCATGGCTAAATCCAGTAATGCTTATGCCAGGACTGTTTGAGAAGGATTTTCCTTTTGATCTTTAGTAGTCTTCAAATATTCTTGTAGTAGGTCAACTTGTCCAGGCAACTATAGTGCATCATATAAACTTACTTTTGCAGGTATCTTCTTCATATCTTCCATGATATTTTAATTTGAAATAATCAAAGCTTTCTCCTCTATAACCCACTCATACTGATCTCGGTATTGAAAGCTTCCACCCTTTGTTACTTGGTCAAATATGGGTATTTGAGATGTTCCTTGGCCTGTTATCTTATTCCATATTTTGTTTGAGTAGTCATTGCAGGTTTTGAAGTTGATGTTTTTGTTTGTATCTTTCCTTGAGTTTGCTTAGGTAATAAATCTTTCAACAAGATAGAATCTTGCTACTTAGCCATCCCACTAGACACTTTCACTGGAGGGTGCCCATTTCCATCTTCTATTTTTGGTTCCGTAGACACCTTTAAGGGTTCATCCTCAACAGGATCTACTATTACTAGATTATTTCAAGATTGTGTAACTGAAACTTTCTCTATAGACGACATCATAAAATTGTGATTGGATTCCCTGATCATATTGACTTATCTGCTAGCCAAAATATTTTCTAGTGTTTGTACATAATTCATATGCACCATACACATTTCTTCTCTATGAGTATCATTGCATGTTGAGCACCAATACACCGCCTCTGATGTACTAATTTCTTTATTTTCTTGCATCGTCGTGCTCTTCGCAGGGCCTGTACTAGTAGATGCTTTCTCTCGAGTGATCAGTGGAGTTTGGAATCTCTGTGATCAAAATTTAGCCTATGCTTGCTTCTTCCTTAATTTTTTAACCTCATTGGATATTATGCTTAAGGTTACATTATTATATTTCACCTTCTACAATAGTTTTGTGAAAATATCAGGATTAGATGGTGCGAGAGGCACAAGTAGAGGCAAAGGCACTATAGGTGCAAGAAATAGTAATGGAACTGGCAGTGTTGGTAATGCAGGAGTGGAAATAGAAATGGATAATTATGGAAATGACTAATTAGGCAATTATGGGAATCTTGGAGCCTTATGTCACAAAGTAGGAATAGGAACAATTTGAGGTAGACCCGAGCTCCATGAGGGAACTGGGTACATGGAAGGCATAGGCTAAAAAAATGAACTAGAATATAAATACTATGAAATATCAGGAACTATGGGCATAGTCATATTTGGGGAAAGTCTACCTACAAAAATTAGATTATATTTATCCTTTTGTGACTGTGTATATAGGTCTAGAAATGTAGTCACATTGGCCTGTCACATGGTCATGCCAATTTTAGTGTTAAACACCTAGAGATAGTAGAAAGCAACTTGCTCATGTGTGGGTCATAGATCATCATGAACTCTTTGCTAGCTCCAAATGAACTTGACATTAAAATTAACTATATCCTCTTACGGATGACTTTGGATTTTTTGTAAACTAGTACAGCAAGGAGTATGGATCAACTTCTTCAAGAAATTTTTTAATCAGCAACTCAGCTAACTAGTACCATTATGTAATAGTACCCGATTGCAATGATTGTTACCAATACAACAAATTTCCTCTCAGTAACAATACCAGCAATTTTATCATTACATATTTGTATATTATATCATGGATGGTCATAAAAAAAGCTACATCTTGGATATGCTCATACGTAGTTTTTCAAGTACCATCATAAGTTGACAAGGTCTTCAAAGTAGCTTGGGGAACTGGATTTTGTGCTTGCAATTTCAAAGCCCCTGAGCTATTCCATGTTGGGAACTACCTTGGTGGCTACTGTTGATGTGGTGGAGGATTTTGAGCTAGATGGATTGGTATATAAGGTGTAACATGAGGGACATTGGTGGTCGTGTGAGGGGGAGGTTGAGGAAGGCTAGTGGTAGTACTAATTGGGCTTATGGGAGCGAAAAATACACCAACTAGTCATGAGGAAGAGACAAATGGTAAATGGAATATATGGGGTAATGATGATGTACAACAAAAAGTGGCTAATTGAGGATGTTCTCGTAGTCTTTGGATATCAAGTTCATAGAACTCAATTTGGTTATCTAGATTTTTGGCCTTCAATATTGTATACATAAGATAACTTTTTTGTACTCACATTTGGAGATTTTTGAGTGTAATCGAGTCATAAAATGTTCTAATACTATAGCACAAAGGTGAACATCAAACCTTAATACCATCAAAAGTGGAAATTTTGAAGTCCCATCAGGCATGCCAAAAATTGTTGGTCAAATATCTACCTAATCAACAACACTAAGTTTGTGTGCTCTAGACACGACCAACATTGAAAGACCAGAGGAATGAAATGTCTTCCATGTCAATCTCCAAAGAGGGCTGGCTCCCTTACTAATCCTAAACTAGTTGAAGACTAGAGTTGTAGGAAATAAATTAGAAAATGTAGAAATAAATGGAAATATGGCCACAGGACGACTGTGTAGGATGGGAATAGACTGATAGTAATAATCCACACCAGACAATAAATAACATGTAATAGATAAAGAAACAATATAGTTTACTTAAATCTTTGCACATATAATCCTTCAAATTGAAACTCCAACAATCACTCCTGTCATCGACACGATTCAAATTCAACTTGTAGAATTTAAATTCAGGAGTAAAAAGAAATGCATAAATAAAAATACAATAATGCACCAAGTCATTTACAAATCCAAGAGCTCTGTATATCTATTACTATAAATAAATTGAAGAGTTTTCTCATAGGATATCTATTTTTTCCAACCCCTTACAATAAAAATTGGTTTATTATTAATAGAGGTTTGTGTCTCTTTCATTAAATACATGAAATGAACCAATGTCCATAGATCAGAGTCATTACAAGTCATATTTTCTTGGAAATATTCTTCTAAAAATCATGATCCGAAAATGATTTGGAGTGACGAGGTATTTTGATCACCACGAAATTAAATTTTGGGCACCTCCATCGTCTTTAAAATCAAACATATGCTTCAATAATTTACTCCTCATTAAATTTTTTTTAGAGAAATTAAAACCTTTGAGAAGATGTTCTTGAAAATAACACAAATGATCTCTAGTTTGCCACCAACATTAAATTGCAGCAATAATTTAAGGTATATATTCAAAAAAAAAAAAATCAACCTTTAATATCACCCAATATGATGGCAATTAAATATCAAATCATGCATCATTTAATTTGAAATTTATCCTCAGGCACTGCGAGCAACTTAACTCATTTGCTTTTACCATGAAAATGCTTTCACTAAGAAAAATATTTAAAAATCCTCTTCACCTAAACTTTAAAGTTTTTAATAATGTTGTTCCCAAACAAAGAGATGAACATGATTGCCTTTGGAAACAAATTTGCCCCTTCCTTTTAAACTTCAAGAAAACTCACTCGAAACAAAGGGTGAACGTGATTTTTATTTGGAACAATTTAAAATCACCTCTGCTTCAAACGATTTCACCAAATGGAACTCCTAATATGTGTTCACCCCTTGAAAAAACAAAACACATCTCCACTGAGGTGTAAAGGTAAAACCAATATTAATTTTATTTATTACCCAATTATATGTTCTTATGCCATTCACCCCAATTATGTCATTTGCTTCCAAAAGGAGTGAATGAGCTTGTTTCCTAAATTTTGGGGCAATGACGATGTGCATCTTGAAATCATGTTCACCCAAATGAAAGGTGAACATGATGTTCGCCCCTCTCATGAGGTGAATGTTATTGCATTATTTAATATTCAGTGACTAGCTTCCCTTGGAATGCGTTCACCCCACCAATGGGTGAACGTGACGTTCACCCTTCCAATGGGGTGACCATGATTATGTTCTAACACTCGACTGAATTTTATCATTTTTCTTCTTTCTTTGATGTTGCTTTGTTTATGAAGTGACTTCTAGAGTGAAATCAATTTACTTCAACTTTTAATTTCTTCTATGATTCAATTAAATTATTTCAAATTTGATTTCCAAGTCGTGATTGGGGTTAGAGTATTTATTTTGCAGATGAAAAATTACATAAAAAACTAAAATGATTGTAATGTTTGTTTTAAAAAATAAGCAAGATGCTACATCCTAAATTTTTACATTACAATCAGCAATTTATTTAAAACTAATGTGGCATAGTGCAAAACTGCCAATACCTTCAGTTTTATCTATTGTAATATTTACCATTTTTGTGAGGATTTTGATAGTTTTGTTGATATTGCATTGTAGAATATAGGGTTATGAATAAGGAGTCGGATACAAAGTGTACTTATAAAATCGGGGTGAATCTAGTCCTAAGGTGTATAAACATTGGTGTAAATTTTCAAAATTTTGCAATAAATTTATCAAATAATGACGATTCTATGAAAATTGTGCACCAAAATTTTCAACCTTAAAAATGGTGACTAAAAGAAGTGACTCTAACAAGGTCACTATCATAAGGCAACTGATAGAAGCGACTGTCACATGGTGATTGATAGAAGTGACTATCACATGACAAATACCAATGGTGACTATCACAAGGTACCTAATATGATGCGACTGTCACAAGGTGACTATCACAAGGTGACAGTCACATGGCGACTGTCACATGGTGGTTGTCATATGGTGATTGTCACATGGCAACTATAGCATGACGATTTTTATATGGTGATTGGAAAAATACGACTACCAAAGATCATCAATAAGATGCTACCACATGTCATATCCTATACCACGTGTTATGCATCCATTGAATTCAGCCATGCAGACTTTTATAAATAGAATAGCAAAATCATTTTTCACCTTTTGCACAATGATTTCTAGAGCAATTTTAGAACATTTTCTTACATTTTTAGTGTGTTTTCTACAGTGATTTTAGAGCTTTTTATGGTGGTTTTTTGAGCATTTTGTGATCATTTTCAAGGCATTTTATGATCATTTTTTGGGTGTTTTCAAAGTTTTTTCATGAATTTTTAGAGTATTTTTTGAGCTTTTTTAGAGGGTTTTCAAAGCGTTTTCCCAACATTTTTAGAGTGTCTTTTAAGAACACAAGCTTATACTGAGAGGGGGGGTGAATAGTATAAGACCTCTTTTTACTTTTTCCTTTATACTTCAAAATAGTAAAGCAATATACCCAAAGCAATATCAAAGCAATGCACAATATCATCCATAAAGTGACAACAATTTTAACGTGGTTCACTCAAAATGGCTGGGCTACGTCCACAAAACTTTTCTCTAAAAGTTATCTCAAATTTCTTTGGGAATCCTTCACAATTACAATGTTTATGAGCCTCGGCCCAAAGAAGATACCTTCCCCCAATAAGAATTTATGAGCCTCTGCTCAAAGGAGATACCTTCCCCTCTGCTCTGGAAATGATCCCTCAAAAGATCAATTACCTCTACCTCTTGCCAGCACGTGGAACTCCTTTCCACCAAAGACCTCCTATCCCTAATTCTTAGCCTAAGAGACCTCTGCCTTCTATGATCACATCCACAACAGCTTAGCAACCTTTACCAAACACAGTCAGTCGATCTAGTACAAGTCTTCCTCTATCTGTCAGATTTGTCCAATGCTTAAGCTTGAACAAATAAATCCTCTACACACAAACCCTCTCAAAGAATTGCCAAATTTGTCCTCAGGTTCTTCTCAAAGAACCAGTGCACCTCTATCCTCAAGTTCTCTTATAGAACTATCAAACTTAGCTCACAAGTCCTCTGCTAGGACCTGTCCAAATCTGCTCACAAGTCCCCACTGGAACCTGTCCAAAACTGCTCATAATTCCCCATCGAAACCTGTCCAAGACTGCTCACAAGTCCCCATCGGAACCTGTCCAAAACTCAGCAAGCTCACCAAGAAAAAAAACTTTCTTAGTAGGAAATCACAAGGTGAATTGTTAGAGACCCAATGTGATTTGTAAAACTCATAGAAGCATAAAGAAAATTTTTAGAGACTCAATATTTTCTATACTCAAATCCCAATCTCAAAACTCAACTCAAATCAAATCAGCTCAAACTCAATCTCAAATATGAAAACGTAACTCAATATATGAAATGGATAGGATAGACTTTCTTTCAAGAATATGAAACCCCAAAAATTGACAACTATGCAAAGAATCACATAACAATGATACTCATGTTCTTTTCACCATCAATTAGGGCTTCAACAACAATGCTCATCAAACAAGGTTCAATCAACACTATTCAGCTCAAAACACAACCTTGAAGCATTTCACAATCAACATTAGAAAAGGAAACAAGTAGATCTCCTTTTCTCTCCAATATTATTTGAACAAAAATCATCCACCAACTCAAATAAAAATAGCACAAAACAACTTTTCAAATCATCAACAAAGGAGTAAGCCCAACACTTTAACCAAGTAAAGAATAGCTTGACTATTACCAATTTAATGAAAGCAAATGTCAATCTCAAAGCTGCCCACTTAAGGTTTCACAACTTCACACAAGAAGCAATTTTAACCTGAAAAAATCATGCTTTCATTTCCATAATCAACCAAAAGCACTCTCAACATTACAATAAAAAATTATCCCTTATACACCTTATTTCTCCCGTATAGTCTTATCAAAAATAAAATTTGTCTCTCATAAGAATGCAATAAGATATTTCAAACAACACCTTCAAAAGAATATTTTATCAAAAATAAAACAAGCTTTAAACTCCTTATAATTCCTAAGTTGTTTTGCCCTCTAATAAACTTCCTCCATCCGCAAAATACACTTAGCAAAAATTAATTTCGAAAATACCTTGGCCAACATCAAAAATCGCGCTATGGAGAAATTGTCCATGAATTCTAACACCACCCGCTGCGTCCACTGCACGATGAAAAATCCTTTTGCATTATTCGAACGCGAAACCTCCCGTTCGGGTAGTGCAACAACAGCCTAGCCGCTACTGGTGCACCAAAGGCGCCCAGTGAGGTTTAAACCTCATGCTGTTAGCCTTGTTCCTTCTGTGCCAGGGACTAAATAAAACAACAATGCCTCCCTTTCTTCTGACGCGAACACGAAGATGAAAACCTTACGATGGGTTTACGAAAATGACGAAGACACAATCGGAGAAGAAATCCGAACAGCGGATCATGAAATCACAGCGAGGAAGAAATCGAACAATAGATCACAAATTCACAGCAAGCAACTCTTTTCAAAATGCAAATGGAATAATTCTTGATTTTCATCAAGGGAGATTTATATGCATTTTTACCATAAGCTCTTGACGTCGGCGAGGATATTAACACGTCGGCAGAGGTCTTGGCTAGTAGCCACAATATTAAAACATAGCACCCACATAGTTAAGACATTTGTGCCATGGGTTAGGAGAACCCATTGCAAACAATAATTTAGTATTTATTTAAAAATAATTAAAGGGAACCTTAACAAGGTTTTTAATTATTTAAATAAATACTTCCTCCTCGACCCAAATGCATTAAACTAATGCATCCACCTGTAGTCTTTAAACCTACCAACTTGGGGTTTACAAACGACCTTTGAAACTGCCATGCCGGAACCTTCAAGAAACATTTTATCAAAGCAAAACTTTTTACATCAAACAAATTCCTTCAAGAGCTTCTTGACATCAATGACAATTTATACACATGATCAAGGGCAATGTACCCAATGTACTAAAAATTGCCAACAATTTTAAGAGCATTTTTAGAGATTTATAGAGGGTTATCAGAAATGGCTAGTGCTTCCTCTCCTCTCCCTTCCAAGGTATATTTCAAGAGCTACCATTTCCCAAACATCAAGAATATTTTTAGCACTCTTGAGAGAGATTCCAATTGGCTTTGCACCTCCAGTGTTGCTAGAGTCATGAAGATGCTATAGTTGGATGTGAACATCTCCCCAATGCAATGTATTGATACTTCCTATGATCATGATGTTTCCACTATACAAATTAGAGTTAATAACAAGGATATTATTTTTACTGTGAACCCCTTGGATGTGCAGTGATTAATAGGGCTACCATATTTAGATGGTCTCCTTGTTAACAACCAATACACATTGACTGAATCTAAAAACTCAATGCTGACATACATATATTGCATAAATATAGACCATTTGAAAGGTATGTTTTTGAAAATTTTGTTTTTGTTTATCTTTAATTTTGATGTATTATTTTTTCCAATGTCCATTCTCTAATAATTTTCTCTTTGTTTTTTACTTAAATCTTCTAAATCAAAAAGGGGTTTGAACATTTCCAATGTTTTAGAAAAATTTCTTTATGCGTGTATTAAATTTTTCTTAGGAAGGCTTATTCTGTAGGGCCGACCTACAAAAATGTTGTTTTGGTATTTTTCATTGTTGATTCATTGTATTGATGGAGGTAGATATGATTGGTGCACTCACATTTCAAACCACCTAAAACATGACCTTATTTCTACATAAAAATTTCAATTTGCGTACATAGTAACCTCTAGCAACTTTATTATTTGTTTTTTCATGAAGCAAATTACAATATTCAACAAAATAATCCTCCAACTACATTGCACCCAAATGTTTTGGCTATTGGGATCAATGAGAATGAAATACATGTAAAATTATATATTGGAATAGTCTCTCTTTTTTGTCTTTTCAATCAATCTTGTTATTTTCTAATTTTATTTTGAAAATAGAGAAGAGCAACTCACTCATCCAGTAAAAGGGATGCTATCATCAATATTCAAGAAGCATTTATCAATTCTAACATGCAGTCGTAATCATCATCAGTAACTTTTAGCCATAAACATGGAGGTCTCCTAATTGACAACATACACATATGGATCCTCTTACTTCTATACATGCATCTACTATAGTGGACATTGAAGATATAACCTCCAACTCACACTAATTTTAATAATGTATTTTAACAATATAAAATTATATTTAGTTTGAGAAAATATTTTAAATATTTTTAGAGCAAAGACCAACACTTGCACCATCAATGACACTGACTGCAGAGTTTGATTTGAGTATGTTCAGTTAAAATTATTATATTTTAATGGTATTATTTTTAAAACTAGTTTTAATTTATAATTTTCATATAAAATTTTGCACAAAGACTAACTAGATTTAAAAGACTCAGAAAATAGATACCTCCACTGGGTGCACAATAGGAAAAATAACTATTCCTTCTATAGCAAGTCCATCAACATCAAGTTCATCCACAACAAGTCCAAAAAACTTCACAACATGCACCACTAATGAGGAACCAATCTCGCATGCGTGGGAAATAGTTCCTCACACTGCCGCAATAGCCGCATCAAGGAACTAATAGTTAGTTTCAGACATAGACTCAAATTGTGGGTCAGTCTATTGTTTTAGGAATGTCATTTCCAATTTTAATATCTAATAATTTATCAAATGTAAAAAATGTGTCTCGGATGCCCCCTCCAGATGTGAATCTTGAAGATGATTTTATGTATTATGATATGTATAATTTGAATTTATCGCTAAAGACATGTAATCTACATCATGGTTTAAGGATCGATGATGAAGTAGAGGAGAATGTTGAAGGAGATGCCTCCGATGTCTCCTCTTCCCCCCATCAACAAGTTATCACTCATCATCATCCAAATGATGATGATAAAATAAAATTTTCAAAAAATATTTTATTAGCAAAAATATGTAAGGCTATTATTACAAATAATCTTCTTATAGATATTGATACATTAAGAGAATGGGAATATTGGACCAAGGTTATGATCAAAGCAATAAATGATCGATACAAGAACTTTGCACATAGAAAGGAGCTGTTTTTAAACATAGAGAATGAGCCACAAAATCTCAATGCTCTATTGTGAAAAGTCAAATTTGGCATCATCCAGGCTGATTCTACAGTAGTGATGTAGTTCTAGCCATTATACTTGATAAATTAAAGAACCTAAATGTCAAAGCCCAAGCATATTTCAATGAATGGAAACTAGATAAGAAGAGAGGTTATGCATAAGGGGTCAGCCTCGAAATATATTTATAAAATGAAGGAAAATTATATTGGAATCCCGAAGAAATATGTAGAAGTATACATGATGAATTGCAACTATTTGTTTCCAAAAAATTTTAAACTGTGGTGAATTTCAATTTTTTTTCTCCAAAAATTTTCAATTCGTAGCAAATTTTTCAGTGTTTGGGGCCTTGAATATCAGGTTACAAACTCTAAAAATGTATGGTAAACTTAAAGGATTTAGGCCAAAAAGAAATGCTTTTAGCCTTTACGATTTATGACGATCGGTCTGAGATGTAAAATTCAATCGGTTGCAGGCATGTCGATTGACTACAGACTTGATGATCGATTGTAGAGATATTGATCGATTATAGACATGTCGATCGGTTGCAACGATGATGATCAATTGTAGATATTTCAATCGATTGCAGACATGCAAACGCTATAGATATACCGATCAGTTGTAGACATATCGATTGTTGATCAGTTGCATAGATTTCGATCAGTTGTAGTAATGACGATTGATTGTAGCAATGTTGATCGATTGTAGCTATGTCGATCAATTTTAGACATGTCAATCTATTATAGTTGTGTTGATTAGTTGTAGCCATGCTGATTAGTTGTAGACATGTCGATCTATTGCAGCCATGCCATTTGATTGTAGCCATACCAATTGGTTGCAACCATGTCGATTAGTTGCAGACATACCAATCAATTGTATCCGTACTGATAGATTGTATATATGTCACTTGTTGATCGATTGCAGATATGTTGATCAGTTGTAGGTATTATGATAGACTAATGGTGATCGATAACCATGTAACCGATCGACTAATGTTGATAGAAATAGTACTACAACCTATTGACTAGTGTCTATCGATGCTTTTGCAACTGATAGACAATTACCAATTGACAATACTTGCAACTGATAACCTATTGCCAATCGACCCCTTTGCAACTAATTGACTAATACCGATAGACACGGTGCTACAATCGACTAACAAATGATGATCGACACCTCTATAATCGATAGACAAATGTCGATTGACAACCCCTACAATCGATAGGTTAACACCGATCGACACTTTTGAAACCAATCGACACTTTTGAAACCGACTGACACCTCTGTAAGCGATAGATGTATGTCGACTAACACCTCAAGTTTTTTTTGTTTTAGAGCTATTTTTGAGTTATAGTATTTTTTATGTATGTTTATCGATACCTAGTACAGTATATATACGGGTAGTATATGAGGCAATTTGGGTGGGAAATATAAAATCATTTATAATTTGAAGGTGATTTGGGCAAGAAATAAAAATCATTTATAATTTGAAGGCAATTTGGGGGGAATATCAAAATTATTTGTAATTTGAGGTCGAAAAATTAAAATAAAATTATTTTCATGATTATCAACGGTGGACGAATTTACCCCAAAAAAACTTACACCCTGTAAATTGCAGGCGAATGGGCCCCGCTGAAAGGATCTAAAATTAGCCAATTTAAAATATAAAAAATATCAAATAGAGCCAATTTGTGATATTTCATGCTTATTCATAACCCTGATAAGAAGAAAGTAGCAGTAGTAAAAACTACAAGACTTACAACTAATGTAAGTTTTACATATATCTAAAATTCATTTTTTTCTTTAATATATTTTTTAATTAATATTAATCATTTTCTCTTGTGTTTTGCAATCTAATTATCAACATTTAAAATAGTATCTGTCAACTATGAAAAAATTGATCAGGGCAACAAAAATCAGTGTGAGTAATGCTATTGAATTGAAGAAGAGACTACAATACACTGTTTGAGCAAACAATTGGCTGAAAAATATTATCAAATAAAAAGGGCTTGGATGTTGATGGTGTAGTAAAATAAAATGATAAAGAGTTGAATCCACCATTTAAATAACATCCAATGAAGTAAGAATATTTATTGCTATCAAGGATAAACACTATAGTTGATAGTTTGGTACAGGATAGTGCATTGGATGCAAATAATATTGAACTAGATGAAGCCGATACTTCAGGGACTTTGTAGGAAGAGAACGTACAAAAGTAGAACTGTTGTTTCCTTACTTGATGATTCTAGAATATGGTGAAACTGAGCGAAACATATTTTCAAAAACTCATATTTTAATATGTTTTCAAGATTATTATTTTATATTACTTTTCATATATTTTTTTCAATATTGTGATGTTTTCATCAGTTGTGTGGATGGAATAAATAATTTTGAATTATGTGGATGCAATAATGGAGCACCAATATTTAGTTTTCCACAAATTAAATACTCAATACATGGTTTTCAATACATGGATTGTCATACATTGTTTTCAATACATGGTTTATTCTATACATGGTTTTCAATAAATTGTATTCAATATATGGTTTGCCATACGTGGTTTTCTATATATGGTTTATTCAATACATAGTTTGCCATACATTGTTTTCAATACATGATTTTAAATACATGGTTTATTCCATACATGATTTGTCATAAATTATTTTCAATAGATGGTTTATCATAAATGGTTTATTAAATACTTGGTTTATTCAATAAAGGGTTTACTATACATGGTTTTCAATACATAGATTTTCATACATTGTCTATTTCAATAAATGGTTTATTTAATACATGACTTATACTTTATTCAATACATGGTTTTAACTTTGCTATATATGGTTTTCAAAATATATGAAATCAAAATACATGTGAAAAATAGTAATATTTGTGATTTTGTGATAAATATTTTATTCTAAAATACATGAAAACATGTCTCAAAATATAATCAAATATCAATATTAATATGTGAAATCAAATCAAATAAATGAATCAATCTTAATATGTGAAATAAAATCAAATAAATGAATCAAATCCTAATATTCTATTGAGAAATGATAGTTTAATATGTGAAATCAATCAAATGAAAGCATCTTTGCATCATAATTGTGGAAGCTAGAACAAACTCTTTTCATACTGTGTAAAATATTCTGCATTCATACAAAAACAATTTATCATCATAGTGTCATCAGTGTTACCATTATCCTCATAATCTCGAGTATTCATGAAACCTCTTCACTTTGCCAAAAATTTCCAATATGACAAAGCTCTTCCATAAGGAAATTGCTCAACCTCATATGTTGACACATATACTCTCAAACAATTTTTCAATTTTTTGTCCAATCTATTTCGAAGTTTAGATTTTACATATGATAATGCACTAAATACCCTTTCATCCTCAACAAATCTTAAAATCATTGTTTGGTATAATTCATATAAACTAAAATATTCATGCATAGTATGTTACAGGATAATACTAGGATATAAATATTTTCACAAACATGAAATAGAACCCCTTTCATGGTGATTAGTGAATTGTGAAACTTGAGCAGACATTATTGTTCCAAAATAGTTTGATTGTTTTGTCAAAATATCTTTGTTTAGAATGCCATTAATTTTAATACCATTTAATACCACAGGTTTAATGAAATGGCTAGCAAGAGTGCCCATGTATTTAAGAAAAAAACCATTTATATTTTGGTATTCATTACAAGGATTCCAAAATGTCGGGTTAACCACACTCATAGCCTCAAGAAATTCATCTCTTTGAAAATGGTCTCTCATTTATTTTGTCAATGATTCTGCTATTTATTTTAGTTTAATTTTTGTATCTGTTACATATACATGAAATTTATTGTATGTTATGGCTATTTTTCTACTTCATTTGTAGCTATATCCATTCGTTGACCAAAATAATATAAAGAAATTTATTTTTCATGGACATTAATACAAAGATGATCATTTATATTGAACTTCAAAATGTTTTTAGGATCATTCACATTTGTCAATGCTCTCCAAATCTCAAACATGGGATACATAAAAATTTCACCAGATGTGAACATCGTATCAATATGTAAGCAAAATTATTTTCTCGCCTTGATGAAATCCATAATATAAATCAATATTTATTGTGCAATTTTGATCAAAGTATTAATTTCTTCCAACATTGGAATAATACCACACAATGTGAGAAGTGTTTCAAAGTCACTCATTCAAAATAGCAAATATTTAGCCTTATCAACTGCCGTACGATTTGCAAACAAAAACCCTACTAAGGATTAATATTATTTGAAAACTCTATATATCGATTGATACATTGAAATCCACCAAGTATCTACATATTTTAATAGGTTTTTACCATCATTAACTCCTAGTACAAACTGCTAAAACTTTGAAAATATTTTTGGACTACGTGAAAAATAATCATGAATTTCATAGACAAGCTCTTCCACTCTCACTATATTTGTAAATTTATCCACAATTTTGTATGCAAGATTAATTCTATGAGCCATGCAATGAATAGGGATAATATATGGGGAAAGAGATGTTTGTAGTCTAACAAAAAAGACCATTCCTATGTCCTTGCATTGAAGCAGCACCATTAGCTCTGAACATATTAACTTGGTGGCTATTTTTATTTCATTCATTCCTACTATTTCCTTTAAACTAGAAACAACAACATTGTAAATGTTTTTTGCATTGCAATTTTCCACCATCTTGCATAGTCCAAGTAAATGAGGATGCCTTAAATGATTTTCTAATAGGTAAACATACATGCAAATCCAATATGTGTTGTCTACAACAGTCACCTTATCAATTGAAAGTGAAATGAATTTGGCATTTTTTATTTTCTCTTTGAGGTCATCCTGCTCAACGAAGATATACATTTTGCCATTTCCCAACCACTTTGATTTGACCAATGGGTGCTAGGTAAGTTCTACACATAAGCTAGTTTAAATAGAGATTTATAATCAATAAAATCTGACATAGGTCTACCCTTTTTAAGAATAGTGAGTACAACAACAAACTGTAAACTTTTTGAAGCTAAAGTAAACTTTTCTATTTTTTAAAATTAGCCTTGAATCATTGCACCTTTATCAACCAAATTTTGCTTTTGTTTCATTGCTTTATCATATTTTTATGCATATTTGATATGGGCACACTCTAATATATCCTTCCACCTATAATTTTTCTTTATTGGTCCATCACTTTATTTTGTTTTTATATAAACCTTTCCACAATTTTTTTCTACTGTATTTTTATTAAGTTATAATTTGTGATTTTTTTTCATGTTTCTAGCTACAAATTCTGCATATCTTATTACCTCATTAATATTCTCTCGAAGGACTAACTCAACAAATGGAAAATCTAAAATCCAATCAGTCTGAAATGATCTATTAATTTTCCATCTAGATGACCTTGCATGTTTATGTTTTTTATAAGAAGATTCTTTGGAATTAGGTACTGCATAAGAACTATTCATATGTTTTCCATTTAGTGTGTTTGTTTCAGGAATCTCTTTATGTTGGTATTCTATTTCTTTAATAAAAATTTCATCTGTGGACTTTTCATTATCGTAGTTATGTGGAAGTGGATTCATACCAGGGTCACCAATATTTTCTGTAGAGATAATACTAGATTCAATACCAGGGTCATTATCATTATTCTTTTTAAAAGTGTACCTTCTTTTAAAAAATAGATATAAATAATTGACAAAGCCATCCACCAATAATTACCCTTCTTAATGAATGAAGACATTATGTATAAAATTAACAATGCACAAAAATTAATTGGTTAGTAAGTAAAGGTGTTCATACCTATAATTTGTGCAGATGTTTACGGCTTACTGGATTTCAAAATATCATAAAAGTATTTGAGGATAATCCTTATATCAGGACTATAATATTGGTCTTCCTTCTTTCCACTACCAATAGGTGACATTTTACCTATATAAATAGAAGAGTAACAAGAACATCATTTTGAAAAATAGAAATAATTGGTAAAAAAAAAAACTACTATTCAAAACAACAGAATATATGTTCCATTGAAGCTCGATATTGGTGCCCAAATAATAGGAAAACATCCTTATTGATTTTTAATGAACAAAAATGTATTAAAAAATATAAATGGTAACAAAAATTTACCTATAAATGGTTGGTATTGTATGTTAGTCAACTTATGACAGTCGCCTTGTGATAGTCACCTTGTGCTAGTCACCTTATGCCAGTCACCTTGTGATAGTCACCTTGTGCTAGTTGCTTTGTGCTAGTTCCCTTGTACCAGTTGCCTTGTGTTAGTCGCCTTTTTGTAGTCGCCTTGCGACAGTAACCTTGTGATAATAACCTTGTGATAGTCACATTGTGATAGTCATATTTTATCAATTGATTCTATTGGTTGCCTAGTGTCAGTCGTCCTATGATAATCACTTTGTTATAGTTATTTTTTATCAATCGCTTCAGATGATCACCTTATGTCAATCATTTTGTGATAGTCACCTTGTTCTAGTTACCTTGTAACAATCATCTTGTGACAGTCGCTTCGTGTCTAGAAAATTACATGGAAAGTTTAACTAGAATTTACATGTTGTCTAGACTATATGTGTATGGTTTAGAGAGTTAAATCATGATATTTCATTTGAATCAAGAAGAAAAACAAATTTATTTTATCTTATTGCCTCATTATGAGAAGTTGAATCTCATGGCAAAATAAGGTTGCAAAGGAGGAATGGAAGCTTGAAGAAACAACTATAAATTGAAACTAAAAAAAATAATGTGTCTAGTCCACCATGACTTTATCACCAACCATATGGGTCTTCCTATTATTATCTATTAACTGGTGGAGTACCATGATTATTCCATTTATGACTAGCTTGTGAAATGAATACACATATTCAACATCTAGAATGAAGAACACATACACATATTCCATAGCATAGCATGACATACTCTATAAAGTTGATGTTGTGATCGATGTTATCAAATGATTTCTATTAAATACCAAAATAGAAACCATAGTTCTAAAGATTCAAATTGAGTTCAGGTATAGAACATCATCCATCCTTGATGAGTGGTTGATTCATTGTATGGGTCTTCATCTCATTCCTCCAAGCAAATATGTGAATTTTTTTAAAGAATTAATGCCCTAAATGCTCATTTATGTTTGAAATCCATCATATTATTTATGTTCCCCTACTCTATTGTTACTACTATGGAGCAGTGAAATTCTAAGATATACCTATACAAACGTGAATGTATTGGTAATAAAATTATAGAATAACTTGGAGAATTTGGAGGTACATCCTCCCATGGAGCTTCACTGGTATTTTTATAGTGGAGAACCATCATATTATTTATGTTCCCCTACTCTATTGTTACTGCTATGGAGAAATGAAATTCTAAGAGATACCTAGACAAACATAAATGTATTGGTAATAAAATTATAGAATAACTTGGAGAATTTTGAGGTACAACATCCCATGGAGCTTCACTGGTATTGTTAGAGTGGAGAATATGGCCATTTCATAAGAAATTTTTTTTATTTGGGTTGACTTCTATTTTTTGACTCTAAAACTATACTTACCATCATCCACAACTTACTAGATTGTGTTATGTGCTATCATTGTTATAAATGTTAACATTGGGAGTGACCTTGACCTCATGCTACGACAATACCTAAAATTGTTAGACATTTTTTCTTAGGATTTTCCTATATTTTTAAATCCTCTTATTTAACATAGAAAGTGTCAATGCACTTATTAGGTCCATATAATCCAACCTAAACGTCATGTGGATTTGGTTCAATATTTTATATTTTTATTCTTCTACATTCATTTCCAATTTATGACCCTTACTATACTTCTTGGTACCATATCTTTTAGACACCAGAATATCAAAAAAATTACATGCCTTTTACAAATTATGAATATAATACTATTTTTTTCATTGTATATCTAATTTTGTTTTTCTATTATTATGTTTTTCTAATTTTTTTGAGTTGAACAATGGTGTCCTGAGTGACAATCATGTAAACACTCTTGATTTTCTTAATATCACTGATATCAAAGGGTCCATCATGGCAATAAGAAGTGACCATAATATTGATCTCCAACATTAGGATCCATGCATGATTGCATGTAATGGTTCATCGATGCAAGTATCCAATTAGTAAATTTTTGTATGCCTATTCACCCCATTATATTTGCTTTAGAATACAATGAAGGTAAATGAAAGTTTAATTCCATAAAAAATACCTTCTATTTATGAATGGAAAAAATAGTAACATTTGTAAAATTATAATAAAAAATTTTGATTTCACCACCACCACTGCTTAGGTGTTAATCCATATAGTTCCCTTGCTCATGTACATTGTCCATCGAACATTGACTTGGAGTCCATAAATCTGGTAGCTTCCAATTTTGTAGTGAAGGATAAGACCATCATTAAATAAAACTAATTTCATGCACATATGAATAAATTAATTAAATCCATGAAGTACATATTTAAATTATTATAGTAATACACAACCAACAATGCACCTTTTATTAGAAAATTTTTAATTTACTACCATGGACCTGGATCTATTTAGATCAATTTGATATTTGTATGCTTTTGGGTCCTCCTTTGGCAGAAATTGTAGTCAACTTTCCAATGTTTGATATTTCTTCTACAAGTCTCTTTTGAGGCTTTTGAATGATTTTTGGTACAAATTAGGGTCTCCTTTTTTATCTCATGGAAGTTCAAATTTATATGCTTCTTGAATCGTGATAGAGTTATGCCTATGCATGTCATGTTTCGTATTATACATTTCTTTTATTATCAGTTGGCTTGGAATGATTTTGATAACAGGAATATTTTTTATTATAGATATTGATTTTGACATCGTCTATTATAAGTTACATTTTGATACTATAGAGTTTTTTATGAAATACATGATCGGTACTATTCAACACTCAATATAATGCAAGTGAACCTCATAAGTGATGATTTACTGTAATGCATCTAATGTTTGTAGTGATTGGTTATCCATGTAATATGGTAGGATGATAAGGATACCATAAGGATACTTGTAAGTTCATATGACCTATGCCTTGATGGAGTACTTCAACATTGGTGATCAAATAAATCCTTATCTTTCTTAGCATATATCCTTGACTTCCTTATTTCTTCAAAGTATTATAGTCCAATGCTTCTATTGTTGGGAGGAATGATGAGGATAATCATTTTATTATATTTTATTTTTTAGCAAAACCTATGTACGAAATGTGCAAATAAAGCTTCACGTATGAAGCTTCGTAGGTTGGTAGTTGCCAACTTAAGATAGGTAATTGTTAATATTAGGATTAGTTATTTTCTTTCTAAAGTTATGTTTTTATTCTATAATTTGTAGCTTACACATGATCTAGGAAATATATGCTTATCATGTATTTTAGTCTTTTTGATGTCGATATATAATATTGTAAGGTTTCATTTAACATCAATGAATAATTATTTTTGTCACATGTGAATTGCATATCATCTTGGCCAACTTGGAATTTAATATACATAAAAATATCTAAGTATTTGATTACTCTCTTGTGTATGCATAATTGGCATCATAGTTTACCTATAGGTCCTTATCACTGGCCTCATAGTCAAATGTTGCATTCACCCGTTCTTGAGTATCTATTTTAGAAAGAATATATACTTAGTATTTGATCTACGAAACAATGAGAAGGGATATTGAGATGGTAAAAATGGATAAATATATTTACAATTTTAATTTTGAATAAAATATTAATTTGTTGATTACCAATCATGCAAAACTTACAAATATATACAGTTGAAAATTTATCATAGTGTTCTAGGCCATGTATGATTGTTAAATAAGTTAGATAATAGTGGAATATTGATCCTATTCCTATATTATTTCCTTGATATGTTATATATAATAGTATATAACCAATTAATATTTATATCTTATACAATGTATTAAAAAAAGTTTCACTTAAATTAGATATTATAATATTTAAATTTGAAGTCATATTTCTTATCTAAATAAAATATTGTAAGGTCCATATAAATGTATAGTAATTTTATGACCATTATATATTACTTCAAAGATTATTTTAGTATGAGGTTATTATTATTTCTATTTCATTCTAATTTGAGTGATTACTATCATGCATTAAATATATCATAAAATAGCCTATTAGCTTGCTAAGTGATTTTATATTAGCTAGATTTTGAATGGCTATAAAAGCACCCCTTGACATGTTACTTGTTTTCATGTTGATAAGTGTAGACACCAAAACAGCACAAATCCGATTATGTGACAACAAGCGTTGATCGCATTGACACACATAGCCCCTAGGGAAGCCCCAAGAGGTTAAACAGTGGTCCCAACCACTTCCAAAAGTAGTTTGAAGGTCAGAGGTCAATTTGGCACCTTTTTGGCACCTTGCTCTCTGCTCGTCCCACCTAGGGATGAACACAAACTGGCATTCGTCCCACCCAGGGACGAATATCAGCATTTTCCCCAGGGTGAGGTGAATAACAACTTTGACTAGCAAAAATTCAAACCTCAACAAGTCCGCCAGTTAACTGAAGCTTAGACCATGCAATTGCGAGGAAGGACTTCAAATCAGGGAGAGAGACTTCAGTCATGCATGTATTTGATTTTTGAAACCTCATGCAAGGATATTCTAAATCAAGGAATTAGCTTTTCTCTCAAATTAGGACATGCAACTCCAGTGGCGGCCTCGCAAGCGCAATTCAAACAAGGAGACCCTAGGTCTATAAATTGGTGAGTTTTCCCACCCAAAATATGGACAGAGATGGAGCATTTGAACAACGAAGTGCTGCCAATTTACATACCTACTTGCGATTTGTGCTTTCACATCCTTAATCTCTCATTTAAAAGGGAGGCTATTGGATGAGTATTGGAAACACGAATCCAGACCAAAAACCCGATTTATGACAACAAAAATCCACAAAATTTGTCGAAAACACCCCATAAGGATTTTTGGACCTATACCAAGTGGATTTGTGCTGAAATAGTGTCTTAAACGATGGGCGTCCTGCCCCCGGGCGCTCCCCAAACTATCATAGTCATATTCGCCCCACCCCGGGATGATTAGAATTATGTGATATATTTCTCTAGTTTTTCTATGCATTTTATTCTAGATATTTTAAATAGGTTATAGTTCAAATTTCATTTCATTCTGAGCAATTTTGACCAGGTTTTTGTCATTTCCCACCTTTACTAACTTGCAGATGCCATCATCAAAATATGGGTTCTAGAGGCCAAATTGGAGAAATATTACCATATGGGTCTTCCCAAAACACACCCAATTATCTAACCCCAAATTTTCAGGTCATTTGGAGCTTTCTAAGTAGGACATTGAAGAGGGTGCTTTTTGACAAGTTATTGCAGGTCTATTCGTCCCACCATGGAGCGAATTCAAATCTGTGAGGAATTTCCAGACTTTTATTTTTGAAGTGGTCTTTTGGTAACATAATTATGCTACTTTTAAATTTTTAGGTTGATCCTAGGTCATTTGATTATCTTTTTAATATTTTCATGCATACACTAATAGTAGGTCTTGGGAAATACATGTTTTATTCTATCTACAGGTGCTACTAATATTTTCTATTTGTTTGAACGCAGGTTTTTGACGTTAGAGGAGAAGGAAGGAGAAAATAATCACATACAAAAGTGGCAAAAATGTTTTGGTCCGCCCATATTACATGTGGGCACGCAAAATAAGGATTGTTATCCATGGATGTTGTGACAAGAAACACATTTGACACTCCTATCCACTAAAAAGGAAGGAGACATATTGTAACACAAATTAAAAAGTGTATCAATAAAGATATTACCATATTTCATATTTCCTTTATCTTGTGTCAAATTGGTCTATGTTATTTCTTGTTCTTTCTTGTGGCATATTCCTTTTTGTTTTCGTATCCTCGTGCTTTCAGTGGTGATCACGGTGGGACCACATTGATTTGCTCGAGCAATATGAGCCTCCTATATCGCAAGCAGCTGTTGGAGCCAACAAAGGCCTTTGGATCTCTGATAGTGACTACGAAGATGAAACTGAGATGGCTTATCTCAATCATATGCGATAGATGCAACAACAATACCCTTTGGACATAGACGACATGTTTGAACATTTACACATAGGTCCAAGACATAGGTGGCACCTCAACCCGATGTAGTTATAGCAATTACTGCACCCACCACTCCAGGTACATAGAGAGTATCTTCCACATGGAGACCTTATACAACCATCATTTCCTAGGGAAGATCTTGTCCTCTTATATGCACATAGGGCTGATCCATTCGTGCCAGTGCCCACAGAGCCAGATCTAGAGCATCAAGAACATTTGGAATGTCAGAGTCATCACACCTACTATAATGGAGACCACAATCATTTCATCAACATGATCTCCATTGACTTAACCACCCCCATCCATGATCCAGTCGACCCAATATGGTCATTGCATCTAGACATAGAGGCTATAGATTGGGATCGCACTAACACACCACCATCCCCATAAAAGTATTGGCCTTGCGATGGGATGTTTCATTTCACTCTAGGACAGACTCAAGATGTCTTCCATGCTGAATAGGAACCTGACGTTCCTAACGATGATATTAATTCAGCAAACGATGTCCACCTGATCCCAACTCCATACTAGTTGGAGGACGGATCCCACATGTTGGTTGAGGAGACACCTAATGTAGACATCAACTCAGATCCAATGAATCCATGGATTCTCAAGCAGCAGGGTACTTCTATCCCTTGAAGAGCAAGCCGACTACATTAACCAAAAAGCTCTAAGGATTCCCGTAATCGCTTGGTCAACCCCAAAATGCCCCAAAGGTGTCCATAAACACTTTAGTCAAACCAAAATGCTCCAGGGATTCCTAGAATCTCTTGGTCAATCCACAATGTCCCAAAGGTGTCCATAAAATCTTTGGTCAACCCATAAGCTCCAAGGATTTTTGTAAGCTCTTGGTCAACCTAAAAAGCTCCAAGGATTTTTGTAATATCTTGGTCAACCTAAAAAGCTCCAAATATTTCCATAAACCCTTTGGTCAACCCAAGAGCTCCTAGTATTTCTGTAATCTCTTGGTCAACCTAAAAAGCTCCAAATATTTTCGTAATCTCTTGGTCAACCTAAAAAGCTCCAAGGATTTCCGTAATCTCTTGGTCAACTTGAAAAGCTCCAAGGATTTTTGTAATCTCTTGGTCAACCTAAAAATCTCCAAGGATTTTTGTAATCTCTTGGTCAACCCAAAAGCTCCAGGGATTCCCAGAATTGCTTGGTCAACCCAAAATGCCAAAAAGGTGTCCATAAACCCTTTGGTCAACCCAAAATGCCCCAAAGGTATCTATAAACCCTTGGGTCAAACCAAAAGCTCCAAGGATTTCTACAATCGCTTGGTCAACCTAAAATTCCCCAAAGGTATCCATAAATCCTTTGGTCAAATCAAATGCCCCAAAGGTGTCCCTAAACCCTTTGGTCAATACAAAAGCTCCAAGGGTGCCCATAACCACTTGGTCAAAAATAAATATTCAAAAACAAAAAAAAACAATAAAATCACACAAAAAAAACAAAACAAATTTTGCATTTCAATTCCATGCATACTCATAAAAATCAAAATACAAAAATACAGGTTGCATTAGGCATCGCATCCATACATTGCATAATCGCTAGGTCATACAAGTCAAAAGCACCATAGACTATAATTGCTTGACAATTTCATCATTTTCCACATAAAATTCATTGTATCAATGCATACATCCCGCATAACACCATACTCATTGTTCACATAGTTACATCCTAATGTAGGTAGGGTTTTTCGTCATTCAGCTGTCTTTAACTTCCTAGCCAAAAAATGTATAACATCAAACAGATTTTCCAAGGGAAATTTTTACTTGGGTCACGCCTTGTTATGTAACATCCCTACACAAGTTACAACACATAAAATAATTCCTAAGTTGTGTGATAGTAAGATGAAAACTACAAAGCAGTATAGGATACCATAGGTGAAGTATTAGCCTGTTCATCTCCCTGTGCTGAGAATGGTTCCAGAGTGCTGAGAATTGACAAAAGGACAAGCTCTTCCCCATTCATTCCCTCTAATAAATAGTGGTTCTCACCACTCACACAAATCCCAATCACCATTGGTCCCTAAAGTTGTAAGGATTCGTACTACACATCCCTGCCAAGGATGGGTAGTCATCCCCAAGGCCTAAAAGGATCGATGAACATTCAACAAACCAACTCCTCACAATCCATCATCACCATCATCTCCAAGCACCTTTGGTCTCCAAAGTCGTAAGGATTCATACTACATGTCCCTGCCAAGGCATAAAAAATCAATGCCCTTCCTTCATAAATCTCCATAATCCCCTTTGGTTCCCATAGTCGTAAGGATTCGTACTACATGTCCTTGAATAGGATGGGTAGTCATACCCAAGGCCAAAAGGATCAATGTCATTCATAAGCCAAAAACCTACAAGTTCAACTTTACCAAGCTCCAAATGTCAAATAAGATAACAGTGGTTATCACCACTATTTAACATCCCTGATCCAAAAAGAAAAACAAAAGAGAAAAATAAACAGTGATTTTCATCACTATGTATATGAGCAAATATCCTAAACTGTTGAGTCAATAAAAATCCCAAACTTGAATCCTTGGAATTCTCAGCATTCGAACAACCATCTAGGTAATCCTCATTACAGGTTTGGTGGACAGCCTACCTGGCAATGACCGTATCCTAAACGCATGACGATATGTCTATCACATTAGCTTTACATGTGAGCAGACCAATGTTTGCATGTGGATCAGATAGCTTATGGTACCTTAGATTGTCCCGTGGATTAATCTTACTAAACACAGCAACAAAGTTAGTGGTGCTAGTTAGGTGATCCTTAGTATAGGTTTGGTTGATAGTCTATCTAGCACTAGCGGTATCCTAAAAAATACCACATAAAAAAACTCAATTGCACACATAGGGATGTGAAATGACTTGGTTAAATTCAAGTCAAATTTATACCTTGTTCAAAAGTCTTGCGAGATAAACGTACAGTTTTGGCTAGTTAGTTAAAATATTTGAATCTCAAAAAAGCTTAACTACATTTTCAAACAACTGGTACATGTCATTCCATACTTCACCATCAATAAATATTCAAAATACAAAAAAAAAGTCTTCACATGCAAAGTCATTCCACAAAGTCATCCCATTAGTACAACAAGCCAGTCATTCTTATATAGTCTATGGTGCCATCGAAAAGTTCTCAAAAACTCATTTCATTCATTCCATATGCATACATCATATCATTAGAAACCTCGCATTCATAACCACATGCATACATCATCATAAATAACTGTGCATAAACATCAAAAACTGCACAAATACACTAAAGAAAGTAATAAAACTGTCCAATGAGAGTGCTTCGGCACTTGCCATTCCGGGCATGCAAAATAGATGTCAGGGTCACACATCCTCACTATCCTACTCCCTAATAAGGCTACCATAGCCGGACCGCTCCATGGGAAGATGAATTTTTGATAAATTCATCCCCAAACAACATCACCAAAATGGGTCAAAAACCAACCAAAAATAGCAATAACATTGCCGAACGAAGGTGCTTTTGTGCCTGACATTCTTGGCATCCAAAACAGACATTGGGGTTACAAATTTTTCTTATCTTACTCCCTAAGAAGGCTATCATAGCCGGACCGCTCCCCGGGAGGACAAATTCTTGACAATTTTAGCTCCAAAATGCGTCACAAAAAGGGTTCACACCCAGCAAAAATAGGTTAGAATGTTTGAAAACTGCTTTTGCATTTAATGATAAACAACTGAAAGCACCCTTACCTAAGTCATATTGGGTCAAGCGACTCGTCGCTTTTCTCATGTCGGTCATTCCCTCATTGATTCGTCGCTTGAGGGGGTAGTCACACTTAGTCACTAATCAACAAAAACATACCCAATCAAGGAAATGACATGCATTCAAAGGATCATTGACAAAGACAATCGCACCCCTGCTTGGGGTAGCAAACAAGAAATAATCACAAGCTGATCAAACACTTGGCATTCATGAATCATGAACTCAAGGTTCCCATAGACAAAAGGTTGCGCCCTTTGCCTATTCATGATTGATCAATGTATAAGCTCAAGTAACACCTCACTGAATAAGGTTAACACTTGAATTAAGTTCCTTAGCTCGTCAGAAGCAAGGATTAAATAATGCATCCCCTTTCCATGCTTGGGGCATCAAGAGTTGGTTAGGTTACTGAGAAACCCTAATCATTAGTGCTTTGGTTATCTATTTTTGCTTCGTGTTGTGCCTTGCACAGCGCTTCCCAAAAAGGGGCATCTGTAGACACCAAAATAGCATCAATTCGATTATGTGACAACAAGCACCGATCGCATTGACACACACAGCCCCTAGGGCAGCCCCCAGAGGTTAAACAGTGGTCCTAACCACTTCCAAAAGCATTTTTAAGGTTAGAGGTCAATTTGGAACCTTTATGGCACCTTGCTCTCTACTCGTCCCACCCAGGGACGAATATCAGCATTCACCCCAGGTTGAGGCGAATAGCAACTTTGACTGGCAAAAATTCAAACCTCGGCAAGTCCGCAAATTAACTGAAGCTCAGACCATGAAATTGTGAGGAAGGAATTCAAATTAGGGAGAGAGACTTCAGTCATGCATGTATTTGATTTTGGAAACCTCATGCAAGGAGATTCTAAATCAGGGAATTAGCTTTTCTCTCAAATTAGGACATGCAACTCTAGTGGCACCCTCGCATGCACAATTCAAACAAAGAGACCCTAGGTCTATAAATTGGTGAGTTTTCCCACCCAAAATATGGAAAGAGAGGGAGCATTTGAGAAATGAAGTGCTGCCAATTTACATACCTACTTGCAATTTGTGCTTTCACATCCTTAATCTCTCATTCGAAAGGGAGGTTATTGGGTGAGTATTGGAAACACGAATCCAGACCCAAAACTCGATTTTTGACCACAAAAATCCACAAAATTTGTCAAAAACACCCCATAAGGATTTTTAGACCTATCCCAAGTGGATTGGTGCTGAAACAGTGTCCCAAACGGTGGGCGTCCTGCCCCCGGGTGCTCCCCAAACTATCACAGTCCTATTCACCCCACCCCGGGATGATTAGAAATTTGTGATAGATTTCTTTAGTTTTTCTTTTGCATTTTATTCTAGATATGTTAAATAGGTTACAATTCAAATTTCATTTCATTTTGAGCAATTTTGACCAGGTTTTTGTCATTTCCCGCCTTTACTAACTTGTAGATGTCATCATAAAAATCTAGGTTCTAGAGGCCAAATTGGAGAAATATGACCATCTAGGTCTTCCCAAAACACCCCCAATTAGCTAACCCCAAATTTTTAGGTCATTTGGAGCTTTCTAAGCAGGACATTGAAGAGGGTACTTTCTAACAAGTTATTGCAGGTCTATTCGTCCCACCCTGGAGCAAATTCAAATCTGTGAGGAATTTCTAGACTATTCTTTTTGCAGTGGTCTTCTGGTAACATACTTATGCTACTGTTAAATTTTTAGGTCGATCCGAGGTCATTTGATTATCATTTTAATATTTTAATGCATACACTAATATTAGGTCTTGGGAAATACATGTTTTATTCTGTCTACAGGTGCTACTAATTTTTTCTATTTCTTTGAATGCAGGTTTCCGATATCAGAGGAGCAAGAAGGAGCAAAGAATCACATACACAAGCGACAACAATGTTTTGGTCCGCCCATCTTACATGTGGGCACACGGAAGAAGGATTGTTATCCATGGATGTTGTGACAAGAAACACATTTGACGCTCCTATCCCCTAAAAAGGAAGGAGACGTATTGTAACACAACTTAAAAAGTGTATCAATAAAGAGATTACCATATTTCATATTGCTTTTATCTTGTGTCAAATTGGTCTATGTTCTTTCTTGTTCTTTCTTGTGGCATATTCCTTTTTGTTTCCGTATCCTCATGCTTTCAATAAGTTAAACATTCTACCTTGCAGTTATCATTTCATTTTTCCTAGTTCACACATTGCTCCCCACCCCTACCATGAAGAACCTTCTTAATATTTTAATATTAAATATACATTAAGTAGAGAATCGTGTAAGTATTATATGATTTATCTTTTGATAGTACCCCAAATACAAGTATATTCTAAAATAAGTTGGTTAGGAGCTATCATCTTGATCATATTATCATGTTGATGAAGGTTTAAGCCCTTCATTTAGTGAAGTTATAAAATTTCAAGTTTATTGTAGTGGTAAGGGATTTGGCCTCTCTTTTAGAGGTTTAAGGTTTAAATGCCATTCAATACAAGGAGACCAAGATTTCATAAAAAAAAATTGCATAAACTCATTGAAAAAACACTTTACACATGAAGTATTAATTTTAAGAATTTTGAACCCCACTCAATATACATAAAAAGAACATGTGCTTTATCCTAAATTTTGACCCAATGAGGTCCCAATTTCAGAGGTCCTAAGTTCAAATCCCTATACAGAGATGACATCTGAGTGGGTATAAAATTCTCTTGTGGTTTCCATCTAAACAGGGTATAGGGATGAAGGGGACAATGCAATAGTTTTGGCTTCCTTCTAGATATGGGTATACTTAGATGAAGGGGATACGCACTGGTTTGGTTTTAACTTTGGTTTTTTTTTTTTTTTTTTTACATCTAAGGTTCAAACCGTATGTAGTTGTATATTGAATTTCCTATTAATAAACTCAAAAATAAAAATATTCAACACTAAAATTAATCATAAAAATATCTTATACTAACTATATCTTTAAAAATAAAAATTACACTAATTCAACCACATATACGTTGGTTATAACACGTAAAGTTGTCTATTAAAATTTAATATCCATTTTTATTACATATAGATTGGGTCTTATCTCCTTTTTATGTGAGAACATTTTTGCTATCGTTATATAAGTTAAACCTACTCAAGGTCATGGTGATCTTTTTATTAAAAGAATGAAAAAGTTTAAATCTATCTATATGTGGGTAAATTGTTATTGAACATGCTCGATTGTTTATAGTTTCAAATCATATTAATTTTAAATTGAATTAATTAAATATTTTCCGTGGTTACTTTTATCTTAAAATATAATATTAATTTAATAAAATTAATAAATTTAAAAATTAAAAAAAAAACATTATGAATTTTTATTTCAAATTTTATGATATTAATTAATTTATTTATAAAAATAATTTTTAATATTACAAATTATATAAGATAGTTAAATAAAAAATATTATTTATTGTTTTACCGACACACTTTGGTTCTTCTGAGTGTGTAAGGGGATGGGTGGATGTGTGTTAAATTCCCTATTGATAAGCATGGCTCTCAACTTTATAGAGGTGGATCATAGTTTGGAGAAGACTGTCTTGTATGTATAGGTTTCTCACACTAACCAAATTTTTTATATATATAATTTATTAAATATATATTTATTTAAATATAAAATTTGAAGTTTTAAAATCTTTTTAATCTAAAAAAATTTCTTATAAAAAAATATTAAAGTGAAACAAAATTCTACCCTAAAAATATATCACTAAAAATAAATAACTTGATTTTAAATTCTTTTAAAAATTTATTTACTAATATATAACTCAGACAAGATTTTAAAATATCTATAAAGGATAGAAAGCATTTTCTTCGAGTATGTCCTCTGCATCAAGAGCGATATCTTGAACATGTTCAATCCAGTGACTCGCTCTCTGTAATTTGTCCATCGGCATATTGAACACAACTCCTTAAAACCGTAAGCTTCTTCAGCAGCCACTCAAAGTCCTTTCTGAAGTTGAAGATTAGCCTTTTTCTCGTTTGTTATTTGTTGAACTATAATGTCGCCAACTTTTGCAAGAATATCACATACTAGTCCCGTTGCCATGTCTGATCTCTGATCTCATTGAAGTTAATCATGTTCTTTGCATAATATAAAAGGCAACTTGTAATTGTAATCGATGAAACAGTTGGTTAAATTTGCTTTTATTAGCTAAATGAAACCTGCTCAAACTGCCTTCAATCGTACTCCTGAGTATAAAACGCAATTTTGACAAATTTTCTATTCTTTACCGAAATATAAGATATGCTTTAATTGATTTTGTTTCTCTCAGCGTCCCTATTTTTAGTTCAGTTGTTTTTGTTTTTTCTCCTTAGGAGGGCCGAGACATTGCTGATTGAAGACAAAACTTGTGGACCGTGACAATCACAATGATACGTACCTTTAAAATATTTCTAAAAAGTGGTAAGGACAATAGTGGTTGGTTTTTAACGAGTATTAGATATATATAATAATGTAGATCCCCAAGTTTTTAAGGAGTTTTTATTTTTATTTTCCAAATTTACGAGCGAATGGCAACTTTATTAGTTTTTTAAGAAAATGTAAAATATGTCGGTGGTATAATTGAGGTTTTTTTTTTTATTATTTAAATGATTTAAATTGAAGTTATAAAAATAAAATATCAACTTACTTTAAATTGGAACAATTTTATTAATTTTATTTAATACTTGAAGTTATAAATATTTCTTTAATTTATTTATTTTTAAATGTTAAAAATTTGAGATTGCAAGGAACATTTCTTCTTTAATTTATTTTTATTTTTATTAATTTTTAGATGTTAAGGATATGGGATTACAAGGAGCACCGTTAGGATAATTGAGTACTTGTTTAAATTTTTCATAATAAAAGCGTTTACTTAGTTTAAATTATGCTTTTATATTATAGAGAAGATTGGATTATTTTTCTTCCTATTATAAATTATTGTATTTTTATGATTTTATTGATTTTTTTTAACTAAGGTTTGTATTTAGTTTAAATTTTAAGATTGGATTATTTTTTTTGTTGTGTATTTTTACAACTTTTTTTTAGAGTTTGACCTTTTATGCTATTAAACTAGGGCAGTTAACCAAAAAATACTTGGCAACTACTATCAAGCCTATTTCTGCCTAGGTATATTGTGGTTTGAACCTTGAACCTCCTTATGAGAGGTCAAAGCCCTACAAGAGGTCAAAAGCCCTAACCACTACATTGTCCTTGTCAAACTGTTTAATTTTTATTTTATCTTATGAAGAACATTAAGATCTCATTCATTTTCTAATAACTTATGTATAATTTTTATTGGAAGCTACTCAACGAAATAAAAAAATATTACATTGCTCTTGCATTGTTGTCAGGTTAATTGAACCATATCTTCTTTTTTTAATTAAATATATTCTTCATGTGTCTTTTTATCAGAAATATTATTTATTTTTCTTGAATTGTAATGTTTCTTTGTCAACCTTTTCATATCAATATTTATATCATTACTAAGATATGCATATCATTATTAAGATATTCATATCACTATTAAGATAAAATCACTTGTTAAGTTGACTTCTAAGATTTATTTTTTGTTTAGACAAAAATCAATATTATAAGTGGCTAAAATATATGTTAAGTTGTTTTCTTCTCTTTAAATATGTGGTCTATAACTTATTTTCAATTCTTAATTCTTGTTTTTTAGGGGCCTTATTCATGCCCCTAATAATGAAGATATTATCTTCATAATAATATTTTGTTTTTATTTGTAAGCTTAGCCTTACTAAATGCCAATATTTTTTTTTTTTTGCTTTCCCATAACAATACGTTAAGGTTTCTTTTATATTTTAATTTCTTGGATCTTATTCTCTTTTTTTCATTTCTACCAATGCTTTGATATTCATCAATCTCTTCAATTGTTCATCGTGGGATTATTCATATATATGTTTGTATTGCTTTGAATGATGTCAAATGAAAGGAATAACCTCAAAAAATTGATATTCTCACAATGACACTAAGAGGGGGGCTGAATCAGTGTGGCTATTAAAATTCTAATCTACAACACTTAATGCTGAAGCAATGTGAACTTAAAAATAAGTAAAGCAATTTTTCACAAGAGAGCACACCACAACACACAATGTAACGAGGTTCACCAATTTGGCTACTCCTCAAAAATAACAGTTTGGACTTCAATCCAAATCCAGCCTTTGCAAAACACCAATTTTACAAACACTTTACCAGCACCCAATGGAAGGAGCACCAACCCCTTATTTTTCTACTGCAACAGATAGGAGCACCAACCCCTAATGGCAAGCACCAACTTGGACTACAATTCTGATTTATTTTAGTGACATAAAAATGCCTTCACTGTTTACACGACCCTAAACAGTCTGCAATTAATTAAACTTTGCATGCTCTCACGGCTCTGCTTATCTCTCTCTCGGCCCTCTTCTAACCCTCTTTACGTAGTAATTTCTCACTTATAGCAGCAACCTCATTCTTCACGTAGACCTGCTTTTATAACATATTAGTCTCTATTTTTAACTTCCATATTAATGCATGCAACCCGTAACTGTTCTTTTAATATTCTATTCTGCCACTTGTCAGTTGTAACTCCTTCTTTATGTAACTCCTTTTGTATTTATAGAGTTGGCATTACGTTACATGCAACGTATATCTCTACCATAACTATATGTCTTCTTGAACATAACTATTCGTATTCATTTCTATGAATGCATGCATTTTTTTATTCTATTTATACGATTGTTTGATTTCTCCTTCTTTGATTGTTCTTAAAATAGCTGCATGCTTTTCCTCTACAAATGCCCCTTTAACTGTTGTTCTTCTTCAGTTAACTGTCAGTGATTGTGCTGTCGTGACCTGTCACGAAATCACAACACTTCTGTCTCCTTATGCTCTTCTCGCCTTTAACCCACGAAAACGCAACATGTCACGAAATCATGACATTTTTGGCCTCCTTGTTCATCTCTTGTCTTGCATCCATGAAAACCAAACATGTCATGAAATCGTGACACTTTTCGCTTCCTTGCACTTCTCTTCCTTTCGCTCGTTAAAATGGAACATGACACGAAATTACGACACTTTCACTGCCTTGTGCCTTTTCTGTCTTTGGCCAGCGAAAACACAACATGTCACGAAATTGTGACACTTTTCGCTTCCTTGCACTTCTCTGCCTTCTGCCTATGAAAATGGAACATGTTGTGAAATCGTGACACTTTCGCTGCCTTGTGCCTTTTCTGTCTTTGGCCAGCGAAAACACAACATGTCACGAAATTGTGACACTTTTCCTCCTTGGTGCTTTCTCTTTGAACCTTTCATGAAATTGCGACACTTTCTCTCCTTGGCGTTTTCTCTTCGAACCTGTCGTGAAATCGTGACACTTTCTCTCCTTGACGCTTTCTCTTCGAACCTATCATGAAATTGTGACACTTTCTCTCCTTGGTGCTTTTCTTCTCATCGGATCACAAAAACCTAACATGTCATGAAATCACGACAGTTTTCTTTGCCTGTGCCTTCTCTCCAACCATGTCATGAAATTGTGATAGTTTTCTTTGCTTGCACCTTCTTTCCAAACATGTTGCGAAATCATGATAATATTCTTACTTGCCTTCTTTGCTTCCAACATGTCGTGAAATCGTGACAGTTTTTCCACTTGGATTCTTTGCCTCCAACATGGTGTGAAATCGTGACAGTTTTCCTTACGCCTTCTCTCTCCTCGGCCATGTCATGAAATCATGACAATTTTGCTTGCGCCTTCTCTCTCCTCGTCCATGTCACAAAATTGTAACAATTTTGCTTGTGCCTTCTCTCTCCTCGGTCATGTCGCAAAATCATGACAATTTTGCTTGCACCTTCTCTCTCCTCGGCCATGTCACGAAATCATGACAATTTTGCTTGCACCTTCTCTCTCCTCGGCCATGTTGTGAAATCATGACAATTTTGCTTTCGCATTATCTCTCCTAGGCCATGTCATGAAATCGTGACAGAAAACATGTTACGATATCATGACAATTTTCTTACTGGTCTTTTTCTTTGATTTTTTGAATCTGGACCACTTCTGTCTTCTTGGAAATTCATTGTACATGTTCTGACTGACCTCTGAAATCATGTCCACTGCATCAACCGATCTATCTATTTATGTTGACAACAATGAAAATACTTTTGTTGCACCTTTCTCAACAATCTCCCCCTTTGGAATTGTTAGCAACACTCATGCACTCTCCTAGAATTCTTCTCCCCCTTTGACAATAATACCAAATGGTTGCTGCAGACTCCCCCTAAGTCTATGCACAACATTCTCAGATACACATTGTTATAGTTAGCAAAAATCATGAATATGAGCAAAACTGTAAACATAGGCATAAATGCTCCCCCTGAGAATGTGATCCCAATTGATAGTCAGTTCTTGAGAAATGTGACTACTCCCAACTTACTCCGAAGGTACTCAAAAACTTCCTTTGGCAATGGTTTTGTGAATATATCCGCTACTTGCTCGAAGTCGAACAAAATTCAATTTGACCTCACCTTCTACAACTTTATCCTTCAAGAAGTGATACCGGATTGCAATATGTTTGGTTCGAGAATGCATAACCGGATTCTTTGATATGTTTATAGCACTGGTGTTGTCACATTTAACTGAAATTGGCTCTTTGAAGTGAATACAAAGATCTTTCAGGGTTTTTCTCATCCATAATATCTGCGTACAACATGTTGTTGTTGCAATGTATTCTGCCTCTGTTGTGGATAGAGAGACTGATTCTTGTTTCTTGTTGTGCCATGCTACTAGCCTGTCTCCAAGATAAAATGCTCCTCCACTGGTACTCTTTCTGTCATCAATACATCCTGCCCAATCTGCATCAAAATATGCAATAAGAGTGAAGTCCTTACCTTTTGGGTACCATAACCCATACTCCATAGTACCCTTGAGGTACCTAAAAATCTTCTTCACGGTTTTCACATAAGTCTCTTTGGGACTGGCCTAAAATATTTCCACCATGCATACTGCTTGTAAGATATCTGGTCTAGTGGCTATTAAATACAATAGGCTTCCAATCATAGACATGTACATGGTTTGATCTACATCTGGAGATTTGTCATCCTTGCTCAACTTGCAACCTGTTGTCATGGGAGTGCTAACAGGTTTACTATCCTCCATTGTGAACTTTTTCAACATTTCTTTCACATATTTAACTTGAGAAATAAAAATGTCTTTTTCACTTTGATTGACTTGCAGTCCAAGAAAATAAGAAAGTTCACCAATCATAGACATCTCAAATTCTTTCTTCATTTTATTTGCTATGTCACTACAGGAATTATCATTGCTACTGCCAAAAATGATATCATCTACATAAAAAACAAGGACAATAAGATGGTCATTCTTTGTTTTGACATACAGATTGTTGTCTACCAAGCCTTTCTTGAACCCCTGTTGAATCAGATAGTTATCCAGCCTTGCATACCATGCTCTAGGTGCCTATTTTAAACCGTACAAAGATTTCCTCAACTTGCAAACAAAGTTGGGATTATCACTGAGTTGGAAACCATCTAGCTGCTCAATGTACACATCTTCTTCTAGTTTTCCATTCAGAAATGCTGATTTTACGTCCATTTGATATACCTTGAAATTTTTATGAACTGCTCAGGCTAGAAACATTATGATTGCCTCTAGTCTAGCTACTAGTGCAAAGGTTTCCTCAAAATCAATACCTTCAACCTATGCATAGCCTTTACAGACCAGTCTTGCTTTATTTCTTACAACCTGTCTATCTTCGTTCAATTTATTTCAAAAAATCCATTTAGTACTAATTATATTTTTCTTTTTCGGCCTTGGTACTAACTCCCAGGTTTTGTTTTTCTCAATCTGATCTAGTTCTTCATTAATTGCTTTCATCCAACTTTCATTTGTGTTTGCTTTAGCAACATTTTTGGGCTCAATGCTGGATAATAGAGAGTAGTTCCGTACTACTGCTCTTCTAGTCTAAATACCAACTGTTGGGTCCCCAATAATTTGTTCTCTGGGATGATTTTTTTGCTATCTGCCTATTTTGAATTTCTTGTTTTCTTCTTCTTCTGAGTCAATTCTTAAATCAGCTGGGTCAATTTTTTGATTCTCTTCTGTTTCCATTTCTCCATCTCCTTCAATGACTTCTTCATAAATAGGGTAGTTTTCTTGATAAGTTATTTCTCGATATCTACCTTCATCAACTTTAACATCTACACTCTCAACAATTTTCTTTAGCCTCTTGTTGTAACATGTGTAGGCTTTGCTTTTTGTTGAGTAACCAAGAAAAATACCTTCGTCAACTCTATTTTCAAATTTACCGAGATTATCTTCAGTTTGTTTGATGTAGCACTTGCTGCTGAACACTTTGAAATATCTTGATGTTGCCTTTTTGCCAAACCACAGCTCATATGGTATTTTGCTTTCATGCATCCTTAGCATGCACCTGTTTTGGATGTAAACCGTAGTATGGACTGCCTCTTTCCAAAATTTGTCAGCTATTTTGTTCTCAGCCAACATTTTCCGTGCCATTTCCTACATAGTCCTGTTCTTCCTTTCAACAACGCCATTCTGCTGAGGTGTCCTTGCTGTTGAAAACTGTCTTCTGATCCCATATTTTTGATAGTATTCTGCAAAATCCTCTGATATAAAATCTCCTCTGTCTGATCTTAGGCACTTAATTATTTTTCCAATTTGATTCTCAAATTATTTTTTAAAAATCTTGAACATCTCAAAGGCATCTGATTTAAGCTTTAAAAATAGTTACCATGTCATCTTGGAGTAGTCATCTATGAACAACATAAAGTATTTGTCACAATTTATGCTTTGTGTTCTCACGGGTCCACATAAATTAGTATGTATCAGCTCTAACGGTTTCTTTGGTGAAGTATTCCTTAGCTTTAAATGTGGATCTAGTTTGCTTCCCTTTTTGGCATGAAGCACGGATGCTATTTACCTGGTTTGCCAATGGTAGGTATATATCTTACTGCTCTTTTTGAACTTATTTTTACCAGATTGTCAAAGCTAATATGACCGAGCCTCTTGTGCCACATCCAATTTTCATCTTCCTATCCAATCAAGCACGCTCCTTCTGAAGTTTCTAACAGAGTATATATATTTCTAGAAGTCCTCAATCCAATAGCTATCAACTTCCCACTATGTGCTTTTTTGACATCACAGCCCTACTTATTAAAGATGACTTCATGACCTCTGTCATAGATTTGACTTACGCTCAGTAAGTTGTGCTTTAACACAATCACAAATAGAACTTCTTTGGAATTGATATGTCCATCACTTATCTTGACTGATCCTTTGCAAACTATCTTGGCTCCATCATTATTTCTAAACTTTATAGAGCCCCCTTCATATTTCTATAATTTTTCAAATTTTTGTTTATCTCCTGTCATGTGAATGGAGCATCCACTATCCAATATCCATGGTGCAGATTTGTTCTATGCTTTGAAAGTTGTGTGAACAATCAAGGATTCCTTTTCTTCCTTGGGTCACTCTTTTTCTTTCCACTCTAGTTTGGCTATAGTTTTGGTTACTTGTTTAGACTTTTCTTTGTCAGTAGCCTGTGCATGTTTTTCTGGGAATTTTTTGTTTTGCCTTAAACTATTTGATTGAGTTCTTCTTCCCTGATATCTGTTTGATGCATATGTGCTTCTACAGTTTCTTGCAATGTGTCCAAAGTTATGACAGTTATAACATTCTACTGCATAATCCATCAATGGTGAAAAGACATTCCTACTGGAAAAAATTATTTGTCTTGTATTGTGAATGCATTCTGAAATCTTATGATCATAAACATTGCATTTAAAACAATAACTAGAAAAGAAATGATTGAACCTAGGAATTGGTCTTTGCCACTTTGTAGTAGGAGCCACAAATTTTCTTCTCCTTTGATGTGTGACTTTTATGAATCCCTCATTTTCAGCACTCTTCTCATGCCTGGCACTGTTGCTTTATTTTGCCTAATTCATTTTTCTTTGATCAAATTTGATCTTATCTTCTTTCTTTACTTTTTCTATAGTTATGTCCTTTGATCCACTTGATGATTCTCCTTCGACAAAGCCCAAGCCAAACTTGATGCCTATAGTCCTCCGACTATTTATAATATTTTCAAGCTTTGCAGAACTTCCTTCAAGTTTGTGATAGCAACTCAATTTCTAATTATTTTCTTCTAGCCGCATTCTTAAAACAACAATCTCTTCTTCTAGTTTGTTGCACTCATCTATTCTCATGGTTAATTATACTTCAAGTTATTCAGACATTTTTTTAAATTCTTTTGTTTGTACTTTCAAACTATTTATTATGTCATTCGCATCCTCAAGATTTCTTGAGACCTTTTTATTCTTTTTCCTTTCTGTATTCAACTCTTTAAGTGTAGCAACCAAATCTCTTTCCAGATAAACTTCAATCTCATCCTTACTTTCTGTATCACCTTCTTGTTTTTCTTTTGTTTTTGCTTCTTCAAATGCCATGAACAGAGCTTCACCTATTTCTTCTTCAGAATATTCACCTGAGCTTTCTTTAGAAGAGCTAACATTATTGGATATGAAACTTTTCTTTTTGAAATTGCTTTTCCTAAAATTTTGTTTCTTCTTCTAGTCACTTCTTTCTTGGTGTGACCCTTCATCACTTTTGGTTTTCTCATTCATTGGAAACTTAGCTGCAAAGTGACCGACACATTCATCCATGCATCCTCTGATTGCATTAATGATTCCATTGACTCTTAGCATATAAGCCTCTATGTTCTTATCGTCATTCATTTGTAAAGCTTCGAACTAAGCTCGATGAGTTTGCAGCTTGGCTTCCTTGATCTTGTTGTCTCCTTCATGGATGCTCTTCAGTTTGTCTCACATGTCTTTTGCTGATTTATAGCTCATGATACTTATCAGTTCACTGTCTACTAGCCCACACATTATGGCATTCTATGCTTTGGAGTTATTCTCAAACTTCTTCTTCTTAGCAGTATCTGTTGGAGGAGTAACGGGTATTGTGTATCCATTTTCTACTGACTCTCAAATGTCGTATCCTAACGCACTCAGATATGTCTACATCTTGAGTCTCTAGAATGAGTAATTAGTTCCATTGAAAAAAGGAGCTTTGTTTGATGAGAATCCTTCATTACCTGCCATTGTGTTCCTTCCAAGATCTCCTTAGCTAATTAAGCTTGTTCAGGAACCTTGCTCTGATACCAATTGATATTCTCACAATGACACTAATATGGGGGGGTGAATCAGTGTGGCTATTAAAATTCTAATCTACAACACTTAATGCTGAAGCAAAGAGAACTTAAAAATAGGTAAAGAAATTTTTCACAAGAGAGCACACCACAACACAATGTAACGAGGTTCACCAATTTGGCTACTCCTCAAAAATGACTGCTCGAACTTCAATCCAAATCCAGCCTTTACAAAACACCAATTTTACAAACACTTTACTAGCACCCACTGGAAGGAGCACCAACCCCTTATTATTTTGCTACAACAGATAGGAGAACCAACCCCTAATGCCAAGCACCAACTTGGACTATAATTCTGATTTATTTCAGTGACATAAAAATGACTTCTTGTTTACACGACCCTGACTGGTCTACAATTAATTAAACTCTGCATGCTCTCACGGCTCTGCTTATCTCTCTCTCGGCCCTCTTCTAACCCTCTTTATGCAACAATTTCTCACTTACAACAGCAACCTCATTCTTCACGTAGACCTGCTTTTATAACATATTAGTCTCTATTTTTAACTTCCATATTAATGCATGCATCCCGTAACTGTTCCTTTAATATTCTCTTCTGCCACTTGTCAGTTGTAACTCCTTCTTTATGTAACTCCTTTTGTATTTATAGAGTGGGCATTACATTACATTCAACATATATCTCTACCATGACTGTACGTCTTCTTGAACATAACTATTCGTATTCATTTCTATGCATACATGCATTTTTTATTCTATTTATGCGACTATTCGATTTCTCCTTCTTTGACTGTTCTTAAAATAACTACATGCTTTTCCTCTACAACTGCCCCTTTAACTGTTGTTCTACTTCAGTTAATTGTCAATGATCGTGTTGTCGCGACTTGTCATGAAATCACGACATTTTTGGCCTCCTTGTTCACCTCTTGTCTTGCAGCCACAAAAACCAGACATGTCACAAAATCGTGACACTTTTCGCTTCCTTGCACTTCTCTGTCTTTCGCCTGTGAAAACGGAACATGTCACGAAATCATGACACTTTCGTTGCCTTGTGCCTTTTCTGTCTTTGGCCAGTGAAAACACAACATGTCAAAAAATTGTGACATTTTTCGCTTCCTTGCACTTCTCTGCCTTCTGCCATGAAAACAGAACATGTCATGGAATCGCAACACTTTCACTGCCTTGTGCCTTTTCTATCTTTGGCCAGCGAAAACACAACATGTCGTGAAATTGTGACACTTTTCCTCCTTGGCGCTTTCTCTTCGAACCTGTCATGAAATCATGACACTTTCTCTCCTTGGCGTTTTCTGTTCGAACCTGTCGTGAAATCGTGACACTTTCTCTCGTTGGCACTTTTCTTCTCATCGGATCATGAAAACCCAACATGTCACGAAATCATGACAATTTTCTTTGCCTGTGCCTTCTCTCCAACCATGTCACAAAATCATGACAGTTTTCTTTGCTTGCGCCTTCTTTCCAAACATGTCACGAAATCACGATAGTTTTCTTACTTGCCTTCTTTGCTTCCAACATGTCATGAAATCATGACAGTTTTTCCACTTGGCTTCTTTGCCTCCAACATGTCATGAAATCGTGACAGTTTTACTTGCGCCTTCTCTATCCTTGGCCATGTCACGAAATCGTGAGAATTTTTCTTGCGCATTCTCTCTCCTCGTCCATGTCACAAAATCATGACAATTTTTCTTGCGCCTTCTCTCTCCTCGACCATGTCACAAAATCATGACAATTTTGCTTGCGCCTTCTCTCTCCTTGGCCATGTCACGAAATCATGACAATTTTGCTTGTGCCTTCTCTCTCCTCGGCCATGTCGTGAAATCTCAACAATTTTGCTTGCACCTTCTCTCTCCTCGACCATGTCACGAAGTTACGATAGAAAACTTGTCGCGATATCGTGACAGTCTTCTTACTTGTCTTTTTTTTTTATTTTTTGAATCTGGGCCACTTCTGTCTTCTTGGAAATTCACTGTACATGTTCTAACTGACCTCTGAACTCTTGTCCACTGCATCAACTGTATCAACTGATCTATCTGTTTGTGTTGACAACAATGACAATACTTTTTTTGCACCTTGCTCAACAAAAATCTTTATTTTTTTTATGTTTAATAGGAAACACTAAGGTCTACAAGAATTCTTCCATAGCAATTACTTTCTTATGTTGCTCTTAAAACCCTAAATCACTAGGAATTTTTGTCATCCTCATTTCTTTATTATGTTGTTCTTGAAAGCCTAAAGTATAAGGGATAACCTCTACATTCCTTTATTTATATTAAATGTTTTCTCCATTTCTTCCTTTGCACCTTTAATTTCTTCTAATATTGATCTTTCACATAACACTTTCTGAAAGCATGAGATTTCGGGCAAAGGAAACACCAAGTGCAATTGCATTCAAAATTAAGTATGCTTAAGTCCTAGAAATGTAAATTGCATGAAATGGAAAAGAAACACATTGGAAGAGACACAAGCAGATAGAGAAAACACAGCCCTTTCATTAATATCCCTTGATCTCTGTTACAATGACGTCTCCTCCCTTTTTAGGGGCTAGGAGCACAAATAGAGTTTGATTACAATCACTGAATGATTCCTCTTTTTGCGTGCCCACGATTGCAATGGGCGGGCCAAGATGATTTTGCTGCTGATGTCGATGAGTTCTTTGCCTCTGCTGCTTCTCCTATGAACAAAGAAATGACCAAGATGTCAGTAGCACCTGCTGCAAATGAAAAGTGTTTGCTCTATAAAACTAATGAAATATGCACGTAAATATTTGCCTGAAATAGTGAAAACAGTGAATCCAAATTGATTCAAAACTTGACAGAAGGTAAGAAAAGTTACCAGAAGGCCACTGCCACTGAGGCAGCTGGCCAATCCACCTTCAACTAGAATTCATCCCTGGGCAGGACGAATTCTGACTGTAATTCGTCCCTGGGTGGGACGAATTCTTCGTGTTGAGGAAATCGACCTGCTGCTGCTCCAATGTCGGATCCCGAGACCTGCAAAACACCTGCAAACAGGGGGTTATGTAATTGGGACCATTTTGGGATGACCCAGATGGTTGGATTTTCCCAATTTGGCCTCCACCCTCGGGAATTTGACCTCGACACCTGCAAGTTAGCGAAACGACAAAGCAATACAAAACATCCTAAAATTTGACCAAAAGTTACAAAATTGCAGCTATGGATTAATCAGACCTAATAACATAAAATGCAATCTGAAAAATGATCTAAAATGCTCAAAAACTAAAAATAGGACTTGGGAGGTGCGGGGGTGCCCAAGTGGGCCTCCCACCGTTGGCCCTCGATTTTGGAGCCAATCCACCAGGGATGGGCCCAAAACCTTTTAGGATTGGGGGGTCGGCGAATTGGTATGTTCAGGTGTCCATGCGTTGGATTTGGGTAAGGTTCGAGCTTCCAAATGCCACCCAACAACCTCCCTTGCAAAATATATTGGTGGATGTGGGAAGGTGAACCAAGAGGGATGCAAGTGAGTCTTCAATTCGGCAGCACTTTGTTGCTTGAACACTCCTTCAACCTGTATGTTTTGGGGGAGAAAAGTCCCACCTTTTATAGACCCATGGGGTCTCTTTTGGGAGGGAAGCACAAATGCCATGTGTTGGCCATAGGCGCCATGTGGCAGTCTTGTCTTCCCATGAGGGAGGGGAGTCCTCCATTGACTTGAGCTTTGATAAATGCCTTTTGTGACAGTCTTCTAATGGCCCCTCTGTCCACCTACACACGCGTGCAAGGCAGGAGTCATTAACTGACTGTTCTAGGTTTCCACTTGGTACCATTTGCCTTTTTGCCCGTTAAGCTTAGAATTCGTCCCACCCAGGGACGGATTCAGAATTCGTCCTGGGGTGGGACGGATTCTATTTTGAATTTGTCCCTGGGTGAGACGAATACTGGGCAAAGTGTCCAAGTGTGCCAAATTGCTTCTTGACCTTACAAAATTGCTATGAAAGTGGTTAAGACCACTGTTTAACCTCTGAGGGCTGCCTTGGGGGCTGTGTTTGTCAAAGCGATCAGTGTTTGCAGTCACATAATCGGATTGGTGTTGTTTTGGTGTCTACAGATGCCCCTTTTTGGGAAGCGCTGCGGGTGACGCAGTTTGCTGAGCAAAAATAGATAACCAAAGCACTAATGATTAGGGTTTCTTGGTAACCTAACCAAATTTTGATGCCCCAAGTATGGAAAGGGCATGCATTATTGAATCCTTGCTTTTGACGAGCTAAGGAATTTGATTTCAAGTATTAACCTGTTTTGGTGAGGTGTGACTTGAACTTAGACATTGATCAGTCATGAACAAGTGAAGGGCGTTTTTATCCTCAGGGGGAACATTGTGTTCATGATTCATGAAATTCCAAGTGTTTGATTGATTTGATTGTTGCTTGTTTACTGCCCCAAGCAGGAGCGTGATTGTCTTTGTCAATGATTCTTTGAATGCATGTCGTTTTCCTTAATTGGGTGTGTGAATGTTGATTGGTGACTAAGTGTGACTACCCCCTCAAGCGATGAATTGATGAGGGAATGACCTTCGTGAGAGAAGCGACGAGTCGCTTTACCCAAGATGACTTGTGCCAGGGTGCCTGTAAAGGGATTACCGTTAAGCGTGTGCAATTTTTCCAACATATGGACCTATTTTTGGTGGGTGTTAACCCTTTTGGTGATGTCATAATGAGGTGAAATCATCGAAAACCTATTTCCCGTGGAGCGGTTCGGCTATGATAGCCTTCTTGGGGAATTAGGAGAGCGATAATTTGGACCTCGACATCAATTTTCTTTGCCTAGAGGCTAAGTGCGAGAGCACTTGTGTCCGGCATTATTTTTGCTTGTGTTTTTGTTGAATTTTGTACTGTTTTTGTTGTTTTTGTGACACCATTTGGAGTTGAATTGTCGGCAATCCGTCCTCCCGTGGAGCGGTCCGGCTATGGTAGCCTTCTTCGGGAGTAGGATAGTGACAATGCAAACCCCGACATAAATTTTGATATGCCAATAGGTTAAGTGCAAGAGCACTTGTTTCTGGCAATGTTTATTGTTTGTTTTGTGTTGCATTTTTTGTTTTTTTTGTTGTTGTTTTTTTGTGACACCATTTTGGGATTAAATTGTCAAAATCTGTCTTCCCCTGGAGTGGTCCGACTATGGTAGCCTTCTTATGGAGTAGGATAGTGATAATTTGTGACCCCGATGTCAATTTTGTATGCCCATGTTGTCAGTTGCATTTGCAATCCTGTCAGGGAGTTTTATTATCTGTTTTTAGTGCATTTTTAGTCATTTTTCATGATTTTTTTTTGTGCTGGCCTGAATTCGTCCCTAGGTGGGACGAATTCCAGCTGGAGAATTCATCCCTGGGTGGGACGAGCACTGATCAGAGCGCTCATCCCAGTCAAGGATGAATTTCAGTGCAAAGGGCCTATTTAAGGGCCAAAACTTGATTTTGGGCTCATTTGTGTCATTTTTTCTTGCGATTTTGGAGCTCTGGGAGGACGAGGTAATTCTACGAAGCGAAGCGCTGCTGGAATTCTCTCTGCCATCATGAGTGCACAAACTGGTTCGAGCGACGGAGCCGAGGCGAGACCTGTAAGTGACCCTAGGGTTTATTTTGCTTTAACTTAATGCATGTTTTTGTGTTGACGCTTTTCTAAACTTTAAGATTTTTTGTGATGTTTTGGTTTAACAGTTAAGGTTAGAAACCCTAGAACTAAAAATTTGATCTGTTTTATTTATTTATTTATTTTTATTTTTTTGCTTGCAGGTTTTTAGGAGCCGATACCGTGTACCCACTGCCTTTACTGAGGCGTGGTTGGCATTGATCGATGATGACTGGGAATGGCTTGATGCCCTTGGGCTCAAGCAGGTGGCTCGACTGGAGCCTGTGGTTTCGGATCAAGCCTATCTGACGGCCCTAATAAATCTCTGGGATCCACGGACCAATACTTTCCATCTCCCGATAGGGGAGATGACTGTGACTCTTGAGGACGTCTATCGGTTGCTTCAGATTTCGATAGATGGTCTGCCTATTAGGACATCTTCGTTTGATCAGTGCACTGCTATACTTACGAGATGTTTTGGGCATGGTGGGGAGCTAGGTGTAGCAGACCCAGTGGAGACAGCCGAAGCGGATTGCCAGGCTGGTGGGATTTTGGTTGGCTGGTGGAAGGAGAGGGGGTTGTTAGGAGTGAGGCATGCATTCCTGATGGGCCTCATTTCTAACATTCTTCTCCCTGATTCGTTAGGCTCGAGGTTCCCGTGGAACCTGCTGGATTTGGTGTGGCAGTTGGCAGAGTGCCCGATAGAGGCACCGTTGATTCCGAGATGGGGACAGACTTTGTTGGCGCAGCTTTACGGGGAGCTGTACAGGGTCCGTTGTCGACAGTGGAAGGGTGTCGGTTGTAGCTTTTTGTTGCAGTGCTGGGGTTGGCATCACATAGCTGTTGAGAGGCCTACCGGGTTACCGTGGATGACTCGGGTGGCGATGGAGGATGATGAGATTGGTTATGCAGCTTTGTGGCTACGGTCTGCGGAGCAAGGGCAGAGTTGGCAATGGGCAGGTGTCGTTGAGCACTACATTGATGCCTTTTCGTGGCTCATTCCAGGGGAGGTGTTTTGGCATCCCTATCGGGACTGTCCAGCCTGGCCTGAGGCTGGAGAGTGGCTCCGACGGGTACGAAGGGAGCGATGGTTGACTGGGTGGCATGGGACGGAGCATGAGTTCTTTCCATACCGCCGGGTTACACGATAGTTTGGGGTGCGCCAGGGGTTGCCTGGTGAGCCCGTAGGCTATCGGCGTCGGGGAGATGAGAGGGATCTGGAGCCACCGGTCCTTGTGCCATTGGGCGAGGAGTCGGATGTGGTGATTGAGGTCCCGGATGTGGATGACGTTGGTACTACCACTGAGTATGACTCGTGGTGGGTATTGCGGCGCTGGAGAGGGGAGGGTCCACTGGGAGGCGCAGAGGCGGCAGTGGAGGATGCTGAGGCGGTAGGGGGTGATTGGGGGGGCCATTGGATGATGCAGACATGGCGGATGTGGGAGATGAGGATGTGGACTTGGGTGTTCCAGAGTAGCCGGACATGCAGGATGTGGAGGAGCATTTGGAGACTGAGCGAGCTACTGTCCCCGTGAGTCCTATGCGTCCGACAGATACAAAGGAGGTGGGGTCGGATGTAGGCGATGAGGTTGCATGACTTACAGAGCTGCTACGGATGTGGGATCTGGAGAGGGATCTTCTACGGGCTCAGTTGGCAGAGCGGGATAGATTTTTGGCATAGCGTGATGATGCATTATCTATCTACCATCGGTGGGAGGCAGAGTGGTGTCTGTACCGGATAGACTTGGAGAGGGAGGTCATCCGCCTTGGTGGGCATCTTCCTGAGCCTTCGATCAGTAGATCTTCTCGACGGACGAGGGATAGTCTGACTGAGCAGTCAGCATCATCTCGCTACAGGTGGTTAGATGAGGGGGGTGGTAGTAGGCATGATGCGGGGGCTAGCAGTAGCCGCCCTGCAAGGTCCCGTCGGACCCACACCACGGGGGGTAGTTCCCGTCGCACCGATCCTGTGTGATCATGGTGGCCGACGCCTTAGGTTGGGTTCTTGGATATATTGCAGGGTCTGAGGACAGGTTTTGTAGCCTACGGGCATCTTTTTGACGATATATATATATATATATATATACCTGTTTTATTTTTGAATTTGTACATGTGATGATGTGATTTTTGTTATGCATGTTTATTCATTTTGATGAATGCAGATGTTATGATAAATGTATATGTTTTTGATGTCTATGTGATATGCAAATTGAAATGGATGAATGATTTTTGTGGTTATTGCACTTTAGGCTTTTTAAGAAGCTCTTTATTTACCTTGTTTTTTTTGCTATTTTTGTATTTTCTGATGGTATCATAAGGATGATAAGTAGCGCAGATGGTTTTGCGATGAATGTATGATTTTCTGAGATTCAGACAGTTTTATCTCACTATCCATGACTGTACTTTATCTCACAAGACTTTTTAACAAGGTATGAATCGGACCTGTTTTTGACCGAGTTATTTAACATCCCTGTGTGTGCAATTGAGTTCATTTAGTGGTGTTTGTTAGGATACCGCCAGTGCCAGGTGGGCTTTCAACCGAACCTGTACTGAGGATCACCTAATTAGCTCCACAAATTCCTTTGTTGTATGTACTAATATTAATCTGCGGTGTAATCCAGGATGCCAAAAGCTAGCTCATCCACATGCAAACATTGATCTATACGCAAGTTAATGTGACAGATATATTGTCATGCGGGAGGTTTACTTCTGTTACCGATAGGCTATCAACCAAATCGATACAAAAGCTTGCCTTATGACCTATATAATGCTGAGAGTTCCAGGGATTCAAGGTCAACTCCCTTCTTTTTTTCAATTGTATTGGGATACTTGCTCTTTTGTAGTGATAAGATCACTATTTATTTTGATTTTTTTTTTTTTTGAGCAAGGGATTGGTGATATGGAGTGATGAAAATCACTGTTGTTTGTGCCTTTTGATGTGTGCACTATAGTTTTTCAAAATTGGAGTTTTGAAATTTTGCAAATTTTTGTGTTTTGCAACTGTTGAGAACTTTAGGGATTCTTAGGGAATTGGGTAGGGAGGATGCTTGTCCTTTTGCCAACTTTCAGCATTCTAGGGGTCATTCGCACAGGGGGATGAGCAAGATAACCGTTTTGCTTGTGGTGACCTAGATTATTTTGTAGGTTTCGTCTTTCGTTCACACAATTTGGGAATTTTAGTGTTTTGATTTGTGTTGGGATGTTACGTAACAAGGTGTATTTCAAGTATGACTCTACCTTCGTAAAATCTGTTCGACTTGGTACACTACATGGCTAAAGAGGAAAATGATGACTGAATCATTGAAACTCTTGGTACATTTCCAGACCACTGACTGTAGTGTGGTAAAAGTCATGCATGGTGTTTTTGTTGTTTTTGATGAATTCGAGTATGCCTAAAATTGAGATGCAAATTTTTATTGTTTTTGATGATTTTTGTTGTTTTGTTTTTGTTGAATTTTTTGATTTTTTTTTGACCAAACGATTGCGATAATCGTTGGAGCTTTTTGGGTTGACCAAGAGATTGTGATAATCCTTGGAGCTTTTTGGTGACCAAGAGATTGCGATAATCCTTGGAGCTTTTTGGATTGACCAAGAGATTGCGATAATCCTTGGAGCTTTTTGGGTTGACCAAGAGATTGCGATAATCATTGGAGCTTTTTGGGTTGACCAAGAATTTGTGATAATCCTTGGAGCTTTTTAGGTGACCAAGAGATTGCGATAATCCTTGGAGATTTTTGGATTGACCAAGAGATTGCGATAATCCTTGGAGCTTTTAGGTTGACCAAGAGATTGCGATAATCCTTGGAGCTTTTTGTTTCTTTGTTTTTGTGTTTTTTTTTTTTTTTAGGTACATGGCTTTTTTAGATATGAAATGGTCACAAATGACTGATATTCAAGGGTTCTGTTTCCTTGATACCGTCAAGAGAAGCTAGCCTGTACGTTCCTGGTCCTATTTTGCTATCAATGACATAAGGACCTAGCCAATTTTCCGCGAATTTGTCTCTCATATGGGACGGCAAATTAGAGTTTTGTTGGTTTTCCTTCAGAACCAGATCACCAACCTGAAAGTCTCTTAGGTTAACTTTCATGTTGTAAGCTCTCTTAAGCCGCTCTTGATAGATACGTAAGTGCTCGAGAGCATTAACGCGTCTTTCGTCAAGCAACGTAAGTTGGTCTAACCGGGCCTGCCGTGCAGTGTCATCATCGATGAATTCTTGCATTGATATGCGGAGGGAAGGAATTTCCAACTCGAGAGGCATTATTGCCTCTGAGCCATACACTAGTGAAAACGGAGTTGCCCCAGTGGGTGTCCGAATGCTAGTGCGATAAGCCCAAAGGGCAAGTGGGATTTGTATGTGCCAATCCTTATGACTGTCTATGATAGTCTTTTTAAGGATGGCGACTAGCGTTTTGTTTGATGCCTCTGCTTGCCCATTTGCTTACGGATAATAGGGTGTTGAAAAGCTGTGCTGAATTTTGTACTTTGTGGTTAAAGCATGCACGTCTTTGTTCTTGAATGATGGCCCATTATCCGAGATTATTTTGGATGGAATACCAAAACGACATATTATGTAATGCAAAATGAACTCCGCAATGTGGGGTCCTGTCGTAGAGGTTAACGGAATTGCTTCCACCCATTTGGTAAAATATTCTATGGCCGTTATGATAAATGTGTGACGACCTAATGATGCAAGGGAGATCTTTCCGTTTAGATCGAGGCCCCACTGTGAAAATGGCCAAGCAGACTGGACTGTCTGTAGGGCCTGGGAAGGTGCGTGCATCAAATTGGCATGATGTTGACACTTTACGCACCTCTTGACATACGCGCAACAATCTCGCTCTAAAGATGGCCAATAATAGCCCATGCGAAGAATGCGCTTTGCAATGGCCATACCACTGAAGTGGCCGCCACATGTACCGTCATGCGCTTGGGTGACTGCCCAAGTGGACTCTTGCTGGTCCAAGCAACGAAGAAGAATTCCGTCGTAGCTGCGACGATACAAAATGTCTCCTATCAAGACATATTTTTCCGCTTTCTGTTTGAATGTTCGTTTTGCGGCTTACGTCAATCCAAAGGGTAGATTACCTAACTTGAGGTAGTCTCTTATGGGTAAATACCAGTCCTATTGATCGGATACCTCGACAGTTTGAACAGCCAATCCCTTTTGGAGTTCTTCCCTAACAAATGCTGATTGGGATAGAACTTGTAAGAATAGCATTGTGTTGCTATTAATGGGAGTGGGGGAGAATAAAGACCCCCAATTGTCATGTTTCAAATAGTCTCGGATTCAAAAGAACTTATCCGAAGATGGTTTGATCTGGATCATGTGGATTCCTGGCATCAAGTCTGAGCTTGCGCGCTCCATCGCGGGTTGCGATAAGGTTTTGACCTGAATGGTTGTTATATCACCGGAAAGGTCTTGCGGGATTAGTGACCCTAAGGAGGCCATTGTGTCCGCAAAATTATTCGATGATCGAGGGAGTGCCTCGATGTCATACCACTCAAGTTTTGCTAGGAATTTATCCACGAGGGCTTTATAGGCCTTCAGAACTGGGCATTTGCATTGATATATTCCCTTGACTTGATTGACGATTAACAGCGAATCACCAAAGATGTTCAATCTTTTGATGTTCATGGCGATTGTTGTCTGAAGACCTAGGAGCAAGGCTTCATATTCTGCATTGTTGGTGGTGCACTGGAAGTTTAATTTAAATGACAGGGGCATTGGAGCACCCTGCGGTGTGAAGAATACGATTCCAGTGCCACCACCTTGCTCGCATTTAGAACCATCAAAAAATAAGGTTATGTCGGCCTGAGACTCAGGCTCTTCAGAATCCGGCGATTCTGAGACATGGAAGACCTCATCATCGGGTAGTTCTATGACTAGAGGCTGATCGTCTTCAAGAGAAGCCTCTGCTAGTTGATCGGCTATGACTTGTCCCTTTATAGATTTTTGCCCAATAAACTCAATGTCAAATTCTGTCAACAACATGATACATTTCGCCGTGCGGCTACTATGATAAGTATGACTCATCATGTATCGCAATGGATTCTCCTTAGACACAACATATGTCGTGTTGCTCAGCATGTAATGGCGTAGCCTCTTGGTAGCAAACACCACCGCACTAGAGAGTTTCTCAACGTATGCATAGTTAAGTTCGTAACTGACCAGGGTGCGGCTAAGATAGTAAGTAGCCTGTTCTTTGTGAAGTTCATTCTTTTGGGCTAGCATTGCGCCCAGTGCCACCTCAGTAGCTAAGATGTATAAGTAGAACGGCACACCTGGTCTAGGCGGTGCCAATACTGGCGGCGAAGCCAAGTATTGTTTGATTTCGTCAAAGGCTGACTGGCACTCATCATCCCAATGAAATGTGACCCCCTTGTGCAATAATTTTTTCATTGGTCAGCATTTGTCAGATAATTGCGCTATGAAGCGTTTAATCGACGCGACCTTTCCTTGCGAACTTCTGAGCTTCTTGATAGTGGTTGGGGGAGCCATTTCAAGGATTGCCTTGACTTTGTTTGGGTCCACTTCGATGCCTCTCTTGGAGACTATAAAACCCAAGAGTTTTCCAGATGTGACGCCAAACACGCACTTCTTGGGATTCAATCTGACCTTATGCTCTATGAGGCGATCGAGAATCTTGCTTAAGTCACCGAGATGATCTGAGCGCAAGAGAGACTTGGCTAACAAATCATCCATGTAATCTTCCAAATTTTTGTGCATGTAATCATGGAAGATATACGTAATAGCACGTTGGTATGTAGCGCCAGCATTTTTAAGGCCAAAAGGCATGACCTTATAACAAAATGTCCCCCAAGGCGTTGTGAATGCCGTTTTGAGTTGGTCTTCAGGATTGATACGAATTTGATTGTATCCTGAGAAACCGTCCATTAGGGAGAGCATTTCGTGACCTGCTGTAGCATCTACCAATGCGTCGATGCTTGGCAAGGGGAAATCATCCTTAGGACTTGCTTTGTTTAGGTCTCGAAAGTCGGTGCATATGCGAATCCTCCCGTCGGGCTTCTTTATGGGAACCATGTTGGACAACCATGGCGGATAATCCATGCAGATGACAAATTGTGCATCCAACAGCTTTTGTAATTCATCTTTGACCATCAAGGCCACTATTGGGTGCATCTTTCTTAGTTTTTGCTTTACAGGCTTGATTTTCGGATCAAGCGTTAAGTTGTGCATGACTAGCTGTGGGTCTAGTCCTGGCATATCTTTGTATGACAATGCAAAAACTTCCTTCTTCTCTTTGAGAAGGGCAATATATTCGGCTTGCTCTTCGGGGGAAAGGCTTACCCCCAGCTTGAGAATCTATGGATTCATTGGATCTGTGCCGATGTCTACATCAGTCATCTCTTCGACTGACATGTGAGATCCGTCCTCCAACTGATGTGGAGTTGGGATTAAATGGATATCATCATCTAAGTTAATATCTGTGTTTGAGACCTCGGGTCCCTCTTCAGCTTGAAAAATATCTTGAGTTGTCCTTGGGGTAAAATGAAGCATTTCACCAAAATTCCAGTACTCTTATGGTGACAATGGTGAATTGACGCGATCCCAGTCAATGGCATCCATGTTTAGATGCAATGACCATGATGGATCAATCGGATTGCATATGGGTGTGGTCAAATCAATGGAGATCATGTGGATGGAATGAATTTGGTCTCCAGAACCACGGGTGTGATGACTCGATTCTTTTAGCTATTCCCTATACTCTGGATCTAGCTCTACGGGAACAGGCGCGAATGGATCCTCTCTAGGTGCAAATTCATCTCTATGTGTGAAAAGGAAGGCGGGATCTTCCCTTGGTACTGCTGTCCTGATGGGATCTCGAGGTGGACGATGCTCATCTTGAATTTGGAGCCATAGGCCTAACACTTGGTCCCACCTTGTTGGGTCTATGTGCCATTCATGTCCTAACCATATACCCATTTGTCCCATTAGATCTTCATGAGTTAGATCACGGTGATGTCGTCATGCATGTCTGAGATAGTCCATTTCAGTTTCGTCTTTTGAATCACTTTCGTAGATCCAAAATTGTTCATCCTCTTCAGCATCCGTTTCTTGCAACATTGAGGACTCTTCCTGTTCCAGTGAATTAATCTGGTCCCATTGCGGTTGTTCCACTCTTAGTGGAGGGACCTGATTCTTTTGAGACTATGTTATTTCGTCTGGAACCTCTAAGGGGAACAATTTCAAAAAAATGTCTGGAAGCCGTTGTTGTTCTTTTTTAGGATTGCTCTCTAAACTTCCACCTCTCTCTAGCAAAGGAGAGGGATTATTGTTGTTTCCAGGGGTGTTTGTAGACCATGGGAGATAATCCCCCAATGTGTATTCTGTGTTTGGATTGGCGTACGGGTCTTGTGCCAATCCCCCCCTGTTGCCTATTTCTAGGCCTTGCATATTTTCAACCAAGATGTCTAATGGTAGGGGATGGTTGAACCCTACCCCTGACTTGTCATATGGCATATGATATCTTGGTTGGCAAAGGATCCGCATCCCTTGCTCATATCTGCCTAGCCCATACCCATGCCAATTGCATTGTTCGAGATATTTTAGGGCAAATTCTGGGTTCGACAGATAATTGATGTTTTCGACAAAAGGTTCTTCATCTGTTTCCTTTTGTTCGCATGGTTCAGAACCATGATCAAGGCCCCCATACACAAAATTTGTTTGGTTTGGTGGGTAGCCTAGAGGGACGATTGTTCCAATGGGAAGGCGAGGCCTTCCCATGTCTTGTACTGACTCCAATGTGGGGGTTGCCACAACATTTTGCACTATGTATTCTCCTAGGCCTGTACTGGCCATCTCAACAGTGATTGTTGATGATTGGGTAGGAGGAAACGATAGTCCTTCCTGAGTCCATTCCATGTTTGGTTGTTCAGGAATCTTGGTTTGTGTTATGTTGGGTGCTTCCTCTATTGATATCACTGAAATCGTGGGCAACCCCTCTTCTAGAGGCTTAATATCTTCCATGATTTGATTTCCCTTGTCCTTTTGTTGGGCCACGATAGGTGGCATTGATGATGAAGGAGCCGATGATGACGTCTCACCTGGCTGGGATTTTGCCTTGTTGGCCACCAGTGGTACTTGCGGTATCGGACCCTGTTTAGATGGATTTAATTGAAAATCCAAATGCATTAATGGGAGGGTCGATTGAGGTATGAATTGTACCGCATTGCAATACTTGAAGGGCTCTAAGTCCATTGTGACTACATGTATTTGCCCTTCATAGGCATACTTCAAGCACTGGTGTGCGATCGAGGGGACACACTTCATGTCCCTGATCCAAGGCCGCCCTAGAAGTATGTTATAAGCCATTTCGCCTTCCAAGCACATGGCACAGTGTGGGTATTGACTTTTGTCCTACCTGTATAGGCAGAACAACCGTGCCGACTGTCGAGCAAATTGCATCGTTAAAAGCTCACAGTGTGTACGTGGAAGCTGTGATGTGAGAGGCTGGAAGTTTTAAATGTTTCAATGCTGCAGTGGTTATAATGTTACTGGATGAGCCAGTATCTATCAGCACTCTCTTGTACGGGATCCCGTTGACCCACGCGATAACGTGCAGGGGTGGATCCGACATGTCATTTGATATCGTTTTGACCTCATTTTCTTTGAATGTGATGACAAGCTCCGTACATTGTTTCACATGTCCCACGAAGGCGTTGAAAGAATTTGCTTCGTGGGGTTGTACTTCAATGGCTTTTAAAATGTCCATAAGAGCTTCTCTATGGGGAGCTGATTGTTGAATAAGCTCGTAGATGGATAGCCTAGCCGACGTGGTCCGCAAACTCTATGTGAGTTTGGTTCGTATCGTGACCTTAGGTCTAGGCGGAGGTAACTGCGTTGGGCATTGTTGAGGTTGCGATGTCGACGGAACTTCCCTCGCAGGTACCTCGGGGGCAACTGCTGGGTATTTTCTGTTCCTTGTTACAATTCTAATCATTCCCACAAATCCTTGCACGGGAAGATCTTGTCGCACCTCGTTAATTTGGAGCGGTTTTGTCTGTGCCTCGTGGGCAGGCAAGGGGTCCTTGAATACCCCCATTTGTTGGTTGTTAGGTGCGATGGGGTTGTCCACGACAAATTTTCGGTTGTCGATCAAATCCTGGACTAGTTCTTTGAATTTCTAGCACCCATTTAGGTCATGTCCTCTGCACCTATGAAATCTGCAATACAATTCCTCCCTATACCCCCTAGGCTTGGGAACATTAGGGTCAAAAATTTGGATTTTTGGCAGAGTAACTAAATTTTCCGCTGACAAGCGGTCAAATAAGGAGTCCCTAGACTCCGCATACGGGGTGAATTGTCGCCTAAGGCGACGCTGCGATCATCGCTCCTGTCTTACGTTATCTCTTTCGTAAGCAGGAGGCACTGCCTGGTAGTTCGCCTTTTGAGGCTGCGTTTCTTGCACAGGCGTGGGGACATTTATCGCAACTTGGTTGACTACAGTGTGTTGTGGTTGTGTTGTCCTAGTTTTAGTGGTTTTATTCCACTCTTTCTTCTTAGGCTTGGCAATTGTGCCTTCGCCTATCTTAATCTCTTCTATGACTCTGGCTTGCACCAAAGCTTCTTCTAAGCTGTCGTATTGTCACAGCAACAATAGACCAGAGATTGACTTTAAGCAACTTTTTGCGAACATTTGCATGAGGTCCGACATGGGAGGACGGTAGGGTAACTTAGAAAGCAAAGCTCTCCATCGGTTCTCGTATGCTGCCATTGTTTCCTCCTCAAATTGTTTAAGGCTAGCAAGATCACTAAGTGATGCCTTCTTCCTTGTGTTGAAGGCGAAACGTTCAAGAAACGCATCTACTAGCTGATCTAAGCTACTTATGCTGTGTTTGGGCAGTTGTGTGAACCAATTCGAGGTAGGGCCTGCGAATGTGGTTATGAATTTTCTAAGCAATAATGTTTCATTATCTTGAATGCCAAAGCATTGGCTTAGAAATCGTGTAACATGTTCCTGTGCATCCTCTTCACCTTTAAAAACTTCCAATTGAGGCAACTTGAAGTGTTCGGGGTAAAGAGGTGTAGGCACTGAGGGATGCACCGGATTATTGCGGAGTAGACGTAATGTGGGTTTTTGATGCCCAACAGCTTTTGTCTCCATAGACTCCAAACGCTCCAATAGCGCTTGGTATGCATCGAAAGATTTTATTTCTTCCTCGTGTTCGCTTGTTCTCTCTTGTTGCAAGTTACGGTAAACTGGAGGCCTATGGAGGGGTGGCCGAATGGCATCCTTCCTACCTTGATGAGGAGTTTCAATATATTCCTCTTCTGGTTCATACTCCTCGTAAAATTCTTGAGGAGTCTCAGGGCGAAACCTATGACCCTGATCAAGCTCTTTTTGAAGGTACCCATCATTATTTTGGGGAGTTGCCTCCCTCTCGAATCTATGAGGTCTTGGGGGCAGAGATTGACGAGGTCGTGGAGACATATCCTGCACCAGTGGATTATGCCTCTCATACTGTTCAGCTCTTTGGATGCGAGGGGTTGGCCCCCTCTCAGGTATTTCATAGCGTAACTCATCTGCTTCACGTTGCATACGTTATTTATCCAAGCGGTATTGATACTCTATCTCTTGCTAACTTTGTTTAAGCCGCATGATTTGGGCTTGATGGGTGGTATATCTGGCGACAGCCGGGTCAATTTGATCTACCCTAGTTTGTTCAGAAGGTTCAAATGTTCATCCTATGGGTTTACGTCAGTTTTGATGCTCTAAAATCTCAAGGGGTCGCTTCCCTCTATCGAGGTAGGCAGTATGTGCTCGAGGTTCTGGCCTCAAGGGGTGATCATGATATCCTGCTGGTGCGGAAATGCAAGGTTCCCATATTTTTTGTTGCCCTCGAGGAATGCGATGGATTTCCTCATACTCCGTTTCATGGGTGTAAATGGGTTGGGCGGAGTTAGGTCGCCCTATGTAAGGAGCCCTGCGCTCCAGATTTGGTCTCTCTGTTCTGATGATAGGTAAAGAGGGGACGCCATATCCACATTGCCCCTCCAAATGGACAGTGTGCCTGTTTAGCGCTTCATCACGCGGTGGCCACTCATGCCCACCTTCAAGAGGTGATTCTCTATTTATGTCAAGGTCTACATGTAAGGCATCTTCTCGAAAGGGGCTACTTTGAATAGGCATACCCCACCGAGGATTCTAAATTGGATTCTTTTGTAGGTTAGACCTATAAGGTGGTAAAACCAAATCCTTAGGACTGAAGTGAAGGCGACTTGCGCCTACTTTTTGTGTACCTTTCGAAGCTTCTGCCCTTGATTGGGCTTGACTGCGGGTGTACACCATTGCGGTGATTCTATGCTATCTAAATAAGTTTTTATCTCGTTTTATGATTTTTTTTTTTTTTTTTGTCTACACTAAGAAGAATTAAACACACACATTCACAAAACCGTGATTATCTCTTTTAAGGATTCTTGGTGTGTCCTAAACTGGTTTAGTGCATTTTGATGTTTTGTTTTGTTTTTGTAGGTTTTTTAGAACGTTTAAATGCATCATGTAGGCTCTTATAACTCCAAAAAGGTCACCCCTTCAATATACCAGCTAGGCCGATATACCAACCTCTCTATATACCCACCCTTACGAGAGGGAGACTATAGGTACGTGAGAGCAGAAGGTACATGGTACATAGGCGGTACAAAGGGGGATTGTCCTGTTAATGGCACCTACCATAGAAAACTTATCCTCACGCGCATGGGAATCACCCCAGCTACGCTCGGTCTTTCTTCGTCAGGATTTACGCCTAACTACAGTTGACAATCAGGAAATGGATGCAAATCAAGCCAATGTGGTGATTAAATCCACCAATGGTCTTGATCAAGGGCTGGGGTCTTACGACCAGCTCCTTGGTTTAAAATTGTTTCATGATGTGTGTGGGATTCGTTTTATTCAACAAAATGAAACTAGCATACATGAATTTTCCTAATGCAATGCAGGATTAAATGAAAACAATTAAAGAAACAGAAACAAAAATAGAAAATATATAACAGAGATCATGAAAATCCCTACCTCTTGTCTACCTGCTCCTGTTGTCTCTGAATTTCTACTCTAAAAATCCACAGATAGGAATTCGTCCCTCTGGGAGACGAATTGCAGAACAGAATTCGTCCCTCCCAGAGACGAATTTGAATTCGTCTCAGGGTCAGACGAATTGCAGAAAATAATTCGTCCCTTCCAGAAATGAATAGCAGTTTGCAATAAAAAAAATGTACCTGTCAAGCACAAACACAAAACTTTGATCAGTTTTCTGTGATTTCAAAAACCAGGGAACAGGGTCCCACCGTGATCACCACTGAAAGCACGAGATTCTGGGCAAAGGAAACACCAAGTGCAATTGCATTCAAAATTAAGTACGCTTAAGTCCTAGAAATGTAAATTGCATGAAATGGAAAAGAAACACATTGGAAGAGACACAAGCAGATAGAGAAAACACAGCCCTTTCATTAATATCCCTTGATCTTTGTTACAATGATGTCTCCTCCATTTTTAGGGGCTAGGAGCACAAATAGAGTTTGATTACAATCACTGAATGATTCCTCTTTTCGTGTGCCCATGAGTGCAATGGGCGGGCCAAGATGATTCTGCCGCTGATGTCGATGAGTTCTTCACCTCTGCTGCTTCTCCTGTGAACAAAGAAATTACCAAGACATCAGTAGCACCTGTTGCAAATGAAAAGCGTTTGCTCTCTAAAACTAATGAAATATGCACGTAAATATTTGCCTGAAACAGTGAAAACAGTGAATCCAAATTGCTTCAAAACTTGACAAAAGGTAAGAAAAGTTACCAGAAGGCCACTGCCATCGAGGCAGCTGGCCAATCCACCTTCAACTCGGAATTCGTCCCTGGGCAGGACGAATTCTGACTGTAATTTGTCCCTGGGTGGGACGAATTCTTCTGTGTTGAGGAAATCGACCTGCTGCTGCTCCAATTTCAGATCTCGAGACCTGCAAAACGCCTGCAAATAGGGTGGTTATATAATTGGGGCTATTTTGGGATGACCCAGATGGTCGAATTTTCCCAATTTGGCCTCCACCCTCGGGAATTTGACCTCGACACCTGCAAGTTAGCGAAACGACAAAGCAATACAAAACATCCTAAAATTTGACCCAAAGTTACAAAATTGCAACTATGGATTAATCAGACTTAATAACATAAAATTCAATCTGAAAAATGATCTAAAATTCTCAAAAACTAAAAATAGGACTTGGGAGGTGCGGGGGTGCCCAAGTGGGCCTCCCACCGTTGGCCCTCGATTTTGGAGCCAATCCACCAGGGATGGGCCCAAAACCTTTTAGGATTTGGGGGTCGACGAATTGGTAGGTTCAGGTGTCCATGCGTTGGATTTGGGTAAGGTTCGAGCTTCCAAAGGCCACCCAACAACCTCCCTTGCAAAAGAGATTGGTGGATGTGGGAAGGTGAACCAAGAGGGATGCAAGTTTGTCTTCAATTTGGCAGACACTTCGTTGCTTGAACACTCCTTCAACTTGTATGTTTTGGGTGAGAAAAGTCCCACCTTTTATAGACCCATGGGGTCTCTTTGGGAGGGAAGCACAAATGCCATGTGTTGGCCATAGGCGCCATGTGGCAGTCTTGTCTTCCCATGAGGGAGGGGAGTCCTCCATTGACTTGAGCTTTGATAAATGCCTTTTGTGACAGTCTTATAATGGCCCCTATGTCCACCTACACACGCGTGCAAGGCAGGAGTCATTAACTGACTGTTCTGGGCTGCCACTTGGTACCATTTGCCTTTTTTCCCATTAAGCTTAGAATTCGTCCCACCCAGGGACGGATTCAGAATTCGTCCTGGGGTGGAATGGATTCTATTTTGAATTCGTCCCTGGGTGAGATGAATACTGGGCAAAGTGTCCAAGTGTGCCAAATTGCTTCTTAACCTTACAAAATTGCTATGAAAGTGGTTAAGACCATTGTTTAACCTCTGAGGGCTGCCCTGGGGGCTGTGTTTGTCAAAGCGATCAGTGTTTGCAGTCACATAATCGGATTGGTGTTGTTTTGGTGTCTACACTTTCTACTATTTTATACCTTTTTGTTTATTCTAATGGTTGATCCAAGTGACCTGTAATTGCTTTTATCGTTAGATGTTGTAGATAGGATTTATTTACCTTATTTTGGAAGTATTTTAAAATTATATTTTTGTTTTTTCTTGAAGTTTATCTCATGAATATTTTTTAAAATCTCTTTCTCCATCATTTTCATTTTACAATATCTTTATATGTGTCTAATTTCATAACATTTGTGGCATAAAAATAAAATATTTCTATAATCCTCTTAACAATATCATTCTCTAAATTTATATTTTATTTTAATAGATTATGGCAAAGATTTTGGAATAGCCATAACAACACATATTCAAATATAAAGAACATGTTTTTTTCCTTAATAGTTTTTCTCTAATGTATGAACTCTCCTAGAATGTTACCACTATTTTTTAAACATCATTATAGAGAAATCAATATGGAAGTAAAAATACCCTAACCCACACTTAAGATTTTTAATGGTTTCTAACTCACTTTTTCTATTTGGTATAAAAAGGTGCTTTGGAAGGGTCCCCAAACCTTTTACATAAGGGTTTTGGGAGGGTCTCCCAATATTTACAAAACCACAAAGATCTTTAAAAAATACCAAAGAAGATCACAAAACATTAATCTAGATCCAAAACATTGGGAGGGTCTAACAAATATTGATTCAATATTTGAGATAGTTAAATCTCATAAATCCAAAACATATAGCATTCTTGTCTAAAATTCAAAATTTAAAATCAGACCTAGAAAGGGTCTACCCACCCAAGCCACCATGAGATAAGAAAATATAGAAAATGGGACAACCATCCATTCCATATGATGATAAATTAATTTTAAAATTAAAATAGAACACTCAATTTTGAAAAAAAATTCTAAGACATTAAGGGTGCTCAAAAAAACCAAAATAAAAATACTAGGCCTTCATACCAAGGATGAGAATCCTGCTTTTAAAAACTTAAATCTCCACCAGCAATTACCTAGAACCTTTAGTAATCACTTTAGAAACAATAAATTAGAATTCTTCCCAAATATAGGATTTTGAAAGGCTTTCCAAACCTTAAAATAAGAGGTTTTGAGAGGATCCTCAAACCTTAAACAAGGGAGTTTTAGAAGGATCCCCAAAAATTTTAGGGTTTTGAATGGTTCCAAAAACCTTATAAAAATGGTTACGACTCAAGCAAGTGACCATAGGAATATGAAAGCCTCCTTGAACCACATAGTATGTTTTGTAAGGGTCCCTAAACCTTTATAAATAGGATTTTGGAGGCTCCTAGAACCTTGTACTAATAGACTGGACCTCAAGCAAAGGATACTAGATTTTGATAGGTTCCTCGGTCCTAAATAAACACAAGGATAGAAATAATAGTTATTTCCCATACAAATAGAACCAAGAGCACAAAAATGATTCAAAATTCAAATTCCTGCTCAAATAAAAATAGTTAAATGAAAGAATAAGGCTTGCAAAACCTTTTTATAAATGGATCAAGCCTCCAAAAATGGACCATAGAGTTTTTGAAGGCTCTCGAAACCTAAAACATACAAGGATACTATATATATGAAAGAACCATAAGGCTCACATATAAGGGCAAATAGGACACATTTTAATTGAATATTAGATTTAAAATTTGGAAACTCCCTCTTAATCTAAGTGAAAAAAAACTACAAATAGAACAAATAAGAAACAACCACTTCCTATTCATATTTGAAACTAGAGACCTCCTAAAAAAGCAACGGCCCAAAAAACCACCAAAAAGACCAAAAATTTAGAGAAAAATCTACCAAGGTCATGTAAAGAGATCACTATACCCTGTTAAAGTGAGCTTTCAATAAAAAAAATTGATAACTAAGAGCCTTCCATGAAACTAGAATAGACCCTCAAAATAGGGTATGATAAAAGAGGTAGGGCCCCCTACCAAAAACATTTTAGCATTACGGCCAACACTCATCCACCAAATCAAAAAAGTGGAACCTCATCCCACTATCTAAAAATATGTGCACCACTATACAAAAGGAAAACAATATATAAAAATATGCATCCAACAACCAGTAAAGATCAACGTTTACATAAAAGAGCTCCCTACTCGTTGCTTTCTCGAGGAGCAACACACATGCTAATCATATTTGTATCATTTCAATTTTATTGGATGTCTCCTAAGATATAGGTTTCTAACTCAATTGACAAATTATCACTCCATGGTATTAAATATAAGGAATCTCTCCCCCTAAACTATGAGCCACCACCCATTATTTTATCTCTAAATTTTAAATTTAAAAAGATGATTAGAAAAAATATTTAGGAAGAAAAGTCATGCAGTAATTTTAATTCAATTCCCATTTCTTCTTTGACCTAATTTGGAACTTGACAAGCATCCATGGATATTACATATTAAACTATTTATTTTAAGAACTGTTATATCATACTTTATCATCTTATCCTTGATAATAACTTTTAGTGTAACACCTGCTTTTTGGATCACACGTGCCATATGTTTACTCCTGCTCATATATTCAACTTGTATATCCATATGTCTAGTTAGAGCATCCTTGATTTCAACTAGACTTTAAAATATGGCTTTGATTCCTTGATACCTAGATTTTTCTCAATAAAGTTTTTTATTTTTAATTTTCATATATTTGAAGCAAAAAAAGTGAATGTTATTCCTTCTTTGCACTTGAATTTTGTTTCTATTCTTATCTAAAAATCTAAAACAAGAAAAGGTGATTATATTCACTTAGAAATTTTTTATTGCTATTGTAAACCATTTTACTTTTTAAATTTTAGGAGCACTTATTTTAATTTCAGTTTTATTTTATATCTAAATAGAATAGAAGTTTTTAATATCTAGGAGACCAAAAGTGGTTATCTATGGTCTATGTAGTGTCATGAAGGGTTTCTTTGCAATTGTTAATATTATTTATATTATTTAACATTTTAATGATAATTTTCATATTCTTCTCAATTGGTGATTATCATTTTTGTTGTCGCTACATTTTCCACCAACTCTAGCAACTTTTTCCATGCTTGTAATTAAAATTTTCTTCTAGAAGTAGCTTGCAAGTGTGCCTTGGGAGCTAGTTTTAAAGGAATATTGATGTGAGGACAATAGTAAATTTTATAGATCCTATATATACTTCAATTGTTTCCTTTTGATTTAGGCTATGGTTCTAAATGGGTGATTCACTATGAGAATCTTCTTTTATAATACCAAATTTTGTTGTTTGGACCTTTTTTTCAATTTCCATATTTTGAGATGAATATTCTTTTGTGGAAGCTTCTTCCATGGAGGTGACTTTGTCACTCATAAATATGTATTGAAGTTCTAAAATATTGGTAGATAGTGGTTCTACAAATTTACAATTAACATCCCAATTACTTGATGAATTCATAAAATCCTTAGCTCTTATTCATTAATTATCTCTTGTGATGGGGATTACTAAGTTATTATATTCTAGTTTTTAACAAAACCTATGCACAAAACATGCCAATACAGCTTTGCTTATTAAGATTTCTAGGATGTTAGTTATCAACTTAAGATAGATAACTATTAAGGTTAGTTAGGATTAGTTATTATTCTTTCTAAAGTTATATATCTATTGTATATTTTGCACCTTATGCATGATCTAGGAAATCTATGCCTATCATATATTTTAGAAATATTAATCCCTATATATAATATTGCTATATTTTATTCAACATGAATGAATAATTAAGTTTATCACTTATGAATCCCATTTCATTGGTATTAGAGCAACAAGCCATAGCAATCCATTGGAGTGACATCATAGGTTATGTTATCCATAATATTAGTGCTAAAATAAAATGATATGATACAAGTGTGTGTGATGTTGGAGGTATTCCCACTATCTTCCATTCATGTGAGTAGGTATGAGGATATGGATCCTTAGGCAAATTCAACTTATTAACGATGGACCTCACAATCAAATTATTTTGCAACCCATTCTTTACTATATAATCAACATAAAAATCATGAGTGAGGTGAGATCTCATGATGCATAAATTATCACAAACACTTTCTAAAAAAATGTAATTCATTAAGGTTATGTTCACTCAACCTTTAAACTCATTATATATTTTATCTTCCCCTAAAATATCAATATGACCATATTTTTGAATGCTCATTTAGAGGCTTTACAGTCAAAGAATTTTTGATGATTTTGAATATTAAATATTGAGACTAAAAAATATCCTTTCTTATTATAAAATAATATATTTTCAAGAATTAGAGAAAGAATAAGAGCAAGGGGAAGAAAAGGGAAAAATGTAATAAGGCTATTTCACCTTCTATAATTGTTTATTTTGATTTGGAGATCTAAAATCTCTCATGAAACTAAAATTTCATGGTCCTCTTGATTGCATTACAAGATTTTCCTCCACTAATTGTGATTGGTTGAAATTTTTATCCAAGCTATTGAGGTTAGTATACTTCAACTCCTTGAATAATGGTTCCTAGAATCCACTTTTAAATTTCATTGACAAGTGCATTAAATAAATTCTATTTATGTTGAGTGATAGTTTTACCCAATTGCAAAATTGCTCAAAATTAGGATTTTGATTATAAAACCCTCTCTTGCAAAGAAATAAAATTTCTCCAAGGTTCCTTTTACTTAATGTGTGCATTTATGTTTGTAAAAATATATCAAATAAGTTTTAGAATACCTTAGTGATTTGCAAGCAATTGTTAACAAAGCACGTATGTTGGTATTACTTTATTATGCTATGCTATTGATTGTTCATGAAACTTAAAAGAAAATAAAATGTAAATATGATTGGCCCTCATATGACCACGATGAAAAGGTGATTTAATTCATTTTATCTTGGAGTGTTTTAGGTAGATTTTATCTTCCTTTGTTAAACAATTTTTAACCAATTTTATGTTTTTGTTAAACCTTACTTTGAGCATGAAATAAAATAGTTAAATGACTAACTTTAAAATGCAATAGCATTTTAAATACCATATAAATTACCCACTTTAATAAAATTGTAATTTTCATAAAGAGAAGTTAATTTATTGCTTGAAAAACAAAAGCATAAAACTTGGAATTTTATTCTCCTTTAAAATGTGAAATCATGTAAAGCTTTAAAATTACAAAATTCCTTTTAAAATGTAAAATTTATATAATTTTTAGGAATTTATAATTTCCTTCAAAATAAAATCGAAATGGCTTAAAAGGAAATGTTAAAGCTTAATATTAGCATCCATGCATCTCTTTTCTTAATTTTTTCATTTTTTTTTAATTTTTATTTTATTTGATGAAGTTAAAAAAATGAAAAAGGATAGGGTTAGAGAAAAAAGATAAAAAAAGTCTAGAATATGAATCAGAATATGAATCGGAATATGAAAAATAACCAAAGAAAAACTACTGAAAAATACTCAGCCTAAACTGCAGAAAATGTTAGATACTAAACACAAAACACAACCAAGTAAGACCTGGATCCACATAGTATAAAATCTAATTATGACATGAGTCTAAGGGGGAAAAATAGGCATTAAAAATATTTAAATGATACTATCAAACTCACATATAAAAATTCATTAAAACAATTTTAATACATGTGAAGAGGGGAAAATAGGCAATAAAAATATATATATATATATATATATATATATATATATATATATATATATATATATATATATATATATATATATATATATTTTTTTTTTTGGTCAATTAAATATATGAGGTATATATTAAAACAGGGTTTTTATAGGGACCCCTGCCCTGAGTACAAGAGGAAGCAGGATACCAGCCGTAGAAGAAGGTGGAGAAGAAGAAAAAACTAGAACAGAGGTTGACCTTTGAGAGGACACTAAGAATCTAAACAGAAGCTAAATAGAAAGGGAAGAAGGAAGTCCTGGGAGAGGACAAAAGAAAAGGAACACCACTACTAAACAAATACCATAGCCCAAAGAGACAGAAGAGGAGCCACACAAATTAATTTAGACTTTTCTCCATGTGAGACTTGCCAATATTAGTGAAAAACTTAGCTTCGGTCCCAACAAAAGGGGAGTCCTCAGGAAGAATACGGATACCATCAGCCACTGCCTTTAGGTCATCGTTGGTGTGGGGTTTCTTGAAAAAGTGAGCATTGAGAGTGGTACGCAGTTCCACAAGGTGGGTTTCTTGAAAAAGTGAGCATTGAGAGTGTTACGCAATTGGAGATGGACTTTATAACATAATTCATAACATAATTCTCCAGGTGGGTTTCTGGTTCAGAAGCGCAGTCGCCCACGGAATCACACACAAAAATCTCCTTCTTAGATTTGCTTTTCAATCTCGTCGAGCTCTGAACAGGAACATTCTAAAGCTTAGGATATTTTCCAATTTTGAAATCACTGTCACTGTCAGAATCAATGGTACAAGTCTTTTTTCTAAGTTTGGAAACATTTTCAATAATTTTCCGCTTTCTTGCCGACATACTCTGGTTCTTGGGTAGGGAAAAGGAAGAACTGGCTTTGGATGGATTGGGCTCAGGCTTCAAGATAACACCTTCAGGACAGTGTAATAGCCAATGCTTATAGAGCAATAAAATCTTTTATTGGTGTTCAAATCATTTTATTTTTTGCTTACAAAATGAAACCAAAACGTTGGCAGCAGTTTGAGAGCCTTCTAATCAGATTCCATACCTCCTATTCCAAAAATATTCAGCCCCTATGCATAAGCTTCAACGAGTTTTTAAAGCTTTCAAATTGATTGTTCGTTTCCTGTTTTCTCCGTTGGATGGATTTTTACTCGTTTTTGCTTGGTTTTATTTCAAAACACTCCTCCTTGTGCGTTATAAAATATAAAACTTTGATCAGAATGTATATTTCCTCCTTTCTTAATTTGTAACCATCATATGAAAAAGATAATATAGGTATGATCAAGCCCTTTTCATGGTTTATTTGTAGCCTGTATCTATTTTGTGGTTGACCATGAAGACTTTTTTATGATGCAAGAACTCATCCTTATTTCACCATGGGTTTCTATGGCTATACAGACAGGACCTAGTGTTTGGGAATATGTTTGAGTCAATGTGGATGAACTCATAGTCGAACAACTTTCTATGTCTGAATATTTGGATTTTAAGGAACACCTTGTAAATGGAAGGTAATTTACTATATGGATTCATATAAACATATATTAAGTGAGAAGAAGAAGAGGGCCAAGAAGGGAGTGGAGACCTACAAAATTTACATCTTTAAGGTTCTCAAGCAGGTCCATATCGATATTGGAATCTCCAGCAAAGCCATGAGAATTATTTACTTCTTCATGAATGATATTTTTAAGGAGGATGAGTTACTGAAGGATTCATTTTGTTATAGTGTTACATACGATGAAAAGCTAACCAATATTTCCTGTGACAAAAAATTTAATCAAAAAAATTCACATATTTTCACATAATGTTTCTCCTCCTTGCGGGTATTTTTTTCAATTTTTTTCTCCTATCGAATTTAAGTTCCATTTGGCGGATAAATTTGTGAGGGTTTTAAATTTGATGAGTTTCAAATTTTATTTAAGAAGTTCGACGAATTTGATAACTAAGGATGTAAGTAATTAAAATCGAAAGTAAAGCTAACTAATTTTTATTTTTATTTTTATTTTTACTTTTTTATTTTCCATTTTTTTTTGGGTTTTATTTAAATTTTAACTTTACTCGTAAAGTTTGCATAACTTGACTTAAACCATGAAATTAATAATAAAACTCAAGCATCAAACCAAACCAAACATGCAAACATTAACGAAGAAATTACCCCATTTAACAATCTAAAATAAAATAAAAGGAAGCACAAACCAACAAACCACATGATTTGCAACCTCACAAGTAGGGGCCTATACAATTATTGCTCACATAGACCCAAAAATCCTAAAAACTCAATATTGAGAGCGGGTCCCCAAATTTGAGGTAAGTTGTGCAATGGCCACAACACTTACCAAATAGTATTTTCAACCTATTAAATTGATAAATATAATATTAAACACTCACATTGCTTCCTTGCCTCAAGTGAAGCCATTATTATGAAATATTATCCATAGTGTGAAGGGTGAAAAGTATTTTTCAAAGCCCTTACTAGTTCATAACAAAATTTAATGGTATTTTGAGTATGTTCGCATTCCATTACTGGAATTTTTACCACTCCAAAAAGTTTTAGTTTTTCAAAGAGATCTTTTTTCATCTTTAGAAACTTGGCTATATTCAAACCAAGTGTCCATATACAAAGGGGTAGAATTATCTCTTTGGAAATTCTCTCCCCACTATTTTAATATTTCCCTCTTCCCCCTTCACAATTACATAAGCTCTAACTTGAATAGTTTTAGCTTATCTATTGGACACTAATAATCACCAATTGTAGGATGATTACAGGAATGTATAACTAGAATTTGTATGTCATCTAGACTATATGTGTATATTTTGGATAGAGTTAAATTATAATATTTCATTTGCATCAAGAAGGAACACAAATTTATTTAACCTCGTCATTATGGGATGTTGAATCTCATGGCAAAAGAAGACTGCAAAGGAGAAATGAAAGCTGGAAGAAATATCTATAATTTGAAAATAAAAGAAATAATGTGTCTAGGCTACCATAAATTTAGCACCAATAATATGGGTCTTCCTGTTGTTATCTATTAATTTATGGAGTGCCCTTATTATTCCATCTATGACTAGCTTGTGAAATGAATACACATATTAAGCATCTAGAATGAAGAACATATACATATATTCCATATTATGACAGTCTATAAAGTTGATGTCGTGATTGATATCATTAAATAATTTCTTTTAAATACCCAAATAAAAACCATATTTCTAAATATTCCAACTAAGTTTAGGCCTAGAACATCACCCACTTTGATGAGTGCTTGATTCATTGTTTGGTCCTTCATCTAATTCCTTCAAGAAAACATGTATATGCAAAAAATTTAGAGGAATTAATGCCCTAAAGGGTCATTTATGTTTGAAATCCATCATCTTATTTTCATTCCCCTAATATATTGTTACTGCTATGGAGAAATGAAATTTTAAGGGATACCTAGACAAACATGAATGTATCGGTAATAAAATTCTAGAATAACTTGGAGAAGTTGAAGGTACAACCTCACATGGAGATTCACTTGTATTTTTATAAAGTGGAGAATATTGCCTCTTCATAGGAAGATTCTTTGATTTGGGTTGACTTCTATTTGTTTGACTCTATAACAATACAAACCATCATCCACAATGTACTACATTATGTTATATGGTACCATTGTCATAAATGTTAACATTAGGAGTGATCTTGACCTCATGCTATGACAATACCTAACATTTTTAGACATGTTTTCTTAGGATTTTTCTATATTTTAAGTGCTCTTCTTAAACTTAGAATGTGTCAATACAATTTGTAGGTCCATATAATCCAACTTGAACGTCATGTGGATTTGGTTCAATATTTTATGTTTCCAATCTTCTACATTCACGTAATTTATGATCCCAACTATAATTCTTGGTATCATTTCTTTTAAACATTAGGATAACAAAAAATTCCATGCCTCCTACAATATTTTAATATAATAGTATTTTTTTCATCGTAGATCTAATATTGTTTGTTTGTCATTTTCTATTTCTAATTTTTTTGAGTTGAACAAAGGTGTCATGAGTGGTAATCATGTCGACACTATTGATTTGCTTAATGTTAGTGATATCGAAGGGTCCATCATGTTAATAAGAAGTGACCATAATATTGGCATCCAACATTAGGGTTCATGCATGATTGCATGTAATGGTTCATCGACACAAGTATCCCCTTAGTAATTTTGTATATGCCTATTTGCCCCACAATATTTTCTTTGGAATACAATGAAGATCAATGAAAGTTTGATTTGACAAAAAATGCCTTCTAGTTATGGATGATAAAAATCGTAAAATTTTTTAAATCATAATTTATAGTTTTGATGTCACCACCACCACTGCTTAGGTGCTAAGCCATATAGTTCCCTCACTCATGTACATTACCCATTGAACATTGAATTGGAGTTCATAAATATAGTAGCATCCAATTTTCTAGTGAAGAAAAAGACCACGACTAAATAAAATTAATTTCATGCACATATGAATTAATTAATTAAATTCATGAAGTATATATTTAAATTATTATGGTGATACACAACCAAAAATGCACCTTTTAATAAAAAATTAATTTACTAACATGGACCTGGATCCATTGAGATAATTTTGACGTTTGTAAGCTTTTGGATCCTCCTTTGGAAGCAATTGTACTCAAATTTCAAATGTTTGATATTTCTTCTACAAGTCCCTTTTGAGGCTTTCAAATGATTTTTGGTACAAATTAGGGTCTCTTTTTTATCTCATGGAATTTCAAATTTGTATGCTTCCTGAGCCATTATAGAGTCATGCATGTGCATGTTATGTGTGGTATTCATTTCTTCTCCATTTATTTTGTTGTCAGTTGACTTGCAATGAGTTTGATGACTTGCAATGTTCTTTTATTATGGATATTGATTTTGACCTCATATTTTATAGATTACATTTTGACACTATAGAGTTTTTTATGGAGTAAATGATCTATAGTACTTGGCACTCCTCAATATAAATAAAATGAATCCAATAAGTGATTATTTACTCTATTACACCTCATGTTTGTAGTGATTGATTATCCATGTAATATAGTATGATGAGAATGATACCATAAGGACACTTGGAAGTTCGTAGGACCTATACCTTGATGGAGTACTTTAGCATTGGTGATCGCATCAATTCTTGTATATCTTAACATCTATCCTTGACTTCCTTATTTATTAAAAGTATTAGAATCCAATTCTTTTATTATTGGGAGGAATGATGAGGATAATAAAGTTATTATATTTTATTTTTTAGCAAAATTATGTACAAAATGTATAAATAAAGCTTCATGTATGAAGCTTCATAGGTTGTTAATTGTAACTTAAGATAGGTAATTGTTAGTGTTAGGATTCATTATTTTCTTTCTAAATTTATATTTCCATTCTATAATTTACAACTTACACATGATGTAGGCAATATGTGCTTATCATGTATTTTAGGATTTTTGATGCCTATATATAATATTGTAATATTTCATTTAACATCAACAAATAATTAAGTTTGTCACATCTGAATTACATATCATATTGGTCAACTTGGAATTTGATATACATAAAAATATCTAAGTCTTTGATTACTCTTGTGCATGCATAATTGACATTATAGTTTACCTAGAAGTCCTTATCACTAGCCTCATTGTCAAAAGTTGCATCCATCCTTTCTTGAGTATCTAATTTGTAAAGGATATCTACTTAGTATTTGATCTACAAAATAAAGAGAAGAGAGATAGTAATCATGGATAAATATATCTACATTTTTAATTTTGAATAAAATATCAATTTGATGATTACCAATCATTGAAAACTTGTAAGTATATACAGTTGAAAATTTATCATATTGTTCTAGGTCTTGTATGATTGTTAGATGACTTAGATAATAATGAAATATTGATCTCATTCCTATATTATTTCCTTGACATGTTATATATAATAGCATATAACCAATTAATATTTATATCTTATTCAATGTATTAAAGAATATTTAACTTTAAGTAAATATAATTTTTTTAAATTTTAGGTCATACTTCTTATCTCACTAAAATATTGTAAGTTCCATATAAATTCAGAGTAAGTTTATGATCATTATATGTTACTTCAAAGCTTATTTCACTACGAGGTTAATATTATTACTATTTCATTCTATTTTGAGTGGTTACTATCATGCATTAAAAATAACATTAAATAGCGTATTAGATTGCTAAGTGATTTTATACTAGCTAGATTTTTGAAAGGGTATACATGCACCTCTTAACATATTAAGTGTTTTCATATTGATAAGCCACACATTCTACCTTACACTTATAATGTCATTTTTCCAAGTTCCCACATTTCTCCCACCCGCACCAAGAAGAACCTTCTTAATATTTTAATCTTTTATATAATATGTTAAATATCTATCAAGTATATAATCATGTAAGTATATAAGATTGATATTTTCTTAATACCCAAAAAAAATATTAAAATTTATCATAAGTATATTCTTAAATAGGTTGAGTAGGAGTTGGCTCTTCATCGTATTATCATTTTGATGAAGGTTAAATCCCTTTCTTTAGTGAAGTTATGAAGTTTTAATTTTAGTGTAGAATTGTATTGAAAAAAATTCTTTACAAAAGGTTCAAACCCCTAAAATAGGTTCTAAGTTCGAATCCGTATATATACATGACATCCGATTAAGTAGAAAAAATCTCTTGTAGTTTTCATATAGATAAGGGTATACCCATATGAAGAGAACACCATAAGGTTTCGGCTTTGGCACATTGTTGATTTTTAATATTTCCCTCTATTTGAAAGGTCCCTTAAAATACCTATATAATGATTATAAAAAATATTTTATGGTTTCCTTCTAGATAAACTTATACTTGTATGAAGGAGATAAGCAATGGTTTTAGCTTTAGATTTATTTGGAAGATTGGCTTATGTAGCTGTATGAAAATTATTAATAAAATCAACTCTCTTGTTATAAAAATCTTGATAAAATAAAAATATTCAACACCAAACATTAATCTTACAAATTTTTCATATTAACTATATCCTTAAAAAAAATTATTTCCTTGGCATACTTACCTACAACCAATCATATATATCGGTTATAACACTTGAAGATATCTGTTAAAATTTAATATTTTTTTTTAAGACAAGCTTTTCAAGGAAAGGAAAAACATTTTCTTAACTACTTTAACCTTAATTTTGTTAGGAGAGTATCCATTATTATTACATATTGACATCTCATTTTTATGCGAGAACATTTTTGTTATCGTTAGATAAGTTTAACCTATGAAAAGTCATGGTGATTTTTAATTAAAAGAATGAAGAAAGCTTAGATTTATCTATATGTGGGTCAATCTTTATTGAACATGGTGGATTGTTTAAAGTTTCAAATTATATTAATTCTTACTAGAATTCATTAAATGTTTTTAGATATTATTTTTATCTTAAAATTTAATATTAATTTAATAAATAAATTTAAATTAAAAATTAAAAAAATATTAAATATTTAAATTTAAATTTTTTATTTCAAATTTTTTTATGGTAATTTATTTATAAAAATATTTTTAAATATTATAAATTATATAAGATAATCAAGTTAAAAATATTATTTATTTTTTATTGTTTTCAAATAGCACAAAAGTTTAGGCTTTGAATTTTTTTTGGGAGGTCCAATGTTAAATTGGTTATTGATAAGTATATCTCTCAACTGTATGCTCTCAACTTTATAAAGGTCAGAAAACTTGCCCAACACTCTCCATTGATAGTAACTCTCCATTGATAGTAAAAGTTTTGTACACTAACCAAAAAAAATTGTTATTTGTTAAATATATATTTAAACATAAAATTTGAACTTTGAAAATCTTTCGCATTTAAAAAAAATTATTCTCTTTAAAGAGAGAAAATTATTGGTTTTATATTCTTTTAAAAAATTATTTACTAATATATAACTCAAACAAGATTTTATCTATAAAGCATAGAAAGCATCTATGCATACGTCAATCAGTTTTTTAAGAATTTTACTATTTTATATATAAATAGTCTGAGTCAAAAAAAAAATTACATTGTGAATGACTTTTAACAAGGTATGCGGTCCAGCACAACCCTATCCTTATATCATGAAATTTAGTTATTTTATTTATAAAAATTCTCAGAGTTTCGATAGTATCCATGCGCTTTGCCGGGCTTCAACAGAGAATACTCACTTGCGGATTACTGGCTTTGATTTTATTCCACTCCACTCCTCCTATCTGTAACTTCTCTTTCACTGCATTTGTCCCAGAACCTCTATAGTCCATATTCTTCAGGTATTTCAACTGCTCCAATCCTTGCGGAACATTCTTCACTCTCTCACATTCCACTACCTCTAGTCTCTCAAGCCCCGCCATCGCTCCATCCTCCAACTCCGGCAACTCCTCCAGTAAATGGAACCTTTCGATCGCAAGCAGTCGGAGCTTCGGAAACCCCCTTGCCTTTCCAAACGCCTTTGGCAATTTCCGGCACCTCTTATTACCCACCAACTCCAACCTCGTCAAATTGGGCATTGTCTCTAGCCCTACTGCTGAATAATCACTACAGTCACAATCATGCAACTGATGAAATCTCATGTTTGTAAAACCAGATATCCAACTGGGCACCGCAAACTTCACTAAATAAAGCGTTTCAAGATGCTTCATAACTTTCATCGCCTCTGGAAAGGGTATTTGCCTCTTGGTAATGGCCGTCTCTATTTCGTTATACATGTCCAGCGTGCGCATTCTTACCAGGTTCGCAAGTATCCCTTCTTCCAGCTTTTTCATTTGCGTTCGGTGCGTAACGACTAGCAACAACTCCTGCAGATGTCTCAAATTTGCAATATCCTCCAGCCTTATTAATTTATTCTCGTTCTCCTTGACGGACAGCTCCATGTAACCTGATCTCAGCTTGCGCAAATTGACGAGATTCGATATTTCCTTTGGTAAATGACTGATCATTTCATGTGAGCACCATTTTAAATTAAGATACTGAAGGCACTTAAGTTCGCCTATCCATACAGGTAGCCGCGCCAGCTTTCCTCACGAGGAAACATCAAGAAACTGTAGACTTCTAAGATTCCTAACGCATTTTGGCACCTCCTCAATTTTTGTGCGAGAAAGATTTAGAACTCTCAAGAGCTTCAAACTTCCAACGCATTCTGGCAAGGTAGAGATGTAGGTTCCTTTCAAATCAAGTACCCTCAACACTCTTAAGCTTCGTAAAACAATTGCAGGAATGTTGCTAAGCATGGAATTGTCACGTAATGTCAGAGTACGAACAGACCGAGGACAACACAAATTGCCCTCTGTAATGGCTTCATGATCAATGCCCGTTTTAGCTAAGAGAATACGTCGGCAGCCATCAGAGGGAATTCTTGTGAAGGCGTCCTCTACACTGAATGCGCACTTATTTTCTTTAGATATGCAAATTGCAAGATCACGGATCAAATCATGGATCTTGCATTTTTTCTCTCCATTAAATCCTTCCCTTTCCCAGACTTCAAGCAAGCATGGTTTGCAAGCTGAGTTAAATAATCCCATCCTGTCTCTACCTCATCATGTCCACAAGGAATGAACCCTTCTGCTATCCATAGATATATCAGATATTCACAATCAATGCTTTCATCCTCTGGAAAAAAGGAAAGATAAGCAAAACAAGGTTTCAGATTTGCAGGCAACCAGTCATAACTCAACTTCAAAATCTGCATAATGGGGTCCTTGGGGCTAACTACCTTTACTTCTCTCAACTGATGTATCTTAGCCTCCCACTCTGCTGAAATTCTTGTGTGGGCCATGGATGATCCCACAGTCTTGACCGCCAAAGGCAATCTTCCACACTCGCTTTCAATCTCATAAGCTAACATCTCAAGATGCTCTGGAGGTCTATGTTGGTTGCAGTCTGGAAATGCATAAGCACAGAATAGTTTCCAACTGTCTTCTTCCGACAAGTGTTTCACCTCATACAAATACACGTTAATCTTGCTAAAAACTTGTCTGTTACGCGTGGTGACCACAATTTTGCATTTGCCATTTTGATTAAGCGGAACGCCAAGTCTGGCTATCAAGTCATCTTCTTCAAATGATCTCCAGACATCATCCAACACAATGACAAACTCTTTTCCTTCTAAATGTCTGTCTATCAAGTATTGTGCCTCCACCCAACTTACTCCGTTCCTAACTACATCATCTAAACCTATCTGGGAAGCTAAATCACACTGCACCTGTTCAATAGAATATGCTTGCGAAATGGAAAGCCAAGCAAAATTCTCAAACTTATATTTTACCTTATTGTACACATTCTGCATTAAAAAGGTCTTGCCGATGCCGCCCATGCCCACAACGGCAATAACTGAAACCGAAGGGTTTTCTAACAATCTCAAGATGTCTTCAACCTTGTCATCTAAGCCTGTGGGTCTTGAATCCCTTTCCAGCACGCTTGATCTCCTCCTATCTTCCGTCTGAGATATGGTTATCAAGCCCCGTTGTTGCAAGGAAGAGACATCATGAACAAGTTTCATCTGCTCTGCGTCTTCGATAATCAATCTCATTCTATCTTTGATCTTTGTAATCCTTCGCCCCATCATGTGGCGGAAGGCTAACTGACAACAATTACACCAATGTAATCGAGTGTTAGTGCTGTTACTATAAAGGGGCTCAGCTCCATATTCTTCGAATATGTCCTCTGCATCAAGAGCGATATCTTGAACGTGTTGAATCCATTGTTTCACTGACTCGTTCTCTGTAATTTGTCCATCGGCATATTGAACACAGCTCCTTAAAACCGTAAGCTTCTTCTGCAGCCACTCAAAGTCCTTTCTGAAGTTGAAGATTAACCTTTTCTCGTTGGCTATTTGTTGAACTATAATGTCGCCAACTTTTGCAAGAATAGCACATACTAGTCCAGTTGCCATGTCTGATCTCTGATCTCATTGAAGTTAATCATGTTCTTTGCATAATATAAAAGGTAACTTGTAATTGTAATCGATGAAACTGTTGGTTAAATTTGCTTTTATTAGCTAAATGAAACCTGCTCAAACTGCCTTCGATCCTACTCCTCAGTATAAAACAAAATTTTGACAAATTTTCTATTCGTTACCAAAATATGAGATATGCTTTAATTGATTTTGTATCATCTCTTAGCGTCCCCTATTTTTAGTTCAGTTGTTTTTGTTTTTTGTCTTAGGAGGGCCAAGAGATTGCTGGTTTGAAGACACAACTTGTGGATCGTGACAATCACTATGATACGTATATTTAAAATATTTTTAAAAAGTGACAATAGTGGTTGGTTTTTAACGAGGATTATATATATAGTAATGTAGATCCCCATGTTTTAAGGAGTTTGCTTGCTTTTTCTAATTTACGAGCGAAAGGCAGCTTATATATTGGTTGGCTTTTAACGAGGATTAGATATATATAGTGATGTAGATCCCCATGTTTTAAGGAGTTTGTTTTTTTTCTAATTTACGAGCGAAAGGCAGCTTTATTAGTTTTTCTTTAGGAAATGTTACTACGTGGGCTCCTTTTAATATATATATATATATATATATATATATATATATATATTATAATTATAATTATAATTATAAGTATAAGGGTCAATAATTTGAATTTAAACTATCAAGATAAAATATAAATATACTATAAAATATCTGATAGAAAATAGAATAACTTTATTAATTATATAAAAAATTGAATAACTTTATTGATTTTATTTACAAGTCTCAAGTTATAAGGATTTCTTTAATTTATTTTATTTTTATTTATTTATAGATGTTAAGGATTTGGGATTACAAGGAACACCGTTAGAGAATTGAATACTGTTTTCTTTTCATAATAAAAGCGTTCACGTAGTTTAAATTTTTCATTGGATTATTTTTGTTTTTATTATAAGTTTTTTTTTTAATGATTTTATTGATTTATTTTTATAGTTTTAAAATTTAAATTTTTTATTTAGTTTAAATTTTGTTTTATAATATAAAGAAGATTGGATTATTTTTATTATTATTATAAATTATTGTGCTTTTATTATTATTATTATTATTATTTTAGAAAATAATTTGAAAAGTTCATATTAAAACAAAGATCATTTACAAGTTTGGATGAGACTCCTCGCAACTTTAGTTGATAAGAGCACATGTTTACAATAGTAAAAGAAGATCTACAATTGATCCAAATATCGTAAATCATATTTCTACAATGGTTGTCCAAATTAGTTAAACACTAGATTTGCTCACCAACTTACCTAATCCTCTCATCTAAATCGCCATGTCATTGTGTCACTGAATCCCTACCTCCTTCTTACTACCCATCATAGCCAGGAAGTCTACCACTTTATTTATATCTCTACTCACATACACTGGAATCACATCATCTGGTTTCCTCCACAATTTCTTAATTTGGATAACAAGAATCATCAACCTCCATGTCTTCAAAGCAAAGTTTTTCATGTAATCTAGAGCTCCCACCAATATTTGAAAATCTAATTATAGAATTATCCTCCTATAACCTTGTCTTACAACCCAAATAGAAGTGAATTTGATAGTTATAACTTTTACTTCATTATTCGTGGTCCTTCTCAAGCCTTACAATTCCTAATAGAACACATCCCAACATGATTCCCACAGACCACTTCAATTCTAGCTCTACTCGGATTACCTTTTGTAGCTCCATTAGTATTAACTTTAATATAACCTTTTGGGGGTGGTTTCTAACTAGCTCTATCCTACCTCTCTTGCACTTCAGCTTCCTTCTCCATCGTCCCTATATCAGTCTAAGTTTCCTCTTTAATAGACACTATTATTTTTTTGTGACTTTGCTCCAAATGGCTTGTCAAACACCATCTAAGGATGAAAAGGTTTCTCTAAACATTCTATCATTTCTTTCTAACCATACTTACCACTAAATTAATTTTAATTCAAGCTTCCAATCAATACAAAGAGATTTAGATTTAAATCTACCTCTTTTCCATGTTTCCCAAATATTAATTAGATTCAAATTACCATTAGTTTGAATTTTATAAGATGAAAACCATCGTTCCTAGATCTGGTGTGTAAATAGGTACTCAAACATCAAGTGGTTATATGTTTATAGTATAAAACATATTAAGATGAACCAAAAATTTCACTATACCTTAGATTAACAAAAGTAAGAATTCCATTATGCATAAACTGCCAAACCAAAAAATAAATTTTGGCCAACCCTTGGACTACCAAATCTTTCTCCAATACTCAACTTGATATACATAAGAAGGAGGTTATGGAAGGATCTTATCATATCCATCCTTCATTTTTTAGACCCCAAGGCTCCTCATAACCCCAACTAATTCGTCCTCCTTATCTCTATTTGTGAGAAATATTTTTGCCAAGATTCTAGTTGTGATGGGTGTCAATTCCAAAGGAATTAAAATTGGCCACTCATCCAACTTCTTAAACTACTTAAACTTATAATCCCCTAGCTAGCTAGTCTTGAAATAAATTTCAATCTAGATCCAACGTCTTCTTTCCATAACTATTTTTACTAGTTGCAAGAAATTTAACAATGATAGCTTGGTATTGATCCCATGAATTTGTCTAAAATTGTGTCTTCTCCCCTCTCCCCACTTTCCAAAATAATCCATATTTCACTACTTGAGATCCTAAATTTAAACCCTCCCACTCTAAGGACTCATTACCATCCAAAGGGAAATGACTCACCTCATTCAGATTCACTTGTCCTAAATATTTACTAGTTAAAACTCTACTGAATAAAGAAGTTGGTTGGGAAATTCACCTCTAGTAAAGCTTTCCATCCAAAGCTTTATTATTTAACTCTGATCTCCTTAGTACCAAACCTCCATTTACCTTAGATTGAATTACTTTCTCTCAACCTACTAAGGCTCATTTCCTCTCTCATTTTACTCCCCATAAAAATTTTCTAGCCATATTGTCCAACTCTTTTCATATGGTATGTGTGGCAACACGGATATAAAATTTATAAATTGATATGGCCTAAATGACTAATTGTAGAAATGTTAGTCTACCCTCATAGCTTAAAAATTTGTGAGACCAATGATTAATTATTTATTTGATACAATTAATACAAAGGGACCCTCAAAATATTCCACCAAAATATTCCTCTAGATATCTATTTTTAGTTTTTCAAAATGCAAAGCGACCCCCAAATATACCAGTGGGAGAGAAGTTCTCATGAATCCCAAGATCTCTAAAATTTTATCTTGAAGCCTTTGATCAAGATTTAAAAAATACTTTAAATTTTTATCATTGACGACTTGGGTTGTGACTCTAAGGTAAACATTAAGAGTATCTCTAATAATTATTGGTTCCCTGAAGTTGACCACTCCCACCAATCCTGTGTTATGAGCCCTATAAAAATTTACCTAATCCTCTCATCCTGAATCACCATGTCATTGTGTCACTGAATCCCTACCTCCTTCTTACTACCCATAACAACCAATAAGTCTACCACTTTATTTATATCTCTACTCACATACACTAGAATAACATCATCTAATTTCCTCCATAATTCCTTAATTTGTGTAACAAAAATCCTCAACCTCCATGTCTTCAAAGCAAAGTTTCTCATACAATCTAGAGCTCCCACCAATATTTGAGAACATGATTCTAGGATTATCCTCCTATAAAATTGTCTTACCATCCAAATAGAAGTGGATTTGACAGTTAAATCATCTACTTCATTATTTGTAGCCCTTACCAAGCCTTGTAATTCCAAATAGAACACATCCCAACATAATTTCCATAGACCACTTCAATTCTAGCTCTACTCGGATTACCTTTTGTAGCTCCATTGCTATTAAATTTAATCTAACCTTTTGGGAGAGGTTTCCAACTAGATATATCCTACCTTTCATGTACTTAATGTTGATTCATCATCTATATATCAGCCTAAGTTTCCTATTAATCATACACTATCATTGTTTCTATGACTTTACTCCAAATGGCTTATCAAATGTCATCTAAGGATGAAAAGGTTTCTTTAAACATTCTATCATTTCTTTCTAACCATACTCACCACAAAATGAAGTTTAATCTAAGTTTCCAACCAATACAAATATATTTATATTTAGATATACCCCTCTTATATCTTTTCTAAATATTAATTAGATTCAAATCACCATTGTTTTGAATTTTATAAGATGATAACCATTGTTACTAGATTTGGTGTGTAAATGGGCACTCAAACATAAAGTGGTTATATGTTTCATTGATTTTTTAGTATAAAAAATATTGAGATGAATCAAAAAAAATTATGTCTCAGATTAACAAAAGTAAGAATTCCATTGTGCATGAACTGCCAGGCAAAGAAGTTTAATTTTGGCTAACCCTTGGACTACCAAATATTTATCCAATTCTCAACTTGATATGCATAAGGAGGAGGTTTTGGAAGGATATTATCATATCCATACTTCATTGTATAGAAAACAAGGCTCATCATAACCCCATTCTAATTCATCCTCTTTCTCTCTATTTGTGAGAAATATTTTTGCCATGATTCTAGTCATTATGGGTGTCAATTCCAAAGGGATTGAAATTGGCCACTCATCCAACTTAAACTACTTAAACTTATAATCCCCTAGCTAGCTAGTCTTGAAATAAATTTCAATCTTGATCCAACGCCTTCTTTCCATAACTATTTTACTAGTTGTAATTCTTTAAATTTAACATTGATAGTTGGGTATTGATCCCTTGAACATATCCAAAATTATGTCTTCTCCTCTCTCCCCACTTTCCAAAATAATATATATTTCACTATTTGAGATCCTAACTTTAGACCCTCCCAGTCTAAGGACTCATTACCATCCAAAGTTAAATAACTCACCTCATTCAGATTTACTTGTCCCAAATATTTACTAGTTAAAACTCTACTAAATAAATAATTTTGTTGGGAAATTCACCTCTAGTAAAGCTTTCCATCCAAAGATTTATTATTTAACTCTAATATCCTTAGTCCTAAACCTTTGTTTACCTTGGATTGACTTAATTTCTCTCAACCTATGAAGGCTTATTTGCTCTCTCATTTTACTCCTCCCCATAAAACTTTTCAAGCCATCTTGTCCAAGTCTTTCCATATGGTATGTGTGGCAGCAAAGCTAGAAAATTTATAAATTGATATGGCCTGAATGACTGAATGTAAAAATGTTAGTCTACCCTCATAGCTTAACCATTTCTGAGACCAACAATTAATTATTTTATTAATACAAATAATACAAAGGGACCCCCAAAATATTCCTCTAGATATTTATTTTTAGTTTTTCAAAATGCAAAGGGACCCCCAAATATACCAGTGAGAGAGAAGTCCCCATGAATCCCAAGATCTCTAAAATTTTGTCTTGAATCCTGGGATAAATATTTTAAAAAACCACTTTGGATTTTTATCATTGATGACTTGGGTTGTGGCTCTAAGGTAAACATTAAGTGTATCTCTAATCATTCTTGCTTCCTTTAAGTTGGCCACTCCCACCAATATTGTGTTATGAGCCCTATAAAAATTTACCTAATCCTCTCATCCTCAATCACCATGTCATTGTATCACTGAATCCCTACCTCCTTCTTACTACCCATAACAACCAATAAGTCTACCACTTTATTTATATCTCTACTCACATACACTAGAATCACATCATCTAATTTCCTCCATAATTCCTTAATTTGTGTAACAACAATCCTCAACCTCCATGTATTCAAAGCAAAGTTTCTCATACAATCTAGATCTCCCACCAATATTTGAGAACATGATTCTAGGATTATCCTCCTATAAACTTGTCTTACCATCCAAATAGAAGTGGATTTGATAGTTAAAACATCTACTTCATTATTTGTAGCCCTTACCAAGCCTTGTAATTCTGAATATAACACATCCCAACATAATTTCCATAGACCACTTCAATTCTAGCTCTACTCGGATTACCTTTTGTTGCTCCATTGCTATTAACTAGCTCCATTGCTATTAACTTTAATCTAACCTTTTGGGAGAGGTTTCCAACTAGATCTATCCTACCTTTCATGTACTTAATGTTGCTTCATCATCTATATATCAGCCTAAGTTTCCTATTAATCATACACTATCATTGTTTCTATGACTTTACTCCAAATGGCTTATCAAATGTCATCTAAGGATGAAAAGGTTTCTTTAAACATTCTATCATTTCTTTCTAACCATACTCACCACCAAATGAATTTTAATCTATGTTTCCAACCGATATAAATATATCTATATTTAAATATACCCCTTTTATATCTTTTCTAAAAATTAATTAGATTCAAATCACCATTGGTTCGAATTTTATAAGATGAAAACCATTGTTACTAGATTTGGTGTGTAAATGGGCACTCAAAAATCAAGTGGTTATATGTTTCATTTATTTTGTAGTATAAAAAATATTGAGATGGAACAACAATTTTCCTATGTGTCATATTAACAAAAGTAAGAATTCCATTGTGCATGAACTGCCAGGTAAAGAAGTTTATTTTTGGTTAATCCTTGGACTATCAAATATTTCTCCAATTATTAACTTGATATGCATAAATATGGGGTTTTGGAAGGATATTATCATATCCATCCTTCATTGTATAGAGAACAAGGCTCATCATAACCCCAAGCTAATTCATCCTCTTTCTCTCTATTTGTGAGAAATATTTTTGCCATGATTCTAGTCTTGATGGGTGTCAATTCCAAAGGGATTGAAATTGGCCACTCATACAAATTATTAGACTACTTAAACATATAATCCCCTAGCTATCTAGTCTTGAATTAAATTTCAATATTGATCCAACACCTTTTTTCCATAACTATTTTTACTAGTTGTAATTCTTGAAATTTAACAATGATAGATGGGTATTGATCCCATGGATATATTCAAAATTGTGTCTTCAGCCCTCTCCCTAATTTCCAAAATAATAAATATTTAACTACTTGATATCCTAACTTTAGACCCTCCCACTCTAAGGACCCATTACCATCCAAAGGAAAATGACTCACCTCAGTCAAATTCACTTGTCCCAAATATTTACTAGTTAAAACTCTAATGAATAAATAAGCTGGTTGGGAAATTCATCTCTAGTAAAGCTTTACATCCTTTGTCCAAAACCTCTCTTCACCTTGTATTTACTTTATCTCAACAAACTAAGGATCATTTCCTCTCTCATTTTACTCCTCCCCATAAAAATTTTCTAGCCATCTTATCCAAAACTCTCCATATGGTATGTGTGGTAGTAAAGATAGAAAATTTATAAATTGATATGGCCTGAATAACTAACTATAAAAATGTTAGTATACCCTCATAGCTTAACCATTTGTGAGAGCAAATATTAATCATTTATTTGATACAAATAATACAAAGGGACACTCAAAATATTCCACCAAAATATTCCTCTAGATATCTATTTTTAGTTATTAAAAATACAAAGGGACCCCAAAATATCCTGTGGGAGAGATGTGCTCATGAATCCCAAAATATTTGAAATTTTTTCTTCAACCCTTCGATCAAGATTTTAAAAAACCACTTTATATTTTTATCATTGATGACTTGGGTTGTGGCTCTCAGGTAAACATTAAGAGTATCTCTAACCATTATCACTTCCCTGAAGTTGGCCACTTCCATCAATTCTATGTCATCCACAAACTATAAATGAGTCGAAACTTCATCACCCACATTGATACTTTCTAGAAAACCTTCTTATCTTCTCCTCAATAGGAGTCTACCAAATACTTTAGCCAATATGAGAAAAATATAAGGTAAATAGGATTTTCTTTCACAAATGCCTCAAGTAGCTTCAAACGGTTACAAGGGAGGTCCTTTGATTAATAATAAGTATGAAAGAGTAGAAACACAACTCATGACCCATCCTATCCAATTACGAGAGAAACCAAAGACTATCATAATCTCTGACAATAATATCCTCTCCACCCTATCATAAGCCTTTGAAATATCCAATTTTATGAACATTCCCCTACTGCAATATTTTTGCATTGAGTTGATTTCCTCTTGAGCTAAAACCATAATCTTATATAGGAGAGGTTTTAGCTACTCAACTATTGCCTTTGTGATTATTTTATATATGACATTGCATAAGTTAATATGTATATAATCTAAAATATGGACCCCATCCTCTCCTTTACAAATCAATTTAATGAATGTATGGTTTAATGCTTTAAGTATTATTTTACCACATTTGAACTCCTCTATAATAGGAATTACATCCTCCTCCAAGTTGTCCCAGAAGGTTTAAAAAACTCAATTGGAAAGCCATCTAGACCTGGTGATTTTTTGGTACTTATTCTAAAGACTACTTTATTTAGTTCCTCTCTATCAATGGGTTTAAGTACGACCTGATTTTCTTATTCAAAGATAATAGAGGGTATGATAGCAAGAATTTATTTTTGAGCCTCTTCATATTGCACCATACTTTCCTTAAATAATTCAACAAAATAATCCATTTAATGAAAATACATACTTAGAATTATATCAAAGGAGTACTTGTTCTCATCTTGAAGAGCTTCAATCTTGTTTGTCTATCTCCTAACACAAGTAGTCTGATAGAAAAAATTGGTGTTTTTTCAACCTTATGATAACCAAGTGTTTCTTGCTCTCTTTTTCCAGTATATCTCCTCTTGGTTGTCAATGTCCTCGACTACTTTACACAATGCATCATCCTCTTCTTTGAGCTACTTTGTAATTGTTTCTTCCTTGAAGTATTTTTGAACTTCATCCCATCTGGCCACCAATGGAGCTCTTTGGACCTAGAAGTTTGTCTTGTTAGATCACCTCCATTGTTTTAGTTGATGCTTGACATAATGAAGCTATTTATGGAATCTAAACTTGTTGTCCCATATACCATGCATCCCTATTTCCACCAATATGGAAATTTATTTTGAAGTTCCTTTTTTGCAACCAATAGTTTTCAATTTTGAATGGTTTGTGATGTTGCCCTATCTTAATCTCTCTTCCAATAGAATGGGAAAATTATATGAAACTAGATCCTCCAAAATCTAAAATTCTAGATTCCATTTCACAAATGCCTCGTTTGAAACCAAAAAATGGTCTAACTTCACCTTCTTGCCATGTGGTTCCCTACTCTTATTAGTCCAAGTATAGTTGGTTTTAGGACATTTAATATCCACCAAATGTAATGCATGGACTTGGGCAATCATAATTATGATCCCCTGGATCCAAAATTGGGGCCCCCCTTCCTAGTATCTAGATGATAATTTAGCATTAAAATTTTCAAAAATAATCTAGTTTAACTCCTTCCTCGAGACTCTCATATTATGCATTATTTTCCATTGATTAATTTGACTATCTAGGTTTTGAGTCCTATAAATATTTATGATTAAAACCTACTCAACTATCATATTGTTCCTAAAATATTATGTGAGGACACCCCTCCAAGATATATGTTCTATTTTTATCTATTCAAGAGAGTTTCAAAAGGTAACTATCCCCCTAAGACCCATTGGGTAGCCACTTCCATATAACTAGAAATCCTACAAAGTCTACTTACTATTTTACATATAATATCCAATGACAATTTTGTCTCTTGGATAAGAAAAAAAATTGTTTTACTTTTTTCTAAGAGTATTTGAACAACATATTGATGGTTTCTACTATTTAAACCCTTAATATTCCATGATTGTATAATCATTGGTAACCTTGAGACTAGTAAAAGTCTATTATCCTTGCCAATCCCCTAGTGATCAGTTTGTCTCCTTGAATTATTGTAAATTCCTTATTTGATTTTCTACCCACTCTTTGAGAGCTCATATTATTTGATCTCTTTTCCATTTGTGTTATCATTAGAGTTGGCATTTCCCTATTATTTTTTGTTATATCCATGATAACATCCTTAATGATTAACTACTCTTGGTTATGCACTATCAATACCCTTACAATATCTGATTTTGGTAACTAACTACACTTTGTTACTTACTATAGGATAGGAGGAGATGAAATAGGGGATTGAACATGGATGTTATTATATTTATTATTCCCATCCACTCATTCCATTAATTTTTCTTCTTCCTATTCCACTAGTGTCTTTAATATCTCATACCTATTTGAGGGCTTGAGTTGGATTTACTCATTGCCAACTTTTTTCTTTTACCTTATCCTTCATTTGGGTTGTTTGAAACCATATTTTTGTGCTTCTTCACTTTGATAAAAGTTGGTTTTTTCTTTATTGATTGTTGACTTATCCTCCTTAGGAATATTTAACATTCCTATAGGAGCCTTCATTTTGTGTTCATATTGTTTGAGAAGGACAAATCCAAATGCTCATATTTATGGTAAAATCTACACTTGAAGGGTACTACCTCATAATCTAGTTGTTAAATGCAAGATATGTACAAGTTTCAGTTTAATATCTATTTATAAAGGTTAGCTAAGATCTATTTCCATGCATAATCTATCATAACATACTATGTTTCCTTCCATTGTGTCTATAAATACCCAAATATATTCCAAGAGAATTATTAATAATTTTCAATACCTACTTAGTCCAAAACTCTATTGGAAATGCATACAAATTGATCCAAACTAGGACAATAGTAGGTTCAATTTATGGATCAAAGCCCACTCTCTAGGGATAAACAAATAATATTGTAAGACCATGATTCCTCTCTTCTAATTCAAAAGCCCTATTCCTATAAGCAAGTGAGGAAAAAATAACAATAAAACATTCATTAATAATAAACCACAAAGGATACTGACTAAGAAGCTCCCAATTTTGCCTAACCCAAGAATGCAAAAATTTTAGGCTAGGATAAATACCCATGAATTTACACATCATATTATGATTGGCTCTATACAAGACCATTTCTTCTACCATACTTTACTCAATGACAATATTTGGCCTTGAACTGCTACTATTTTTTTTAATCATTTAATTGTTCTAGTACATAGGATTCTGATTGTCTATGGTATTGAAATAGGTTAGTTAACTAACAAACACTCAACCACTACTATCAAGCCTATTCCTTCCTAGGAATGTTGTGGTTTAAACCTTGAACCTCCTCAAGAAGAGGCCAAAATCCTCGAGAGGCAAAAAACCCTAACCATTACATTGTCCTTGTCAAACTATGTATTTCTTATTTTATGTTATGAAGAACATTAAGATCTCATTCATTTTATGATTATTTATGTGTAGTTTTTATTGGAGGCCACTCAATAAAATAATAAAATATTACATTGCTCTTAGCACATTTTTGTTAGGTTAATTGAACCATAAATATATTTTTTAAATATTTATTTTTATTAAGGACATTCTTCATGTGTCCTTTTATCAAATATATTATTTATCATTCTCAAATTGTAATGTTTCTCAATCAACCTTTTCATATCATCATTAATATAAAATCACTTGTTTAGTTAACTTCTAAAATTTGATTTTGGTCGAGATAAAAATCAATATTATAAATGACTAAAATATATGTTGAGTGGTTTTCTTCGATTTAATATTTTTTTTATAACATCTTGTCAATTCCTTAATACTTCTTATTTAGGTGTATTATTCATACCCCTATTATTGAAGATATCATCTTCATCATAACCTTTTATTTTTATTTGTAGGCTTTACCTTACTTAACACCGGTAATATTTATTTTTATTTTTCCATAAAAATACTTTAAGTTTTATTTTCTAATTTCATTTCATAGGTCTTATTATCTTCTTTTTATTTCTACCAACACTTTGATATTCAATAATCTCTTCAATTGTTCAATTTTTTCATAGTGGGATATATCATCTATATTTTTATATTGCTATGAAGGATGTCAACTGCAAGGAAAAACCTCAAAAATACTTTCTTTTTTATGTTGACAAGGAAATACTAAGGTCTACGAAAATTTCTCCATAGAAATTAATTTCTTATAGTGCTCTTAAAACCCTAAATCATTAGGGATTTTTTTCATCCTCATTTATTTATTATGTTTCTCTTGAAATCCTAAGGTATAAGGGGTAACCTCTACATTAACTTCATTTGTATTGCAATGAGAGGATTTTTATACTCCTTGAAAAAAATAAAGATGATCTAGAAAAACCATGACCTCTTTCACTTCCTTTATTTTAAAATTTCCTCCATTTACTCCTTTGCACCATTAATTTTGAAAGCACGAGGATACGAAAACAAGAAAGGAAAGACTCCAAGCATGATGCAAAAAATGAAACTAAGCTTAACACTGAATCCTACGAATTAAAAATACATGAAATGGAGAAAGCATGAATTGAAACCCAAATGAAATAATAGCCCTTCTCTTTTATTGATGTATTTCACAACTCTATTACAATTCGCATCCTCCCTTTTCAGTGGTGAGGAGCGTTAAATCCGTCTATTGGTTACATCAATGGATAACTTCCTTCTTTCGCATGCCCACATGTAAGATGGGCGGACCAAAATGCCACCGTCGCTTGTGTCTGTGAATGTTGATTCCTTGCTGCTCCTCTGATGTTCTGATCCTACATTCAAAGAAACAAAAGATAATCAATAGCACCTGCGGATAAAACAAAGCATGCAATCCCCAAGCCTGCGATAAATGGATGAGAAAAATGAAACAAACTATGACTAAAATGAATCCAAATCCTCTGAAAATTTGACAGGGGCATTAGGGCATCACCAAGAGGGCACTACAAAAATAACAGTCAGGAAATTCCTCACCGATTTGAATTCACTCTGGGGTGGGGCGAATTCACCTACAACAAAATGCTGAAAAGGTACTGTCCTAAATGTTTGACCTAGAGAGCTCTAAAAGACTTGCAAACTTGGGGTTAGCTAATTGGGTCATTTTGGGAAGACCAAGATGGTCGGATTTTCCCAATTTGGCCTCCATTAGCAGGAATTTGGTGATGCTACCTACAAGTTAGTGAAAGCGAACGAATATAGAAACACGATCAAAATTGTTCAAAACGAGACAAAATTTAAATGACAACCTATCTAAGCATCATAGAATTGAATGCAAAAAATGAAAATGATAGAAAGCAAAATCTGCCATAGATTCCCAATCATTCCTAAAAGGGATGATTAGGCCTGCAGTAGTGTGAGACGCCCGGGTGGGCCGCCCACCATTTGGGGCCTAATTTCAGCACCAATCCACTTGGGATGGGTCCAAAATCTCTTACAAGGTGTTGTCGACAAATTGGGTGGTATTCTATGGCCAAATGTCGAGTTTTGAGCTCAATATTCGACCTTCCAAAAGTCACCCAATGACATCCTATCTAAAAGAGATCAAGGATGTGGAAGGCACAAATCGCACAAGGATGCATGGGGAAATAAAATGACAGCACTTCGTTGCTCCAAATTTCTCTTACTCTGTGTGTCTTGGGATGAGGAAAACTCATCAATTTATAGACCTGGAGGTCTCTTCGGATGAGCATGCAAAGGTGCCACATGGTAACCATGCCCTTCCAAGGGAGGGAAGATTTCTCCTTGATTAGGGGCTTCATGACTGCCCCTGTAATAGCCTCTAACGCTCAAAAATGCTCACATATACTCCCATGCAATGAAGGAAGCGTTAAGTGGTGGATCCGAGCTACCATTTGCCAAGATTTAACTTTTTGCCCATCAAACCTGCAATTCGCCCCACCCTGGGGAAGATTTGGAATTCATCCTGGGGTGGGGCGAATCCTAGTTTGAATTCGTCCCTGGGTGGAACAGATATTGAGCCAAGTTCCTGAAGGTGTCAAAATGATTTATGACCTTCCAAAACTGTTGTGAGAGTGGTTAGGACCACTGTTTAACATTTGGGGGATGCCCTTGGGGCTATGTGTGCCAATGTTATCAGTGTTTGTAGTCACATAATCATATTGGTGTTGTTTTGGTGTCTATAAATGCCCCTTTTTGGGATGCATTGTGCAAGGCATAGCATTGAGCAAAAATAGATAACCAAAGGACTAACGATTAGGGTTTCTTAGTAACCTAACCAAATATTGATGCCCCAAGCATGAAAAGGGGCATGCATTCTTGAATCCTTACTTCTGACGAGCGAAGGAACTCAGTTCAAGTGTTAACATTTTTCGATGAGGTGTTACTTGAGCTTGGACATTGATCAGTCATGAATAGGCAAAGGGCGCAACATTTTGTCTATGGGAACCTTGAGTTCATGATTCACAAATGCCAAGTGATTGATCAGCTTGTGATTATTGCTTGTTTACTACCCCAAGCAAGGGCGTGATTTGTCTTTGCCAATGATTCTTCGAATGCATGCCATTTCTAGGATTGGGTGTGTATTTTTTGATTGGTGACTAAGTGTGACTACCCCCTCAAGCGACAAATCGATCAGGGAATGAACTACATGAGAAAAGCGACGAGTCACTTGACCCAAGATGACTTAGGTAAGGGTGCCTTCATAGATTTATCTTTGAATTGTGTGTGCAGTTTTTTGACATTTAGACCTATTTTTGGTGGGTGTTAACCCTTTTGGCGACGCCGTTTGGGGATGAAATTCTCAAAGATCCATCTTCTCGTGGAGTAGTCCAGCTATGGTAGCCTTCTTAGGGAGTAGGATGGTGAGGATTTGTGACCTCGACATCTATTTTGCATGCCCAAAATGTCAAGTGCAAAAGCACTCTCATTGGATAGTTTATTGCTATTTTTGGTGCATTTTTTTGCTATTTTTGGAATTTGTGTGCTGAATTCATTCTAGGGTGGGACGAATTCCTATGTAGTATTCATTATAGTGTGGAACGAGTGTTAACAAGCATGCTCATTCCAAGGAGGAATGATTACAGGTTCAAAAATCCTATTTAAAGGCCAAAACTAGGTTTTGGACTCATTTGCACTTGCTTTTTCTGGCGATTTGGAGCTCTGAGGAGGAGGAGGTAAATTCTGTGAAGCGAAGCATTACCAAATTTTTTTGCCACCATGAGCACAAACCAGATTGAGCGACAGAGCCGAAGAAAGACCAGTAAGTGAACTCCCTCTTTATTATTTTCTTGTATTATATATTTTTTTTGTTCAAATTTATCAATTTGAGGGTATAAAACCCTAGGTTGACAAATTAAATTTTGTTATTTCTGAGTTTTTGTTGTTTTTATCTGTACACTATTTTTCATGACTCTAATGTGCTTATTTTGTTTTCTGTTGTAGGTTGTGAAGATCTGGTATCGCGTGTCGACTATTTTTGCTGAAGTGTGGGAGGCGCTAACTATGGCTAACTAGGAGTGGCTTGGAACCCTTGGGCTCAAGCAAGTGACTCGAATGGAGCCGATGATTGGGGATCGGGCCTACCTGATGGCCCTGATCAACTTGTGGAATCCCTGGACTAATATTTTCCATATCCAAATAGGGGAGATGACAGTCACCTTAGAGGATGTCTATCTAATTCTTAGGATTCCAATAGATGGACTACCGATCAAGATGACGTCGCGGGATCAGTAGACAGCGGTGCTGACACGCTGTCTCGGGCATGGGGAGGAGTTGGGGGTGGATGTTCCAGTGGAGAGGGCAGAGATTGACTTCCAGATGGGTAGGATTCTGGTTTGATGGTGGTTTGAGAGGGGGGTGTTGGGAGTGAGGCATGCATTGCTTATGGGCCTAATTTTCAACATGCTGCTACCTGACTTGTCAGGTGTGAGGTTCTCATGGAACCTACTATATATGGTCTATAAAATGGTGGAGTGCTCAACGTAGGAGCATTCGCTCCTAATATGGGGACAGACGCTGCTAGCACAGCTCTATGGGGAGCTATATGAGGTTCGCTGTTAGAGGTGGAATGGGATCAGCTGTAGCTATCTGCTTCAAATCTAGGGTTGGTAGCACATAGCGATGGAGAGGCCAGGGGGGTTATCGTGGATGATGCAGGTGGAGATGGCAGATAAGGATATAGGGTACATGGCTCTATGGTGGTGGTCTGAGGAGCAGGGATAGAGTCAGTGGTGGGCAGGTACTGTCGGGCACTATGCCAATGCCTTCTCTTGGCTTGCTCTGGGGGAGGTGTTTTGGTGCCCCTTCAGGACTGTCCAGCCTGGCCTAAGGCTAAAGAGTGGCTCCGAAGGGTATGCAAGGAGTGATGGCTGATTTCATGGCCATCACCATTCAACCCTAGGTATGGCTCCATTCAAAGATTTATATGGTAGAAAGTGCATGTAATGACCCAAAAATACAAAACTAGAAAAAGTTTTTTTTTCTTTACTATGGAGAGAGGTACATGAAATCTTCATGAATCCCTAACCAAACCACTATTTTCCTAAAGTCTTTATCACCTAATTTTTCTTGAAAGTTACATCTCACGAGGTACCTTAACACAAGTTCATCTGTGTAGACGTATCATGTGTTACTAAAAATAATTCTATCTTTTCCATCATTCTTGATGATCTAGAATTAACACCCTCCATCGATCGAAGGTATATACACATATCCATTCCATACATAGATTGTCATGTGTAGGCATGCTATGAGTATTGTGATTTAAGCTATCTATCTTGTCTCCACGATGAGCTATCTTAACTCAGATGTAGTCTCTCCACATCCTAGCCCTTTATCTCCCTAAGGGGTCCTCAATTACCTTAGGTCTCCTATTTTCACCCTAATTGAGTTCTCAATTCTATTAGGTCACCTCTGAGTTCACCCTAGAACTATACACTTAGATTTCTAACATCAAGCAATCCAAACAATGATACAAATGGATACCACATTACCAGAAAATAATCACCAAGCATATAGAACATAAGAAAAATTAAATTTAAAATAGAATCATCTATGTAACGTAAAACACTACAACCATAAAGTAAAAATAAATTTTTTAATCTACTGAACAATTATTGCATCAGAATTTGCACATTAATTCCTTCTTACTTTAACGAATATTACAACATCTATATTGGGGATATTTCCTCAACCAATTCTAATCTATTTGAGCATAGTAAAGCAACATAAAATACAATTAACTATACCTCACTTCCATTCAACTCCTTGCTTCTCCTTGCTTCCCATTGATTCTTTGAGGGTAGTAGGGGATCTAGGTACTCATGGTTCAGGATAGACATACCTTTAAATGCATATACTTATTTACTTTACTAAATTGCAACTATATAGAATCTAAATAATTTTCCAACCATATAATGCATAATGGATATCATAAAATATCCTTTACTTTTATCTTCACCACTTATATTACATTAAATAGTCATACAACATGTGCTACTTAGAACAAGGTCTATATTAATAAAATCCATTCATGCTCTAAAGAAATAAATTCCCATACCTTTAACCTCTAAAACACTCCTTTTCTTTTCATTCCCTAAATCAAAGTTCCAAAACTTCAATCTAAATAATAAATCCACATATTTTCCCATTCACAAAATCCAATTAAATCATCTACTTTTTAGAGCATTAAAATCACACCCCTTTTAATCTTTAAACAAACAATTCATTCATTGCTTGAATCAAAGCCCCATAAATTCAATATAAGGAACAAATCTTCACCCCTTTTATTTTTAAAATCACTAAGATAATCATCAAAAATCAAAGGTTTCCTTTTAAATTAAAACCCTAAGATAATCATTAAAATCAAAGGTTTTCCTATTTAATCAAATACCCTTTAATAATCATTAAAATCAAAGGTTTCCTATTTAATCAAATGCCCTTTAATAATAATTAAAATCAAAGGTTTCCTATTTAATAAAATGCCATTTAATAATCATTAAAATCAAAGGTTTCCTATTTAATAAAATGCCCTTTAATTATTATTAAAATCAAAGGTTTCCTATTTAAATAAATGCCCTTTAATAATCATTAAAATCAAAGGTTTCCTATTTAATTAAATGTTCTTTAATAATAATTAAAATCAAAGGTTTCCTATTTAATTAAATGCCCTTTAATAATAATTAAAATCAAAGGTTTCCTATTTAATTAAATGCCATTTAATAATAATTAAAATCAAAGGTTTCCTATTTAATTAAATGCCCTTTAATAATCATTAAAATCAAAGGTTTCCTATTTAATTAAATGCCCTTTAATAATCACTAAAATCAAAGGGTTCCTATTTAATTAAATACCCTTTAATTTTCTCTAAAATCAAAGGTATCCTATTTAATTAAATGCCCTTTAATAATCTTTAAAATCAAAGGTTTCCTGTTTAATTAAATGCCCTTTAATAATCATTAAAACCAAAGTTTTCCTATTTAATTAAATGCCCTTTAATAATATTTAAAACCAAAGATTTCCTATTTAATTAAATGCCCTTCTTCCAAAGCAGGGTGGTTTGCATAAACGGTGCTCCCAAACATAATGTCTCTTCTTCCATATATGCGGAGGTCTATCTTACAAATTTGAAATACTTAATAGAGTCTCTAAGCATACCCAGGCGGTTCCCTAAAAGCACAACACCTGAGATTACATAGGCATCTCTTACAACACATAAAATTTAACTTAGATAGACACTCTCCAAAACACACACACATAGTGCTTAGATTGGATAGAAACTCTCCCAAACACACTCTGCATATAGATTGGACATACACTCTCCCAAATTTACACCCGACACATATCTTGGACGAACACTCTCCCAAACACACACCCATAGTGTTTATCTCGGATAAACACTCTCCTAAACACACATAGTGTTAGCTTGGATAGATGCTCTCTAAAAATGTAAACACCAACCAACTTAGGATAGACACTCTCCCAAACACACACACAATGTTAGCCTGGACAAATACTTTCCAAAAAACACACTACGTCTAACTTGGACATATGCTCTTCCAAACAGACACACACATTGCATTATCTTGGACATACGCTGTCCCAAATACTATCTATGTCTAGCTTGGACATATTCTCTCCAAAAAACACACACACACAACGTTTAGCTTTCAACCAAACAATTTATGGTTTCTAAAAACATCAACAGGTTATAAACGTAGAGCTTTCAACCAAGCAATTTATGGTTTCTGAAACACCAATTTTCACCATACAAAGAATGCACTAAAAAAAGGTATGTTAAAGTCTAATACTCCAACCTCAATGTTGTTATAAAATGGGGATAATTGGAGTCTAGGTTGCTTCTCCTTCACTCACAGCGCATTCCTTGCCTTTCTTATCCCTGATCTACGTTCTCTCCCTCTTTTCCTTCATCCTCCTCCATCGTCCTCTCTATTATTTTTTTGTCCTTCTCACACCATACAATCTTGTTCTCCTCTAGATGGCCTGTCTCGAACCTCGAGCCCTCTTCTTGAGCCTCCACTCCATTCATTCTTCATCTCTATCTCTAGCGATAAGGAACCCTTCATATGATGGTTTCCATATTTGGAAGCCTATCAGCCATGCTAGATTATTTTATAACTTACGAGCTATAAGGGAATGGGATATTTACATATTTTATATTATCCCTTTTTATAGTTTAGAAGTATTGTATTATTTTAACATCTCTTATATTTTAAATATATATCCTTTATTGATAGTTATAACCATTAAGATATCTCTTTTTTTATATACAATTTTATAATTTTTTTTCAATAAAATAAAAGACAACTTATTTCTTAAATGGATATATGTTTTTTTTTTTAATTAATCAAAGTCTTTCAATGACTTCTCTATTAGAATTAAAATGAATATCTCTAGTTAACTAAAAAAAATCTCTCATATATTAAATAAAATGACGTTTACTAATGAGCTTAATTAAATCAATTATTTAATCAAACTTCATTAATCCTTTTGAATGAATGTTTATTTAACATTCAAATTTAATATGCTTTCTTCTATGAAAATGATGCTCTATATCTTTTTTAATAAAACAATTAGTTTTATGCATCCACATTTATTTGGCAGTTGTTTTTCTATAGTTGTTCCAACATTATGCTACTCAAACCACTATGCAACAAAGAGCAAACTAGTTTAGAAAGCAACAAAGAGGGAATATTTCCATAAACCCTATCACCTATCTTAGCTAGAGATTTTATGATAACTACTAGGCGATCAACTAAAGCTCAAGGTCATTAGCCATTGACGCTTATACCTTCCAACAGTGCATGCCTATATTATGGTATCTATCAATATTACCTCTAAGTACCTTAATCATCATTGCCCTTGATCTTAGGCACCCTAATTTTTGGTGGATGCACTAGAATTAAACATCATCCTCAGTGTTCTCAGTTTTTATTTGTTTTAACAACACTAAAAATAAAATTTATTACATCACAAAGTTTAAAAAAAAAAGGAAAAATATTTTTGCATAACCTCCACTTTCTCCCAAGTGGCATTTTTCTCAGAGAACTAGTCCCATTGGACCTTACATTGTTCAAGATTCTAATTTCATGGAGACATAGAATGAAACTCAAGAATCTTCATCGATAGTACTTCAATGGCCTCTCGATTTGCCATTTGAAAATTAGAAATAGCCCACACATGTTTAGGGTCAGCAACATACTTTCTAAGCAAGGATATATTGGAGGTGTCATGGATTTTGGACATGTTAGGTGATAATGCGACTGGGTTGATATTTTCCTCGATATCAAAGGGTCCCACAAATCATGGATCCAACTTCATGGGTTTGATAGCACTATTATTTGGATTAACCCTTAAGAACACCTTATCTCCAATAGAAAACTCTCTAGGAGTCCTTTTTGGATATGCATAATTCTTCTGCCTATCCATAGCTTCTATAAGATTGCCTGATTTCCTTTAACTGCTTTTCCATTACCCTAACCATTTTTGGACCAATATCAAATTGATCCTCTAGGTCATCCCAAGACAATGGTGTTCTACACTTTCAACCATACAAGGCATTGAAATGTGTCATTCCTAGCGAGGAGTGATGTCCATTATTGTAGGTAAACTCTACCAAAGGTAGACAATATTCCCAATGATATTTGTGATCCATGCAGTACATGTGAAGCATCTCTTCCAAAATTGGTTTACCCGCTCTTTTTGGCCATCTATTTTAGGGTGGTATGCTGAACTCATATTCAATTTTGTGCCAAGTGCACTATGAAGGGACTTCCAAAATTCAAAAGTGAATTTGTAGTCTCTATTTGAGATGATTATCTTAAGAAATCCATGCAATCGTATATCTCTTTGATGAATCTGCTAGCCACCACCTGAGCATCGTCCTTGGTATTTCTTGGTATGAAGTGGGTAATATTAGCTAATTTTTTGACCACTACAAATATGGCATCATTTTGATACCGAGTTTTGGGTAAACCTACTATAAAATCCATAGATATAACCTGCCATTTCTACATAGGTATATCATGCAGATATAGTTTTCTAGTAGGATGTTGGCATTCCGCCTTGAATTTTTGACATTCAAGACATCAAGAAACAAAATCCATGATGTCCTTCTTCATACCTACTCAAAAGAAGGTCCTTTTCATGTTTTCTCATATTTTTACTCCTTCTAGATGAGAATAATAAGGAGATCTATGAGCTTATTGCATTATGAAGTTTCTTAGATTGCCCATATTTAGTATGACGACTCTTCCCGTATAACACATAATGTCATATTTCACACTAAATTCATTATTTACTTTAGGATATCTATCCATATTGAATTAAATTCCTTTGCAATACTCATCCTAAGATTACTCTTGTCTCACTCAATTCATCAAGTCCATGTGAATTCTAGTTATGGCTACTATATATTTCCTTCTACTTGAAGCATATGCTACCTTATTCTCTTTTCACTTTATATACTCAATATCAAAATTATACTCAACAAGAAATTACACCCATCTTCTTTGTCTTTCATTGAGTATTGGTTGGGTGAATATATACCGTAGACTTTGATGATCAGTTTTCAATTCAAAGGGTCTCCCCACTAAGTAGTGGCACCAAAATTTTAAAGCATGTACCACTGCAACTAGCTCTAAATCATGCATAGCATTATTAACTTCATGATTTTTGAGCTTCCTTGAAGTATATGCCACTACTGAATTTTCTTATGAGAGCACCCCACCCAACCCTTCTATTGATGCATCAGTGTACACTGAAAAGTCTTCCTAGAGATCAAGAACATTCAATATTGGTGTCGTAGTAAGGTTATGCTTTAGTATTTTGAATGCAGCCTCACACTTTTTTGACCATTTGAATTATTTCCCCTTATTTTGAAGGTTCTCTATGGGTCCAACCATATTGGAGTAGTCCTTTATATAACATTTATAATAGCCCGTTAACCCCATAAAAATTTGCACTTTAGTGACATTAGTAGGGGGTCACCAATTCAGAATAGCCTCTATATTTTCTATATTCACAGTGATCCCCTTTAATGATATAATGTGTCCAAGATATTGTACCTCTGGGTTATAGAACTCACTCTTCATCAAATTTCCATAAATTTGATTCTTCCTTAACAATTCCAACACAATCCTATGATGTTTATCATGTTCCTATTTATCTCAAGAATATATAAGGACATCATAAAGGAATACCAGGAAAAACTGATCCAAATATCTTTGGAACACACTGTTCATTAGATTCATGAAAGCAGTTGTGGAATTAGTAAGTCTAAAGGGTAGAATAGTAAACTCATAATACCCATAACTAGTCTTAAATTCCATATTGTGAGTGTCTTCCTTATGGATCCTTAACTAGTGATACTCTGATCTTAAATAAAACTTAGGAAACACCTTGGCATCTTTTAGTTGATAAAATAAATATTCAATCCTAGGGAAAGGATACTAATTCTTGATTGTATATTTATTTAACATCTTGTAGTCAATACACAATTGTAGTGAACTGTCCCTATTTTTCATGAACAAAATTGGTGCTCCCCATGCTGACACACATGGTTTTATAAAAACCTTATCCAATAATCCTTGCAATTGAATATTTAGTTCTCGTATTTCATTAGGATTCATCCTATATAGGTATCTATGAATAGGTTCAGATCATGTCATAAGTTCAATTATGAAATTAAATTTCCATGCAGGATGTTACCTCGGTAGGTCTTCTGGAAACACATCCTGAAAATACTATAGGATCAAGTGTTTTCTTAGAATTTCTCCTTTCGCATGGTCTTCTACTTCATTAAGTTTTACCACATACATTATTCCTCCTTTCTTTAGGGTATTTTTCAATTGCATAGCGGACAACATTTGTGGTTCAAACTCCCCTTTCTCACTATGAACTCTCATTCTCCTTTTGCCTTCTTATAAATACTCAATCCATCGGTATTAAAAATTGACCAAGGCTTTATGATCCTGCATCCAATACATCCTTAGGATCACATCAAAGGTGTGTAAGGGAGCTACGTATAAAAAACCATCCATATTTACACTTGAGAGAGTGATTTCTACCATAGTAAAGCATTGGTTCACCGAGTAGGTCTGTCTAGAAGGGTACTCAACCTTCCACTCTTGAGCCAAATATCCAGGACTTTTTAACACAGTCCTTGCTAGACTAGACAAAATAAAACTATCAGTGACTCCACTATATATAAAAATGTTTCCTGGTTTATTAAAAACCTTACCTTTCACCAATAGTGGGGTGGCTTGTCCCATTATCTTTTGCTTCCTGGTTACAACATAAATACGATATTTCGGTTTCTTCCCTTTCGTATTAGCAGTTCTAGTAGCTTCTCAATATGGACACTGATTTTAGTAATGATATCCTTGATAATTGTAGCACCCTTCCTTGGGTCCTTACTATTTTTTAGGTTTATCATTCCCATTATTAACTACTAGAATTGGAGCTTGCAACTTTTGTGGTTGAGGTTTCGTGTTGTTGGGTTTGTTATCATTTCTACAAAATTTATTGAACTTCTTTTGATCTCCATAAGATTTCTTCTCAGGATTTTTGGGATTCTTAGCCTTTTGCTCTTTATCAGACTCTCATTTTACAAACCCAACATTATTCCTCTTCTTTAACACTTGTTGAGCTTGTTCAGGAAGAGTGTCATATTTATAACAAAAATGTAACTCTACTTTCTTTGTTAGGTCATATGCCTTTTGTAGTGATTTAGGCTCTTGCATTTCCACATCATGCTTTAACCTAGATTCCAATCCAAGAATGAACTTGTGAACCCACATTTTCTCATTATAAATAGGTACATATTTGAACAATCTTACCAGCTTCTTGTAGTACACCTCTACTATGTTGGTTCCTCATCTAAGACCAACAAATTATTCAAAATTTAAGGCATAAAAATTATCCTTTAGGACTATCTTATTAAATATATTTATAAATTATTCCCATGGGGTATTAATGGGTTCAATCTTAGTTTCCTCATAGTGGGTTTTGCACCACTCTAGAGCAGCCTCTTCTAGGTTAATTGTAGCCCAAAGTATTCAGGTTCTTGATGAGTAACCTTCTACCATAAAGTTAACCTCTTATTCTCTCATCTATGCTTCTATTGCATCACCATCACCCTCTCCATAAACTTATAGATATTGATGATTTTCATGTCCCTAGCTATTTATTTTCTATTAAGGATCTGGATTGAACTTGTTCTACAATTAATTTTCTTTCTAAACCAGTCTTTGAAACATAAACTTATGAATTATGATTCACAACTATCTCTAAATAATTGTCTTATCTAATCCTACATAGCAAAAACTATAGCAACAAAGTTTTCTCCCTCCCCATTGGGTTTTTTTGGTTCCCCCTCTTGGTTTTCCTCTTCGACATCACTTTGTCATGTTTTTCTATGTATAGACCTCCCTCTTCTGGTCTTAGGTGACATATCAACCTGATTCCATCCAAGAAAGAGTATTAGATTATAGTTTCATCTTAAATTGTAACTATAATTCAATCTATATTAAAAAGTTCTCTTGCTATATATATTAAACAATATGACTAGGGTAATATCCCAGACTAGGGTATTTCATTGATACCAAAGCCCATACTAAGGTATCCTAACATCTTCTCTCTCTTGGGATTAAATCATATCAGATCCTAGAAAATAGGGTATCCTAGATCATATCATATTTAGTCTTTACTTTAAGTAAGCCTTCAATGGATTCATCTGATTTTCCGTAGCACACATAGAATCTCCATACCCTCATACCTAGAGCTCTTATACCAAATGTAATGACCCAAAAAATAAACAAACATAAAATACAAAAATATAATTTTTTTTTTTTTACTATGGAGAGAGGTACATGAACCCCTAACCAAACGACTATTTTCCTAAAGTATCGATCTCATATTTTTTCTTGAAAGCTACATCTCATGATGTACCCTAACACAAGTTCATCCATGTAGGCATACCATGTGTTACTGCAAATAAGTCTATATTTCCCATAATTCTCGATGAGCTAGACTTATCACCCTCCATCCATCAAAGGTATACATGCATCTCCATGCCATACACAAATAATCATGTGTATACATGTTATAAGTTTTATGAGTTAAGCTATCTACCTCGCCTCCATGAGGAGCTATCTAAACTTAGATGTAGTCCCTCAAAAACCTTGTCCTTTATCTCCCTAAGAGGGTATCAATTCCCTTAGGTATCCTATGTTCACCCTAAGGGAGTTTTCAATTCTATTAGGTCACCTTTGAGTTCACCCTAGAACTCTACACTTAGATTTCTAACATCAAGAAATCTAAACAATGATACAAATAGATACCACATTACCAAAAAATAATCACCAAGAATCTAGAACACAAGCAAGATTAAATTTAAAAGAGAATCATCTACATAACATTAAAAATTACAACCATAAAGTACAAATACATTATTTAATCCAATGAACATTTATTGCATCAAAATTTGCATATTAGTTCCTTCTTACTTTAAGGAATATTACAACATCTATATTGGGGATATCTCCCCAATCAATTCTAATATATTTGAGCATATTAAAGCAACATAAAATACACTTACCTCTACCTCACTTCCATTGAGATCCTTGCTTCTACTTGCTTCTCATTCATTCTTTGAGGGTAGTAGGGGACCAGGGTACTCGTGGTTAAATATGGGAATGCCTTTAAATGCATCTACTCATTTACTTTACTAAATTGCAACTATAAAAAATCTAAATAAGTTTCCAACCATCTAATGCATAATGGATATCATAAAATATCCTTTACTTTTATCTTCACCTTTCAATTTCCTTTAGAGAGTCATCCAACGTGTGTTGCTTAGAACAAGGCCTAACTTAATTATATTCATTCATGCTTTAAAGAGATAATGTCCCATACCTTTAACCTCTAAAAAAATCCTTTTATTTTCATTCCCTAAATCAAATCCCCATAAATTTAATATAAATAATAAATCCACACATTTTTCCATTCACAAAATCCAATTAAATCATTTACTACTTAAAACATTACAATCACACCCTTTTAATATTTAAACAAACAATTCATTCATTCCTTAAATCAAAGCCTCATAACTTCAATCTAAGGAACAAATCCACATCCCTTTTAATTTTAAAAGCCGTAATATAATCATCAAAAATCAGAGGTTTCCTTTTAACTTAAAACCCTAAGATAATAATTAAAATCAAAGGTTCTCCTATTTAATCAAATGCCCTTTAATAATCATTAAAATCAAAGGTTTCTTATTAAATTAAATACCCTTTAATAATCATTAAAAAAAAGGTTTCTTATTTAATCAAATGTCCTCTAATAATGATTAAATTCAAAGGTTTCCTATTTAAATAAATGACCTTTAATAATCATTAAAATCAAAGGTTTCCTATTTAATTAAATGCCCTTTAATAATCATGAAAATCAAAAGCTTCCTATTTAAATAAATGCCCATTAATAATCATTAAAATAAAAGGTTTCCTATTTAATTAAATTACCTTTAATAATCATTAAAATCAAAGGTTTCATATTTAATTAAATGCCCTTTAATAATCATTAAAATCAAAGGTTTCCTATTTAATCAAATTTCGTTTAATAATCATTAAAATCAAAGGTTTCCTAGTTAGTTAAATGCCCCTTAATAATCATTAAAATCAAAGGTTTACTATTTTATTAAATGCCCTTTAACAATCATTAAAATCAAAGGCTTCCTATTTAGTTAAATGCCAATTAATAATCATTAAAATCAAAGGTGTTCTATTTAATTAAATGCCCTTTAATAAAGAGGATAACAAAAAGAATTTGACTCGACTGCACTTGGATAAGGCATCAGTGAATGAAAACCTAGGATTTCTATTATCCAAAGTCTACGCACAGTCTGAATGAGGGTTGAGTGGAGCATCCCTGGCATCATGAGGTGAGAAGGAAAATGAGGATCAAGTCACGTACAACAACATGGTGAGTTGATCTTATAACGCCACAAGCACCACTATGAAGGCAAGGAATATGGTGGGATTAGCCACTGCCAATCAAAATGGGGATATTAATGACAGTGTTGGGGAAAATACTATCAACAGTGACCATACCTATGTAAACCCTGTGTATGCAAATTTATTGTAGAATAAGAAGAGAACCAAACCAGAAACCACATGCATGTTCGTTACTCAGGGTTGTGATGTCTTATGCCCTAGGATCCTTATGGAAAACTATAAAATCATGACACCTACTCCTCGGTGGGAAAGTTCATAGAAGGCCGCACAGACATGGATTCAATTCGTAGATGGGTAGCATCCAAGTTGAAGACTTTGGTAAGCATGGAGATGTCGGATATGACTTAGGTTTTCTTTATAATCCAACTCAACACCTATGAGGACGCATAATATATCTTGTCTGGAGGACCATGGTTTTTCAAAGGAAGTCTGGTTTTAAAAAAATGGCAATCGAATTTTGACCCAAATTCTTAGAATATCAACTATGCTCCACTTTGGGTGAGGCTTTTGAACCTCCCAACTTACTTATTCTATGAAGACACTCTACAAGGCTTAGCCAAGGCTATCGGGTATCTTGTGGCCGTTGACCCAGCTACCCGTATGAGAATATGCTTAACTTAGGCCTACATCTGTGTCAATGTGAACTTGGAGAGCCAACTATCGAAATACTTGAACCTCATATATGGAGAATTTAAATTGAGGCAACTACTGATCTATGAGAACCAACTAGAATTCTATCCTGAATTCTAGACGTAGGGCCAACTGTAGTCCTAGTGCCCTAAGTCTAGAAACATTGTCATAGACGACCAGATCATGGATCGTCTGAAGTAGATATCCAAACGAACTACAAAAAACTACATAATGACTGATGAGCACCAAAAATGCTTATTTTATATACATGGTTAAGGAGAATTATCGCTGGTTCAATTAGAATATGAGATGTATTTTATATAAATTATGCATATAATTGATAGAAAATCCGGTATTATGCTTGATTGGTGTTTTTAGTGGGAAATGTGTATAAATGAATGTTTTATTACTAATATGGTGTTTTCCAGTCTACATCCACTTGGACCTGGCATACTTCTACTTATAGAGACTAAGGCAAGAGAGCAAGTGCCTTCCTCTTCAAGGAAGGTGCCCAACAGAAGTAGGTTCCTTCCTATTCAAAGAAGGCGCCCAACAAAAATAAGCGCCTTCCTCTTCAAGGAATGTGCCCAACAGAAATAGGTGTCTTCCTATTCAAGGAATGTGCCCAGCAGAAGTAGGCACCTTCCTCCTTAAGGAAGGTTCCAAGTAGGAGTAGGTTTCTTTCTTATAAGGAATGTGCCCAACAAAAGTAGGTGCCTTCCTTATACATAAGGTGCACAACAAAAGTAGGCGCCTTCCTCATGAAGAAGGCACCTCCATGCCTTCATACTTTGCAAGATTTACCAAGTCAAATTTGACTGGTTGACCAAGGACTATGGAGGAGGTTGCATGTGAAGACAAAGGAGACCTATTTTAATCATGCATTTATTAAATAGAATGAAGTATTTGTTATTATTATCAACTGATTGGCCGGTTGACCTTGTAAATCTCTTAAAGCATATTATTATTTTTAGGATGCATTAGTTTAAGACTTGTTGTTACGTACACCTAAAAATGTTTATATTTATCCTTCTGGTGAATGAAAATACTTTAAAATAGAAGAATAAAATATGTGTAGAATCAATTGTAACTAAATCACATCACGTGATTAAAATAGAATAATTTGTTATTGTAATGAGATCTGGCTACGCTTTATATAAATACACAGGCCATATGAACAAGGGGGAGATCAATGATTAATTATACACAAAACTTATTTTATTTTATTGTTTAATTAATTGAGAGTGCAACTCCAAGTTAATGAGCAAATCAAAAATAGAGTTTTATTTTGTTGCTTGTTGAAAGAGAGTATCCTCTTTCCCGAGGACCAGCTTGGTCCAAAATGGAAATGATAAATATCCAACCAGTAGCTAAATAAAATAGGGAAAGAGCTTGGAGGAGATCATATTTCAAATGTCTGCACAAAGGCCACATGTTGCTTGAGCACAAAAAAAAAATCTGTGAATGGAGCTGAAGGTGGCTAGAAAAATAATAGCACATAAATCTCATCGAGGCATTTTATGAATGCGTCACACTTGAACACCCGACACATGTTGTAGATTATGGAAAATATTGGTTTTTATCCTCACTTTTATAAATAGAGGATCGTAGGGCCACTCTAACTCCACCTGTGATGTAAATAATTCAAAGTGGGAGATCATTCAGATGCACATGTGTCAAGATTGTGTAAATATTACTTAATTGAAAAAGTGATGTGTTTAGGGGCACACGATGAGAAAATAGTGCACAAAGATTAATCCCTGCAATGCATATAGAGAGTCCAATACTTTGGATATGCATTAGAGCAGGATTAACATTTTTTTTTATGCTAATTGAGGAGGATCTTGGTGTTTCAAAAATGTGAGTTTTTGGTTGTCATAAAATCCTTTCACAATGGTACATGGAATGTAAATTTCACATAGTAGGTTGCGTAGTTACCTAACTCACACATCCTCCACTTTTGAATGCACAGTGCCAACATTACAATTTTTATGGTATCATTCTCATTCTATTAAAATATGTGAAAAAAATATACAAAAGAGATTCAGAGTCTCACTATGGTGGAAGATAACATCAAATTTGAGAGGATCTGAAACCATGGAGAAATTTGCTTTTCACAAAAAATGTGAGGGCAAAGATGTTTTAGTACATGGCATATTTTGCCAAATTCTTAGGATGGATCATTGACAAACCTCCAAATGTGAAAATCACCAGCTCAAATGGTTGAAGTTGACATTCTATTATTTGATGTAGATGATGATAAAAATGATAATCCAATATCTGTTCTGGTCAAGGAAGAATAGATCGAAAAAAAAAAAATAGAGAAAATAAAAAAAAATAGTTAGAATTTTATTTTAACGTCTTTAGTTTAGATTTTTCTTTTATGTTTTCTAGGACAACGTGAAGTGCAAAGTAGAAAAGTAAGGATGTGTCTGTGAAGATTTCATGAATTGAAAATTATACGTGGAGTTTGTAATAACACTATACGAACTATCTCGTGTACCTGATCATGTAGCATCCAATCTAACAGGTGAAAGCTAGCAGAGTTTTACCTTGAAAACATTAGCACATGAAGGCAGGCTAAGTAACCCTAATCAAGTGAAAGGATTTCATCCCAAGGTTCTTGTGAAACTTTGGGAATTTTTTGCAGTAAGGTGTGTGACTGTTACAACCTGAGTAAATGATGAGCAAAGACAAAGATGCTACACCATGTACAAAGTAGAGTGCCGAGACAATGTTCATGTAACGGTCAATGAGCTCTATTAACAATCGCCTCACATTTGCAAGAGTGGATCAGACATCGGCATGGGGGAGACCCCATACCATACCAGTATCTTGGATGAATGTTCAATCATTCATTAAAAAAAAAAGGAAGAAGAAAAAAAAGAGAGAGATAAAGAAAAGAAAAAAAAGGAGAAAAAAAAAAGAGATGATACGTGAAAAAAAATAAATAAATAAATAAATAAAAAATAAAAGTGAAAGATGCCTTGATCATCAATAAGGTGCCTTTCGCATGAAGAAGGCACCATACAATGGAGGTGCCTTCCGCATCAGGAAGGCACCATACAATGGAGGTGCCTTCCGCATAAGGAAGGCACCATACAATGAAGGTGCCTTCGACATCAGGAAGGCACCATACATTGGAGGCACCTTCCGCATGAGGAAGGCACCATACATTGGAGGTGCCTTCCACATCAGGAAGGCACCATACATTGGAGGCACCTTCCGCATCAAGAAGGTGCCATACATTGGAGGCACCTTTCGTATGAAGAAGGCACCATACATTGGAGGCGCCTTCCACATCAGGAAGGTGCCATACATTGGAGGTGCCTTCCGCATTAGGAAGGCACCATACATTGGAGGCACCTTCCGTATGAATAAGGCACCATGCATTGGAGGCACCTTCCACATAGACAAGGCAACATACATTGGAGGTACCTTCTGCATTAAGAAGGTGCCATACATTGAAGGTGCCTTCCACAGCAAGTAGGCTCCTTCCACAACAAGCAGGTGCCTTCCACAGCAAGCATGCACCTTGACATCTAGGGTGCCTTGATCCATTTCCCGCACCTAGGTGGTTTGATGGCACAAAGAAAAAAAGAGAGGAATAAGTGACGAGGTGCCTTGATGGCATACAATAGAGGTGCCTTGATTAAAAAAAAAAAAAAAAAATTATGCGAATCCTCCCAATGAAAAACAAAATGTATATAACATGTCCTTGTTAGCATACAAATTTCTTTTTGTTTACTTTGTAGGAAACCATGAACCAAATTGCAAGCTGTAGGTATCTTGAGAGCCAAGGCCCAATAGGCATGAAGTCATGACTCCTATTTTATTGCTTTTATGTGTGTAGGTAATCGTACCCGATGAGTGCAATTTGAACGCATCCTAAGAGCTAGGTCCTCAGGCATAGGCCATGATTCTTGTTTTCCAATTTTTGTAGGTGTAGTTTCGCAGTACACAACCATGAGCATGATATGTAGGCAGAGCCGACTTAAACTAGGCCTAACAGATGTGACATTTTGTGCCCTACAATTAGGAGTGCGGCGAAGAAAAAAAGGCACTTACTTCCCACTAGGAAGAGAGTGCCTACAATCATCCCAATTTAGTAGTGCCATTTTTCCATTTGGAGGAAGGCACCAATAGGCAATGTTCTCCTTTGATGGAGGTTCCTGTTGCTCAATGTGGGACCTAATGTTCAGAGGGCTACAGACCTATTGTACAGAGGGACTTGACACTGGTGACAAGGGCATCACCAATTCAAGTGGGGGAAGATGTGGGTGAACCAGAACCTCCCGTAATTAAAAAAAAAAAACTTATGTTGATTAGAAACATAGCTTGTACGGGAACACCAACAAAAGAAGGCTCAGCCTAAAAAATATATATATGGAGTTTGAAAGGCTTTTGTCACGAGGACGTGACAATTTTTAGATATGGGGGGAAAGATGCCTTATTGTCGGTGCCTAACTTACTCCTATGGAAAAAAAAAACCCTTTTGTTGAAATAGCTCCACGATGAAATGCAAATCAAAAGCAAAGTTTTATTTTTGCTGCCCATTGTAAGAGAGTATCCTCTTTCTCGAGGACTAGCCTGGTCTCGAAGGGAAATGAGAAACCTCCAACTAGTAGCTAAATAAAATGGGGGAGGAGTTTGAAAACAGATATTTGACAAGTAGGCACCTTCCTCTTTAAGGAAGGTGCTAGAAGAAGGTAGGCACATTCCTCTTCCAAGAAGGCACCAAGAAAATATAAGCACCTTCCTCTTCCAGAAAGGTGCCAATAGAAGGCCAGCGCCTTCCTCTTCCAGGAAGGCACCAAAAGAATGCAAGTGCCTTCCTCTCACCGAAAGGCACCGACAGGAAGGCACCACAGGAAGGCACCGATAGGAAGGCACCATAGGAAGGCATCGATAGGAAGGTGCCACAGGAAGGCACCCACAGGAAGGTGCCACAGGAAGGCACCAATAGGAAGGCACCACAGGAAGGCACCAATAGGAAGGCGCCATAGGAAGGTGCCACTAGAAGGCAAGCACCTTCCTCTCACAGGAAGGCACCGATAGGAAGGTGCCACTAGAAGGCAAGCACCTTCCTCATAGGGAAGGTGCCCCTATTATTCACCCATTGACTAGACAAGCATGATGTGGGCAACAAATATTGGTGTAGTTCCAACTCTACATCATGTAGGTTAATTTGGGGATCGCACCAATGTATGAGAACATCCTACCAACACCAACACATACAACACATACATCTCAACAATGCACCTGACAGATGCCATGAATGATGAAAGAAATATTTTTTTTCCTCACTCCAAAAAATAAAGGAATGCAGTTTTGTTCCAATTATGCATGCAAAATAAATAATTCAGAGGGGATATCATTTTTGACGCACACGTGTCCAAAATTGAAAAAATAAAGAATAAAAAAAAGGAGAGAGTCAAGATCTATTATGTTCATGGCAGAACAAATAAAGATACATATAAATAAATAAATAAAATATCCAAGAGCACCAACGTGAAGACGTCTCACACAACCAACATCATATATATCAGATTCTATGAAATTTACCCAGGTATGTACTGATTTTCTTGTTAATTATGTGTTTAGTTATTTTAAAATCATTTCTATGCTGATACTAGTCGACGCCTCCATAGTTTTTCAAAATTTCCCATTAGAATTCAAACACATGATGTGCCTTGAAAAAAATATAGAGAGATACTATGGCATATACATGAATAAATTTGACATCATTTTCATTGCTTCCTCCTAACAATGGTATTCATCTTGAACGAACACATATAAATGATGCTACTCTCTACCACAAATGAGGTTTTGGAGATGCCAAATATGTTTCAGATGTGGGTAAAAGTAGTAGCTAGTGATTGCACTTGTTTTAAACAAATTTGGTGTCACCAAATCTAAATAATGTGCAACACTAGAAAATGCCAGCATTAGTGCAGTGGTAATTTTCCCTAAACAGTGTGGTCACGATTTAACTATTTATCTACAATGATTAGTCAGGATGTGTTTCTAACTTTTGATGGTGCCGCATCGCTCTATGGATGAAGAATAGCAACACTCAATGAAAAAAAACATAGTTTTGAATGGAAAAAAAAATAGTAGAACTCAGCGGCAGAGAAATAGAGATGTTGAAGGCATGACAAAAATTTTGGCATGGTCATCCTGCGAGAGGGATAACTTCACCTTTTGGTTCCACGAGGGCATGGCACATGTTAGGCATGGGGGGATGATGAGCACCAGAAATGCTCATTTTATATACATGGTTAAGGATAATTATCACTAGTTCAATTAGTATATGAGATGTATTTTATATAACTTATGCATATAATTGATAGAAAATCTGATATTATGCTTGATTGGTGTTTTAATGGGAAATGTGTATAAATGTAGGTTTTATTACTAATATGGTGTTTTCCAATATACATCCACTTGGATCTGGCATACTTCTTCTTATAGAGACTAAGGAAAGAGAGTAAGTGCCTTCCTCTTCAATGAAGGTGCCCAACAGAAGTAGGCGCCTTCCTCTTCAAATAAGGCACCCAACAAAAATAGGCGTCGTCCTCTTCAAGGAAGGTGCACAGCAAAAATAGGCACCTTCCTCTTCAAGGAAGGCACCCAGTAGAAGTAGGTACCTTCCTCCTTAGGGAAGGTGCCCAGCAGGAGTAGGTGCCTTCCTTATAAGGAAGGTACCCAACAAAAGTAGGCACCTTCCTTATAAGGAAGGCACCCAACAAAAGTAGGTGCCTTCCTAATGAAAAATGCGCCTCCATGCCTTCATACATTGAAATATTTACCAAGTCAAATTTTATTGGTTGACCAAGGGCTATGGAGGAGGTTGCATGTGAAGACAAATGAGATCTATTTTAATCATGCATTTATTAAATAGAATAAATTATTTGTTATTATTATCAATTGATTGGCTGGTTGACCTTGTAAAGCTCTTAAAGCATATTATTATTTTTAGGATGCATTAGTTTAGGATTTGTTGTTACGTACACCTAAAAATGTTTATATTTATCCTTCTGGTGAATGAACATACTTTAAAATAGAATAATAAAATATGTGTAGAATCAATTGTAACTAAATCACATCACATTATTAAAATAGACTGATTTGTTATTGTAATGAGATCTGGCTATGCTTTATATAAAGACACATGCCAAATGAACAAGGGGGAGATCAATGATTAATTTTACAAAGAACTTATTTTATTTTATTGTTTAATTAATTAAGAGTGCAACTCCTCTTATTCGAGCAAACTCTACGTAGCTAGCCGAGCGGACTATCTACGGGAGCTTGGGCCCACTCCTTGCAGTAATCCTCCCATGTTTAATTTGTGCATTTGCTTTTTGTAGATTAGTTTGCTACTTTATTTAATTTCAGTTGTGTGTGTTTATTTCCTCGCATTTTATTTCCACATTTTACTTCCAACACTATACTTTTTGTTTATAATTTATTTATTTCATTTCCCGCACTTAGTTTATTTGGTTTGGCTGGAATATAATTACACAAACCTCCCCACCAAAATAAATAAGGTACAACCAGATTTGTTCCCCAAAACTGTAGGCATATACTGTGCGTGACACTCATAAGTTTACGGACTTACCGGATTGATAATTTATGGAAGAGAAATGAATGTTTTTAGGGACGTGAATTTCTGCTCACCAATGACCGTCGAGCATCAAGATAGACTAATGGCGAACACCCCATATAAAAATACAAGTGCTTTTATCCTTGTTACTAATAAATTTTATGTGCTTAAATATTATGGTATTTCTAAGGAATTTGAGGAAGGGGGAATATCTGTTGAATCTAACCTAGTTTTTAACTCTAAATCCCTTCAATGCCCTAGGACCAGACCCATCCATGAAGTCCCAAAGTCTACCTCTCCCCTAAAATAGTCTCCCAGTACCTCCCCTCACAGTCCTCCCAAAGACCCCCACAAAACCTTCTGCCTCATCGTCCTCCACCCCATAGGACTCTCCACCCTTGGAGTCTAGGGCTCCAGCCTCGCCCACCTTCTAGGAACTTACCTCTGACAATGAAGACTGTGACCAACCTTCCCCTGAGTAGTGGAGCCCTAAAAAAACTTGCAACTTCAAGAAATCCTAGATGGATATTAGAGGGGAGAGGAAAAAATGCAAACCATCTAAAGCAAACAAAAGAATCAAGGACACAACAAAAGATATAGCCAATGCAACCCAAAAAACCCTATTTCAAGATAACGAAATCAATACTAAGGAAGAAACGTAAATATCCAAAGCCCTTACACAACAAGAAAAAGTGGGAAAAAGAATTCCCAAAAGTTCTAAATGAGAGTCCTCTCCTAGAATGCAAGAGGACTAAATAGAGTAGCCAAGAAAATCATGACTACAACTATGAGAAGAGAACATAACCCAACTATTTTTATCATTCAAGAAACTAAACTCAATGAACACTGGTCACCTAGGGTGGCCAAAAATATCTAGAAAAAATGTGAGTTTGTCCATTCCTTGACTTTCGGATCGGCTGGTAGGCTGCTTTGCCTGTGGAATCCCACTAAGGTGCAAGGTTACCTCATTTCTAGCTATGACAGGCTAAGTAACACCCTATTACATGATCTCAGTTCCTAGGTTTCCTGGGTGATGACCAATGTGTATGCCCCTAACTCCTCCCAGGACAGAGTGGATTTGTGGAACTTTCTCACTTCGATAAGGCAAGCCTTTGATGGAACCCCTTAGATTCTAGTAGGGGACTTCAAATATCCTTTGTAGTATTTAGATAAGAGGGGAGGAACTATGTTAACTCATAGGGAAACAAATGACCTAAGACACTTTATTGATTCCAATGCCCTCATGGATGTTCAGCTTTAGGGATCTTTATTCACATGGAGCAACAAGAGGAAAGGTAACAATATTATTCAGGAATGCCTTGACCGAGTTTTGTTATTCCAGGAATCCCTCCCACTTTTTAGGGATGCCAGTTTTCTAGCTCTCCCTAATATCAGGTTTGACCACAACCCCCTCTTGCTAGAAACTAGTACCAAACCTTAGTTCAAAACCCCCTTCAATTTTGAATAAAATTGGGCCCCGCATCCTGATATCATTAATTATATTGCTTTGTGGTGGAAAATAAAATTTCCAGGATCAGCCACCAACCAGTTCATGCAAAAACTTAGATTCATCAAGGAAAATTCGAAAACCTGAAACAAGTCGATATTTGGGAATATCTTCAAAGCAAAGAATTAGGTCAATGCTAGAATTAGTCAGATAGGGGAAATTTTTCATAAGGGATTAGGCAATGATAACCTTTGTGATGAAGATCAATGATTGATGGTCGACTACCACAACATCCTTAGCAAGGAGGAAACATTTTGGTGCCAAAATTCCAGCGAAATGTGGCTCAAGGAAGGGGATTATAACTCCAAATTCTTTCATATATCCACCCTGAGGCACAAGGGTAAAAATAAGATAAAAAACTTGGCCAAGCAAGATGGGTTTGCTACTTCATACATCCTCTAGATCAAGGAAGAAGCAGTGAGCCACTTTAGAAACCGCCTTGCCTCTCTCTTGTCCTAGTCAGCTCCTGCCATAGAAGTCTTGTTGGCTAATATCCCCCCATAATTTCTTGGGAGACCAATAACTTCCTCCTTAGCCCTCTATCCCACAAGGAAATTCACCAAGCCATATTTTCCATGAATCCAAACAAAGCCCTTTGGCCCATTGGTTTCCTATCCAAATTTTTCCAAACCTATTAGGGCACAGTGGGATCAGACTTATGCAAATCCATCAAGGAAATGCAGTCTTCCAAATCCATCCCTAGATATATCAAATCCACTTTCCCATATTTTATCCCTAAATGTGAAAATCCCTAGTCCCTCTCAGACTACCACTCCCTTAGTATGTGCAATTTCATCTATAAAATTATATCCAAAGCCATGGCCAACCAGTTTTCGAGCATTCTCCCCTCCATTATTGACCCCTGCCAGGGTAGCACTATCAAATTCCACAACATCCTCTATGGAGTCATCACCATTCATGAACTAATCCACTTTGCCTATGCCTCCATGTCGACCACCTTTTTCCTCAAGTTAGACATGAAAAAAGGTTTTGATAGAGTTAAAAGGCATTTCCTCACCCAAATACTCCTCAAGTTTGGCTTCCATGAATCTTGGATCAATATGATTTATAAGTGCATTTCATCATCATGGTTTTCTATCCTGGTGAATGGGTCTTCCACTGGTTACTTCCCAAGTTTTGATTTCCCCTATTCTCTTTATCATTTTGGTAGAATGCCTAGGAAGAGCTATCAAGAATGCTTTCTCTAACAATATGATTTTGGGTATGAAAGCTGCCACTGGCCTCTCACCCTCAACCCATAAATAATTTATGGATTATACCTTGTTGGAAACCAAACCCCCAGTTCTTGATACCAAAGCTATCAAAATGATTCTCAACTTCTATGAAGAGGGAGCAGGTAAAAAAATCAACTACATCAAAAGCAAGTTGTACTTCACTAACACCCCCCCAAAAGATAATGCAAGATCATGAGAATTATAGGATGTTCCATTGCATATTTCCCAACCACATACTTGGGTCTCCCCATGTTCAAATGAAGACCCCTCAAAGACATGTGGAGGAATGTCATTGACAGGATCCACAAAAAACTTTTAGGATGGATAGTTGCACTCCTTTCCAATGCAGACAAGGCAAACCTAGTTAAAGTTGTTTTACAGAGCATTCCCACATTTTTACTGTCTGTCTTCAAAATTATGGCAACTATGGGCGAGGCCATCGAAAAAACCTAGAAATATTTTATGTGGTCAGGAAATTACAACCAAAAGAAGTTCCACTTGGTTTCCTGGTACAAAGTGTTCTCCCCAAGGATTAGGGAGGCCTGGTTATGTGGTGCATAAATGTCATAATCTAACCCTCCTAGCTAAGAAAACATGGAAGGTTGTATCCAATGCTAATATTGAGTGGATAAATATATTCAAAATAAAGTATCTCTAGCAGCAATATTTTCTTCAGATGGATATCCCCCGTATCTGCTCTCACTTTTGGAAGTCCATATCCCTCAACCAAAATCAACTACATCAAGGCTCTTTGTGGCATTTAGGATATGGCAAAGAGATTGTATTCTGGGAGGATACCTGGGCCAAAAAATATCCTCTCATAAGCAACCAGAAGCTAAATTTTATCCAGTACCTGATTGACAACAAGGGTCCCACGTAGCAGACTTCATCACCTCCAACAAGAAGGTTCAGTTTAGAATTAAGAATGACACAATCAACAATGCAGTGTCAGAGATCCATGCGATCATGAGGGCAAATTTCATCCCCCAATCCCATAAAAAATATGAATGATGCTGGAAAGACATGAGCGATGGTAATTTCTCTATGAAGTCTGCCTCCCAACTTATAGAAAACATCACTAGAGGAGCCAATCCTAAAAGTGGACAGGACTTATCTAGAAGTGTGTGGCTTAAGGATTTAATCCCAAAGATAGCCCATTTTTGTTGGACTATTGTCCACAATAAAATCCTTACCACTGAAAATAAGATACATAGAGGAATCATTGTTCCAAAAATATGCTACCTGTGTAGGCAAGCCCAGAAATCAACTCAGGATATTCTTATGGAATACCCCTTCACTAGCAACGTGTTTTCCCTGGTGAAAATAAATTTTCAGGTTTGTTGGGTTATGCCAAAAACTATCAAGGACATGTTCATCCAATGGACCATAACCTTAAAAAACCCAAGAATCAACTTCATTTGGAATTCCTTGGCCCACCATATTGCCTGGAAGATTTGGCTGGAACATAACAGACAAGTTTTTAGTGATGATATCAGGGATCATGATGTTGTTGTGGCAATATCCATCACCCTTGCAATAACAAACATCATTCTCATCCCTTACCTAGAAATTCCCCAAGATGGAATAGAAGGTCACCTGTTTGCGGCTCTCAGGATTCCCCAAGACTGTTACAAAGACAAGGAGTCCCATAAGGATAGAGCCTCAACCAAGTGGATTCCCATCCTAGGGTTTGCTAAAGAATAATTTTGATGGTACCTCCAAAGAAAACCCAAGAAAAGTAGGAGCAAGGGTGTGGTTAGGGACCATAATGGTAATATCATCCAGGCATTTGCTAAAAATCTGGATACCCAGATGAAAAATTATAAATAATACAGAGCTCTCTAGATAAGAATTGATATATGCAAATACATGGCTAGCCCTATCATCTTTGAAGGTGACTCAAACGTTATAGTGGGGCTTATACAAAACAACACCAGAGGAGGGAAGAACATCCAAAGAATCATTCAAGATTGTCAAAAAAAACTCAATAACAAGGATCGAAACCAAATCAAATATGTTTCTAGAGAGGCTAACTAGATGGATGATGTCCTAGCCAAAAAATCCATCCTTCAAACCACCTTAATGATCTGGGAAGACAACTTCCCATGTGAGGTTATTGAGAATGTCAATCATGATGTGGAAAATCTTAATAATAAGTATCTTGGGCTACACGACCAATGATATTTCATCAATACCTCCTAGGAGTGAGTTTAGACCCTAGAATAATTATAGTTACAACAACAATGATGGCTATTACTACCCCAATAGTGTCCTATCGACACCTAAGGGCCTCTGCATCTCTAAAGTTGGCTCTAACCACCACACCAATAAGTTACAACCCATTAAGGTGTTTATCAACACCTTGGCCCATTGGTTCCAAGGCAACCTTCATCATTTTTTGAAATGGTGAAGATAAAGAGAAAAGTGCAGTCTCTATGGATCATCTCATCCACCTGTGCTATCCCAGCCAAAGGTATGGTTGCTCATGCCTCTAATTTTTTCCCACCACTTGTCTGTCCTTCATTGCCTTTCTATCCCCATCCAACACTACCACCAATACCGCCACTCTGAGCTTGAGCTAAAATCATGTCTGGTTTTGCAGCCATAAGCTAGTTGTTCGAATTTCCACTACATGAAATTCCCATTCTAGATCTTTATCCTCATCCCCTTAACCCCTCTCGGTCGCACTATTGCAGATATTTGTACTAGCTCCATATTCATCCCTAACTAGCCCTTTGCCTGCAACCAGAACCCTATTTGCATCATGACCATCATCAAACCTACAAATCTACAAATTGACGTAGACACCACAACCCTTCTCAAATCCAAGCATTTTGTGAATTTTTTCAAAATATTTGAAGGCACAGATGAAGAGCTAACTAAGGTCTTCATAGATTCCTAGAATGACAACAAGGTTTGATTTTGTGACCTTCGTTTCATGGTATGTTCTTAATCCATATCTCAGGTGTTTGGGTTTAATTTTTTTGGTAGAATTATCCATAGAGATGAACACAACTTCAAGGAAGAGACCAATAAATTCCCCAAAAAAGGGATCAAGTTAATTTGGGAGAACAAATTCATTGTGCAATCTTCCTTCCCTCATCCCTAGGACATGATGATTGTTCTCATACTCCCGTACATCTTTGTTGATAATCCCAATAAGCCCATGAGTGCCTATAATATAGCCTTTGTCAATAAATTACGGGATGTATGCCTTATCAATGTCCCAAAGTTTCTCTTTTGATCCATCACCATTACCATAAATAACTCTAGAAAGATCTAGTACCTAAGCCCCCCATAACCAAGGCCTATTTCTAGTTCTTTACAAGCACGCTCACGATTTACATCCCTCTAGCAGCATCAGTTCTATTGACCCCTCCATGATCCATAAGCATGGCCTATCTCTTCCCAATTTCCCTGGCTATGCCATCTTACCCATGCCCCAGCCCCTAGAAGACTGCCAATTGCCATCGCCTGCTTCACCCCCTACTCAGGAAACTGATGCCACCCCCCAAGGCAAAGAAAACCCCCTTATGGAAGAGAAGCCTCACATGGACAACCAAGGATCCCCTGAGGAAGAGAAGTCCTGAGTAGGCAAGAGACTTCGTCCCAAGAAGAAGGTAGCTAGACCTTCCCCAAAGAGAAGGTCTTCCAAGATATTTTTTATTCCTATTCAGAGTGACAATCGGTAGTTCCATGACATCACCAGTGATGACGAACACTCCCAAGAAGGAAACCAGTAAGATAACCAAGAAAAGTGGAAAAAATATACATGGGAGGATATCCAGAAGGACCACGGTAGTGACTCCCTCACTCAAGACATGTTGATAACAATAGCTCTTACCCACATCAATGATGTTGTCAAATACTTTTAGACAACAGATAATGTCCTACATGAAGAGAAAAATATCATGTCTAGCACCATTGAGGATCTCAAGAAACTCCCTCCCTATCAGGGACAGTGCTAGGAATGAAACAAGTTAAAAATCCCAAAAAACTAGGAACCGAGGTGTCTGGTTCGTGTGGAGCATGGGTGTGATGGTGTTTATTTTTGTTTTGCTATGTAGTTTGAATTTTTTGTACATTTGTGGAAGGACGCCTATGGGGGTAGTCCGTGAAACTTTTTTTTTAGTTGCTTTATTTTGTTGGCTCAACATCCCCTGGATATGGGACTATGGCCTTCCAACCATAGCTATTTTGAATGTAAAAAGGGGCGGGACCCTTCATCTTGTTAAGTAAATAAAATTACTTTTACCTACCATAAAAAATACCCTTTAATAATCATTAAAATAAAAGGTTTCATATTTAATTAAATACCCTTTAATAATCATTAAAATCAAAGGCTTCCTATTTAATTGAATACCCTTTAATAATAATTAAAATCAAAGGTTTCTTATTTAATTAAATACCCTTTAATAATCATTAAAATCAAAGGATTCCTATTAAATTAAATTTCCTTCTTCCAAAGCATGGTGGTTTCCACAAATGACGCTCCCAAACACAACATCCCTTCTTCCCTATATGCAAAGGTCTAACTCACAGCTTTGAAACACTTAACAGAGTCTCTAAGCATACCCAAGTGGTTCCCTAAAAGCACAACACCTGATCTTACACATGTGTCTCTTAAAACACATAGTGTTTAACTTGGATAGATGCTCTCCCAAACACACAAAAAGTACTTAGCTTGGTTAGACACTCTTCTAAATACACACCCATAATTTTTATCTTGGACATACGCTCTCCCAAACACACACACACACACACACACAACGTTATCTTGGATAGAAGCTCTCTAAAAATGTAAAAACTGCCCAACTTAGTACAAACACTCTCCCAAACACACACACATAGTGTTAGCTTGGACATATGCTCTCCTAAACACACACTACATTTTACTTGGACAAAAGCTCTCCCAAGTACACACACAGTGTTAGCTTGGATAGATGCTCTCCCAAACACACACTGCATCTAGCTTGGAAAAACACTCTCCTAAACACACACATAGCATTTAGATTTCAACCAAACAATTTATGATTTTTAAAAACATCAACAAGGTAGAAACATAGAGCTTTCAACAAAGCAATTTATGGTTTTTAAAACACCAATTTTCACCATACAAAGCATGTACTAAAAAAAGGTAGGTTAAAGTCTAATACTCCAACCTCAATGTTGATATGAAATGCGGATCATTGGAGTCTAGGTCACTTCTCCTTCAGTCACATTGCATTCCTTGCCCTTCCTATCACTGGCTATTTTCTCTCCCTCCACTCCTTCATCCTCCTCTGTCGTCCTCTTTTTTATTTTTTTTCTCCTTCTTACACCATACAATATTCTTCTCCTATAGGTGGCTCATATCGAACATTGATTACTCTCCTTGAGCCTCCATTCCATCCATTCTTAGTCCCTTTATATGGAAGTAAGGAACCCTTTGTCTGATGGTTTCCGTATTTGGAATTCTATCAGCCACACTAGATTATTTCATAGCTTATGAGCTATAAGGGAATAGGATATTTACATATTTTATATTATCTCTTTTTATATTTCAGAAGGATGGTATTATTTTAAAAAAATATCATCTATTATATAAAGTGAGGTTTACTAATGAGCTTAATTAAATCAATTACTTAATCAAACTTCATTGATCCTTTTGAATGAATATTTTTTTAACATTCAAATTTAATATGCTTTTCTCTATAAAAATTATGCTCTATCTTTTTTTTAACAAAATAATTTGTTTTATGCATCCACATATATTTGGTAGTTGTTTTTCTATAGCCACTTCAACATTATGCTACTCCAACCACTATGTAACAAAGAGCAAAAAAAGTTATAAATCAACAAAGAGGAAATCTTTCCATCGACCCTATCACCTATCTCAACCAAAGATTTTATGATAGCTACTAGGCTATCGACTAAGGCTCAAGGCGATCAACCATCGATGATTATGCCTTCCGATAATGCATGCCTATATGAAGGTATCTATCAATGTTACCTCCGAGTACCTTAATCATCATTTCCCCTAATCTCAGGCACCCTCATTTCAGGTGGATGCTTCTACCTTATCCACCTATGAATATACCGGATCGTGCACACTTGGCAATATATTAGCAATAACATACCCTTCACAAATAAACTAAACATCCTATAGTTTGTACAATTGTTCAACATAAGTATCATCACACCATAGGTTAATACATTTTTCCTTTGTGCCATAAAGTCAACTAGGGAAGGTCATGATAGTTTAAGACACCACTGCTATGGGATAACCTAGAAAACTAGATTTAGGTCCAAATATGGTTAAATAAATGTAGCAAAAATTAATGATAATCATGGAAAGGCTAAAAGAAGCCTTGCACCATTAGAAACATTATGTTGATCTTAAGAGATCAGCAAGGGAATTTTTCATAAGTGACAAGGTATTTCTGAGGGTAAAACCAAACAAGAGTGCTATTAAGTACATAAAACTGCTCCTTCATTTGTGGTGCCCTTTTTAATTTTAAGATAAGATTTGTCCTATGGCATATTGACTTGTTTTACCACCCAACTTGTCCAAAATACATGACAAATTTCACATTTATTTACATACAAAGTACATTACTAATATTGAACATGTGTGAGATTTTTCTAATTTGTAGATGGTGAATCCAGAGGCTATATAGGTTTGGCCATTAAAAATCCTTGACTTCTAATCTAAATCGATGAGGAAAGGAACCTTGGAGAAGTGCAAGGTTTAGTGGGACCGCTATTCTAAGAGAAATACTACTTGGAAAAAAGTAGAAGAGATGCAAAAATATTTCCCATTTATGTTTGATGATGTAATATAATTATTGAATAATAATTAAAATTTGATGGTACACAAGGGATTATATAAAACCTAAGGGGGAGGATTTCATGACCCTCACTTGGAAAAAAATTTATATGGATGGATTCATGCTTGGTTAGTTGTTGTTCTAACGAGATGTTTGACTACATATGAATTAATTATGCAAAACATGTCATGTGAAAATATAAAATATATTTAAATGGAATGATTGGATATTATTTGTTCTATTTCAATAAAAAATATATATTCATAAAATAATATGTTGTTAATAGGACTTGCACTTGTGTAGGAACAAGTTTCTTGTACATGGAAGGAAGAATCAACCACCAAGAACAAGTTTTCTTAAGGAAAATGATGTGATAGATAAATTATCAGAATATATGAGGGATACATGAATGAAATCTCCTCTCGAGGATGAATAACATTTTTTTTTGATTGGTAGAAAGGGTGTTGAAAGGTCCCTAAACCTTGTACAAGATTTTTACATGATTTCTAGATCGACCGAGGTGGTCCAAGAAATAAAGATCAAAGAACGAGCAAAATGCCACATGAGGAAAGGTGTCGCAAAATTGTGACCAGTTTGGAAATGATGTTGCGAAATCACGACATGTTGCAAGGTTGCTGCCAAAAGAAAAGAAGTGTCGCGATATCGCGACATGTTGCAAGGTTGGTGCCAGAAGAGAAGAAGAGTCACGAAATCGCAACAAGCAGCATTATCACGACCAAAGAAGAAAAAGTGTCACGAAATCATGACAGATTGCAAAAACACGGCCGAAGAGAGAAAGTGTCATGAAATCGTGACATGTTGCAAAATCACGGTCGAAGAGAAAAAGTGTCACGATATCGCGACATGCTGCATTGTCGAGGCCGAAGAGAAAAAGTGTCGCGATATCGCGACGCGATGCAAGATCGCGATCGAAGAGAAAAAGTGTCGCGATATCGCGACATGATGCAAAACCATGGCTAGACAGAAAATGTGTCGCGATATCGCGACAAGAAAAGACCTCGTAGCCGAAGATAAAAGGTGTGCCAAAATCGTGACATGATGGAAGACCGTTGTTGAAGATAAAAGGTGTCGCAATATCGCGACATGCTGGAAGACCGCAGTCGAAGAGAAAAAGTGTCGTGATATCGCGACAAGATGGAAGACCACTGTCAAGTAGAAAAAGTGTCACGATATCGCGACATGATGGAAGACCGATAGCCAAAGAGAAAAAGTGTCATGATATCATGACAAGATGGAAGACCGCTATCGAAGAGAAAAAGTGTCACGATATCGCGACATGATGGAAGATCGTAGCCAAAGAGAAAAAGTGTCGCGATATCATGACATGTTGCAAGACCGCATCGAAAGAGAAAAAGTGTCATGATATCGCGACATGTTGCAAGAATGCGCCCGAAGAGAAAAAGTGTCACGATATCGTGACATGTTGCAAAAGCACGGCCAAAGAGGAAAAGTGTCGCGATATCACGACATGTTGCAAAATCATGGTCGAGGAGAAAAAGTGTCGCGATATCGCGACATGTTGCAAAAACTTGGCCAAAGAGAAAAAGTGTCACGATATCGCGACATGTTGCAAAAACTCGGCCAACGAGAAAAAGTGTCGCGATATCGTGACATGTTGCAAAAACTTGGCCAAAGAGGAAAAGTGTCATGATATCGTGACATGTTGCAAGACCGCATCGCGATATCATGACATGTTGCCAAAACGCGGCCGAAGGAGGAGAAGAAGGAAGAAAGGACATGAAAACTCGACCAGTTCCATGAGCAAACTAAACCGGTCCCCTGCTAGCCACTCACATTGTGCAAACATTGAGACTTATAGAATTGTTCCTTAGGCCAATGGGGAAGGAGTCTCTCCAAACATGAATGTCAGGTTCACCTACACCCTTGTTAGCAAGCCAGTCCACAGCTTTGTTTCCTTCCCGATACTGATGCTTAATGACTAATTCTGGGTACTTGCCAATAAGAGCCTTGCAGTCTTGGAAAATCGAAGCAAGGGCCTAGGGAGGCACAAAAGTCCCATTGAGCCAGTTGATATAGTGCAGTGAGTCTCCTTCTATGATAAGTTTATTGATGGTCAAACCCTCCAAGAGGATCAAGCTTTGGAGTAGAGCCCGAGCCTCTGCCATATTGTTATATTGAATTCCCAGATTTTGGGCAAAGGCCAAAATTATTTCTCCTTTGTGATTTCTGATAATTCCTCCTCTGCCAACCGCTCTTGGGTTGCCTTTGGCTACACCATCAAAATTGAGCTTGTGCCACCCAGTAGGTGGTAAGACCCACTTGATGATAGACCTGTCAATAGAAGTACGGGCCATGGCAAAGAAATTAGAAATATTGAAAAGTTTTGTTAGGTCCGATTCAAGGCCAGGAGGGAGGGTTTGGAAGACAAGACAAGAGAGGCATTCTCCATAGCAAGGGCCAAGATTTTGGCAACAATAATCTTCTTATCAGTGGCTTGGTTTTTGAAAATTTTGTCATTTCTCTTGAGTCATATCTACCATAGGAAAAGGTGGAGGCAAGCTTTCCACATGAATTTAAGTTGATTGCTCTTGAAAGGCCAAGGCCATTGTTGAAAAAGGAGGGTAATGGAATGATGGAGGGCTACGGAGATGTCAAAGGTGTTAAGAACCTAGTTGAGAACTACTAGAGAGAAGGGACATTCCAAAAAAACATGCAAAGTTGACTCACAGGCATTCTTGCACAAGATGCACCAATTAGGAATGAGTAGCCCTCTGGTTATCAAGTTTTCAGTGGTGAGGATTCTATTTTGGATGGCCAACCAACAAAAGAATTTGACCTTGGGAATGATCTTGGGAACCCAAACCTGATTAGATAAGTCCCGACCATCATTGGGAGTTTATTGACTATAGTAAGCTGATTTAACAGTGAAATTCCATGAATCTTCAAGATTCCAGACCATGGAATCATCTTTGTGTGAGCTGGGGATGATGCAAGTCCTCAGCAAGTTTTGTAACCACCTAAGCACCTCGGTGATATGCCTAGGCCTATTGAGAGCCAGGTGTTTCCATTTAGGTCTTGTGATACCTGGGTTAATGAAATGGCACACCTTATCTCCAAAGGTGGCTTCGGTAACCGTCTTGAGCACTGCAAGATGTGGATATTGACTGAGAGGTTTATCACGGATCCACGGGTCGTTCCAAAAATGAATGTTCATTCTAGTTTGAAGACACCACCTTAAGCCTTCCAAGATGATCTTCCTTGTTTTGGTGATGCCATTCTAGAAATGAGATCCGCTAGGAAGGTTGTGCTCTCCAAGAAAGGAAACCTGATGGAGGTACTTAGCTTTGATGATGTCAATCCAAGCAACTTTTTCATTGATGGTAAGTCTCCAGGACTACTTGGTAATGAGGGCCATGTTCATCTACTTGATGTCTCTGAATTTGAGTCCTCCATCCTTTTTCTTGGAACAGACCCTATCCTAGGCAACAAGTGAAAATTTATTCTTGTTTTTGTTTCCCGCCCAAAGGAATCTGTGTTGAATTTGCTCAATTATTTGGCAGATGGAAGTTGGAGATTTGAATATGGATAAGAAAAAAATGGGAATACTTTGCAGGCAAGCCTGGACCAGAGTGGCTTTGGCTGCCTGACTGAGCATTGAGCTTTTCCAACTCGCAAGTTTCTTGTTGAGGCGATCTAAAATAGGGTTCCACATAGCCGAGACAGATCTGTCATGGAAAAGCGGTAATCCAAGATAAGTATTTGGAAGGCTCCCAATGATGCACCCAAGGATCTCAGAAATCCTATTTTTCCTATGAATGGGAGTATTGAGAAAGTATAGCTTGCTTTTGCGGTAATTAATTTTCTAGCCAGCTGCCTCTTCATAAGAATCAAGAATGTTTTTAATGATTTTTGCTTCAGGAACGGAAGCATGAGAGGATATAATAGTATCATCCACAAACTGTTGGTGGGATATGGCATTTGTTGTTGAGGCTGGTTTGATCCTAGAGATGATACCACTGTTGCAGGCAATTGTAAGGGTTCTTCCAAGGGTTTCAGCCAAAATGATGAAAAGAAAGGGGGACAGAGGGTCCCCTTGACAGATGATAATAATAGAGAACCAAGTAGTTGAGATACATTCATGAACTATCTTGATCCATTCTTTGTGAAACGCAAACTTCTATAGGACCTCGAATAGGAATTTCCAGGAAACCCGATCAAAAGCCTTGTTCATGTCAAGCTTAAGGAACATGCTGGGTTTTTTATTTTTATATGCCGAGTGGGCCAATTCATGGATGGTTATCACTCCATCAACAATGAATCTACCTTTGACCGAGCTCCCTTGACACTGGTTGATGATGGAGGGAAGGATGTCTTTCAACTTGTTTGCCATAAATTTGGTGATAAGTTTGTAGATTACACTCTAGAGACTAATAGGTCTGAAGTCAGAGAGAGAAGCACGATCATTGGACTTGGGAATTAAAACAATGAAGGTGGAATTGGCCTCTCTCAGCATATTTTTGGCTCTCTGGAAGAATTTAACCACAGCAACGACATCTGGGCCCACAATATCCCAAAAGTGTTGAAAAAACTGGGGTGGGAAGCCATCGGGTCTAGGGGCCTATTGGTCACGAATCTACCACAGGAAAGGATTTTTATATAAGATGCACCCTAGACCCGGCCAACATTGAAAGGCTGGGAGAAAGAAATGTCTCCCAGGCCAATCTCCAGAGTGGGCTGGTTCCCTTACTATTCTAAATTTGTTTTTAGATCAAAGTTGCAGGAAAGAAATTGTAAAGATGCGAAAAGAAACGGGAAATATGGCCGTAGGCCGAATTTATCTGATCGAGAAAGAGCAACAGCAAATAACTCTAAGTACAACAACAACAAATAACAGAAGACAATGACGTGATCCACTCGCAACCTTGCATAAATGACCTCCAATATAACATTCCAGAACTCACTCCTTTACTAGCAATTGTTAAAACTCAATACAGAATTAAAACTAAGCAGCAAATAAAAGATCCGAGCACAAATTAGGAATGCAGTATGCAGAAGGAACAATGCACAGAAAATCACTTGCGAAACCAGAGAGCCGAATGTCTAATATTCATGCAAAGTACTTGAAAAGCTTTCAGCAAAAGTATCTCTCACTCCCGATACTTGCTAATGAGATTTACATTGGTTTTTATAGAGGTTTTGCCTCTTGGCAGCATTTAAAACTTACAACGGACCTCCTCGAGATCTACAATTATGCAACGAAAACAAGGAAATGCTCCCCTTAAACAGCCTCAGAAGAAACCAGCAATTAAATGCCATATGGAAGAGCCGTTCGCCTTCATTAAATGATGTTCTTGAAAATATGCATGAAACCATTAGAAAAATCATGAACAGCAGCTTTGAATCCTGGAAATCTTCAATTCTGGTAGCTTGGGCGCGTTCTTCTACCTTGACCGCATCGAAAATCAGCAAAACATTCAATTTTGGGATGCATTTAATCATCGAAAATCACAAAATAGCATCAGGCCGTTTGAACTGTTCTTAGGCGCGAAACTGCAACAGGTCACGAAAACGCGACAAGTCACGAAATCGTGACGTCTTCCTGCTCCGTACACTTCTGCCGCTTCTAAGCCGCGAAAACCAACCATGTCACGAAATCGCTACTCATTCGGCTTCTTTATCTCCTTCGCTAGCTTGCACCACAATCACAACCCACGATTTCCCTCCCCCCAAACACATGTCACGATTTCGCTACACTACACTTGCTACTAAGCCACAAAAATGCGACACTTTTGCCTTAGAATGTCTTCAACTTCACCCTGTCGTGATTTCACTACAATTCTCCACACTTAGTCTCTTTTCAATAAAGTGTCATAAAATTGCTACCATTTCCTGCCCTCTACATGGTTCTCACTTTCTGTCATGATTTCGTGACGTCTTTGCCTTGCTGGAACGTTTCCTCAAAAGTTGCACGATATCGCTACGCCTTTGTGCCTTAGACTCTTTTCATTCAAGTGAACCGTGATACCGGAACACGTAGCGATTTCGCTACGCTCTTTGCTTTGTTTGGCTTCATTTTCTAACTGTAGTGAAATCGCTACCATTTTACCACTTAAGCCTTTTAATCCACCCGCGCCGCGAAAACGTGACGCGTCACGATTTCGTGACGCCTTTTGACTTATGCGCTTTGTGTCAGTTCTTGTCGCGATTTCGCTACACTGTTGGGCCTTATCGCCTTTGGCTCGATTTTGTCATGATTTCGTGACCATTTTATATCTTATGCCTTCTGCCCATTGCAAGCCGCGAAAATCAAACACGTCGCGATTTCGCGACGGTTTCGCCCACCTGCTGTCGTTGACTGCGTTGACCGTGATTTTGTGACACGTCACGAAATCGTGCCAATTCTGCGTTGATTTTCTCTCTCCTCGATCGACCCGCGATTCTGCGACATGTCGCGATATCGCGACGGTTTTTCGACTTGGCTCTCTATGCTATTTTTTTGTCGCGATTTCGCGACAACTTTCGGACTTAGCCATTTTTTGCATCAAAACCTGTAGAGAAGTTAGAATTGCAACAACTTAAGCATGAATAATCAATAATCAAATCAATGTGGCAAAAATGCCAACATTCTTGGCGGCTCATGGGGTATACAGTTCTGTTGTATGCAAGAATCCCAGGCCTGAATCCATTGGGCAACAGAGTCATGAAAACTTAGAACAGAAAACTAGCTGCTGGGGATTCATCTCGATGGACTGCTGCAACATATTTTGCTGAATAACTGAAACTTCAAGAACCTGCATTTGGCTCAACTGATTATGGAATGGAAATGAATGGAATGAGATCCTGCGGTTGCGTAGGCGGTGAAATGCAAATGGAATGGTGATATGATGGAGTGGTGGAATGGGTGAAAGTGATGCGGTAAACACAGTAACAGGGTGCTTCTGTGTTACCAGTTGCGATGGAAGTGGAATGAAAGTAAATGAAATAATGGAATGGAAGTGAAATGAGAATGAACTGAACTATAAATAAATGCGTAAAACAATAGAGAACTTAGAAGAAAGGGATAAGAAGGAGCGGGAATAATAGGAAAGGGGAAAAGAAACAACAACAGTGGCTTTTTCTTTACTGCAGAAGAAAAAGAAGTAGAAGGAGGAAAATGAAGAAAGGAAAGGAAGAAGAAGGGGAGGGGAAGGAAGAAATTGCTAGAAAGCCACCAACTGCTGGGATAGGAGAACAAAAAGAAAAACAAAAAATAGGCACCTACGGCTCGCAGGCAAAAAGAGCCGAGGTGATAAAATAAAAACAATACTTCTTTTTTTTTCTTTTTTCTCTTTTTTTTTTTTTTTTACTATATACAAGTTGATACTGGACTGCCAGCTCATGAAGTGTAGGCTTTCAGATGAAAGCCGTTCACTGAAATAGGAAGTGGGCTGCCATCCAAGTCTTCCAGATAGAACGAATTTGCTGCACCAGCACTGATAATGCGGAAGGGACCCTCCCACAGAGCATCAAACTTCTTGTGATTCCTAGGCTTAGCTTTGTTTTCGTTCCATTTCAGGACCAAATCTCCCACCTTAAGTGGACGATCTGCAGAATGTTTATGGAACCAATTTGAAATACCCTGTGTGTGTTTAGCAAACTCTTCATATGCCATAGAACGCTGCTCTTCCAGCTGCAACAACTGAGCCAACCGCATATCCAAGGAATTTATGTCTGTTTCATCATCCTGAAAATCTTGCAACTGCTGCAATACTGGAAACTCTAGATGAACAGGCAACCTTGCCTCTTTTCCATAAACCAGGGCATAGGGTGAAGTCTTGATAGACTTCTTGATTGAAATCCTATCTGCCCATAAAGCTTGATTCAGTAGAAGGTGCCATGATCTCTTGTTATCCCCCAAAGACCTCTTTAAAATCCGAAGCAAATTTTTATTTGTGGACTCTGCCAAGCCATTTCCCTGTGGATAATAGTTAGAGGATGTTTTCAAGAAAATGCCATACTTGTTTGCAAACTCAGCTAGTTCAGCTCCAATAAATGGAGTCCCATTATCTGTAATAATAGCATCAGGAATGCCAAAGCGTGTAATCAGGCCTTCAATAAAAGAAATCACCACACTCTGATTCGCAACCTTGGTTGGAATAGCTTCAGACCACCTCGTAAAATAATCTGTCGCTGTCAAAATATACCTGTGTCCAGCTGAGGAATTCGGATCAATAATCCCAATAAAGTCCAACCCCCACTGCTGAAAGGGTGCTTCAACCTGAATTGGATGCAAAGGCAGTGATGCATTCCTAACTCTTCCTGTATACCTCTGACATTTGTCACATGCTTGGGCAATCCTGAAAGCATCTGTGAACAAGGTCGGCCAATAGTAACCAGCTCAAATTATTTTTAAAGCCATCGGTCTACCTGCATAGTGTCCTCCTGATATGCCTGAATGAAACTCCTCCAGGAGTCTAGCCTTCTCTGATTCCTTGACACATCTTAGAAGAACACCATCAATATTCTTAAAAAACAATCCTTCTGGCAATAAAACATACCGAAGAGCTTGCAGACGAAATCTTCTACGTTGTGAGGCATTCAACTGTGAAGGGCATTTACCAGTCGTGAAGTAATCAATGAGGTCATCTGCCCAATCTTGTTCCTGAACTAAGAGATTCATCAAATTGTCATCACTAGTAAGATCTTCTGCTGGATATTCAACTATACCAGATGCTGCCATCTTTGCTAAGTGTTGGCATAAAGCCTTACCACGCACTAGCTTAGTCGGATGAATTTCAACATCAAATTCTTGGATCTTGGTGACCCAACCAGCGCGTTTATCACCCATCTCTCCTTGAATGATGAAATTTCTTACATCAGGATGTATAACATAGACAACTGTTCTACTCTGAGATATAAAATGCTTGAATTTCTTAAGGGATTTCATAATAGCATACACCTATTTTTCAATGAAATTATACTTTGCCTCATGAGGTAAAATAACTTGACTAAGGAAAGCAATGGGCCTTTCATTCCCATCGTCCCCTTTCTGTGTAAGAACTGCAGCATAACTTTCATCTTCCCCAACTGCATACAGAATGAAATCCTTTGAATAATCAGGATTAATCAGTACAGGAGCCTGCGCTATTCTATCCTTAATTTCTTGGAATGCCTCTTTCCTTTGAGCTGTCCATTTAAAGTCTGCATCCTTCTTCAACAACTCAGTCATGGGTTTGACAACCTGGGCAAAATCAGAAATGAACTTCCTGATAAAATTGATCTGTCCAAAGAAAGACTGCAGTTCCTTTTTATTTGCAGGGAGTGATAATTTTTTCAATGCTTCAACTCGAGCTGGATCTATTGCTAAACCATCCTCTGAAATAACATGCCCCAAGAGTTTACCTTCCTTCACTGCAAACACTGACTTCTTTGGATTAATGGAAATCCCGAATTCTCTGCACTTTCCAAAAATTTGCCTCAGGTGAGAACTGTGATCTTCCCGTCTATGTGAAAAGACAGTCATGTCATCAAGATATATAACAATAATCTTGTTCAAGAGTTCCTTGAATGCAATGTCCATGGCTCTCTGGAAGGTAGCCCCAGCATTTGATAGTCCAAAAGGCATTCGCTGATAAGCAAAAGTGCCCCACTTTGTTGTGAATGTTGTCTTGTACTGATCCTCATCTCTGACCCAAATCTGGTTATATCCAGAGAATCCATCCAACAGTGAAAAACGCTGAGCTCCAGCCACAACATGCAGTATTTGATCTATACGAGGCAAAGGATAATGATCTTTCAGAGATGCACGGTTCAGATTCTGAAAATCTACACACAATCGTATGTCTCCATTCTTCTTTCGAACTGGAACCAGATTGGCAACCCAAGTTGAGTGCTTAACTGGATATATAATTTTGGCTTGCAGCATTTTCACAAGCTCAGCCCTCATTAGAGTCTCAATCTTTGGATTTACTGGTCGTTGCTTTTGTCTGAAGGGTCTGACTCCTTCTTCCAATTCAATTGTATGTTGCACAATCTGTTTATCGTATCCCTTCAAATCTTCATAACTCCAAGCCACAATATCAAAAAATTCCTGACACAGTTGCCTGATTTCTTGCAGTTCATCAGGAGTAGAATCAGTTCCAACCTTAATGACTTTGTTGGGTTCCAACTGCAACTCCATGTATTCTTTTTTATCAATCTCAATCCGATGTTTTTTGGACCGATCATGCTGATCAAACAAACTTTCCAGAGTTATAAGACCCTTCGGAATGTGATTATTTCGTAACTGAATTAGACCTTCAGCTTCTTCGTGCTCCAAGGTTCTCCCTTTGATAGTGGCAGCTTCATGAATCAAAAAGTTGACAATCTGCTCATCATCCTCAAAGACTTGCCAGAAAGTATCTTTGTCTGGGACACTTGGCCTGTACACCATCCTTACTATCTTTGGTTTCTTCACTACCTGCTCAATAGGAGAAAAATTGGCTCCAAGGGATGCTAAGAGATCTGCATGCTTATTTAGCTCTCTGGAAATGGCTTGAATATTTAGAGCTGTGAAAAACTCAAACAGGTCCCACACTTGGTTGCGGTATGCTTTAAGGTAATGCTGCTTAGAAATGCACCTGTTTGTGACTTGGTTTACAATAAGCTCAGAATCACCAAAAATCTGGAGCTGTTCGATTCCCAACTTCCTTGCCTTTTTCAAGCCTAAGCATAATGCTTCGTACTCGGCAGCATTGTTAGTACAATTCCAAGTAAGACGGTATGAATATGTTCTTTGTAAACCAGAAGGAGAAATCAAAACAATACCTGCTCCTGCACCATTTTTGCATCTAGCCCCATCGAAATATAACTTCCATAGTTGGTCTGTGACAGAATTCTGATCAGCTTGGTTAGGAAATACCTGCCCTGTGCCACCCTCGGGTCTTGTGATGGAATAACAGCTGATTTTAGTCTCTAGCATAGCATTAAAATCAAGCATAGAAAATTGATCATCCAACTGGAATTCATCTAAAACCTCATGCATCAAAACAGAATCCTCTGACTCTTCGGTTAGCATGTTAACAGACTGCATGTTTTTTTCTGCTTCTTCCAGCTTCTCGATATGAAAAGAGGAAGGTTTTTCATTCTGGATCCTGAGTCCTTTTACCTTTGAAAGGGATTTCTAAGTGGGAATAATCCAGTGCCAGGTAACCCCCCAACTTTGCAAGTAAACTCTCCGGATAAGCACATACTAAAATAGGGTTCTAGATCTACCACAACAATCTCTTGAATGATTGTAATCTGGGGCATAGTATGCAAAACAATTGGGACATCCTTGATTACACCCACCATTTTTATAGGAGTACCATCTAACTGCAAAACTCTAGGGCTACTTCATGTGTATTCCATGCCCATAACCTCGCAAACTACCTTTGGCATGACAGTTGTAGCAGCTCTAGAGTCGATCATGCAATTATGCACGATCCAACCCTCTATTTGCAATGATAGATAAAATGGGGGTGGTCTATTTTTACCAGTAATAGAAGTGGTTAAGGCTTGAGCATAAACTGTCTGGGTAGGACCCTTTTCATTATCCTTTACAGATTTTAAAGATTCCTGCAATAAATCTACTTGCCCAGGCAACTGCAATGCATCGTAAAGACTAACCTTAGCTGGGGTCTTCTTCAGTTCTTCAACAATGTTGTATGCAACCGTAGCAGAGTCCTTCTTTTCAATAGGATGTTCATATCTGCTTTGATACTGCTGAGTGGCTTCCACTCTTAGCCTCTTCGTCAATGAAGGATACTTCAACTTCTCTCGAGCTTGCTCTTCTGCTTCTGATCTTGCTGGTGCAGTTGCAACCTTTTCTTGAACTCTGTGAGAAACAGGATCCTTCGGCAAAATAGGTGCATCAGGCTTTGAAACTGGCATAGGAGCTTTCACTGGCTTCTTCAAATCGGTTGGCACTTTTAATGGCTCTAACTCAGCAGGATCCACTGTCACAGACTTCTTTCCAGTCCTTGTGAGAACAAAAACTTGCTCTTCCAGTGGAGTCATTAGGCTATGGCCTGCCTCAGAGATCATATTGACTTGCCCTCCTGAAGAACTAGCAGCCAATGTCTGCACATAATTCAGATGGACCATGCAGGTGTCTTCTCCATGAGGGTCATTGCAAGTCGAACACCAATACGTTCTTTCTGCAAGGACTGCATCTTCATTTACCAAAGCAGTCAAGCTTTTCTCAGGTGCTTTGCTTGTTGAAGCAGCTTGATCTCTAGTAATTGGAGGAGGTTGAAATCTCCTTGGCTGGAAATCTCGCTCAGCTTGCTTCCTCTCAATAAGCGTGATCTTGTTACCCATTGCTCTAATTGCCGAATTGGCAGATTTTACCTCTTGCAATAGTGTTGTATAAGGATCAGGGTTTACAGGTGCAGGAGGTGCTGGTAAGGGCAAAGGAGCTGGTGGTGCTGGCAATGCTGGAAATGAGGTGGAAGCAGGGAATGGTGGAATGCTGGGTGCAGGCAGCTACAGACTTGCTAAAGTAGACAGCTGAGGAGCTGGGATAGGTGCAATTTGTGGTGCACTAGAATTCCATGATGGGACAGGATACATAGTGGACATAGATTGCGCAAAAGAACTAGGATATAAATGTTGTGGAATATCAGGAAGAATAGGCATTGCTACCTTTGGGGGAAGCCTACCGATTGCAATTAAGTCTGCCTCCGCCTTCTGGGCTTGCTCGAACAATTTTGAGAAAGTCATTACATTGGACTGCCTGATCGCCAAGCCAATATCTGTATTGAATGCTCGGAGGTAGTAAAACGTAGCTTGCTCAGGGGTAGGGCGAAGTCCTTCAGGTACTCGCTGCCAGCTCCTGGTAAAGCGAACATTAAAATCTGCTATTGCCTCCTGCGGATGCCTCTGGATCGCATTAAACTGGTGCAACAATGAAAATGGGTCAGCCTGTTCATGAAAATTCTTTACTAACAATTCTCCTAGCTGATCCCAGGACGCAATAGTGCCTGGTTGCAGAGATCTATACCAGTACAACAATTTTCCTCTTAAAGATAACACTAGTAACTTCACCATTACATCTTCATCTGTTATGTCGTGAATAGCTGCTAGAGAAGCTACATCATGAATATGTTCATATGCAGTCTTTCCTGTACCATCATAAGTTGGCAATGCCTTCAAGGCAGCCTGGGGAACTGGGTTTTGAGCCTGGAGATTCAAGGCACCTGAGCTATTCCAAGCTGAAAACTGCCTAGGTGGAGGATATTGGGCCATTGGAACTAGTGTATGTAATTGAGACAATGGAAAACTAGTAACAATACCAGGGTTTTGCGTGGATATGGTAGATGATGATGGGGGAACCAACCTAGAATGCTCACCACTTCTTGTGCTATCAAGTTCAAAAAACTCGACAAGATCTCCAACTTTTTTAGACTGTGATCTCGTGATCATGAAGGACAACTTTCACTGCATCCACATTCAGAGATTTTTGAGTACAGCAGAGTCACCAAATGCTCTAATATTACGGCATGAAGGCGAACATTAAACCTTCAATACTATGGGATCTTTTTGAGACAGAAGAAGTCTGTCCCACCGAGCGTGCCAAAAATTGTTGGTCACGAATCTGCCATAGGAAAGGATTTTTATATAAGATGCACCCTAGACCCGGCCAACATTGAAAGGCTGGGAGAAAGAAATGTCTCCTAGGCCAATCTCCAGAGTGGGCTGGTTCCCTTACTATTCTAAATTTGTTTTAAGATCAAAGTTGCAGGAAAGAAATTGTAAATGATGCAGAAAGAAATGGGAAATATGGCCGTAGGCCAAATTTATCTGATCGAGAAAGAGCAACAGCAAATAACTCTAAGTACAAAAACAACAAATAACAGAAGACAATGTCGTGATCCACTCGCAACCTTGCATAAATGACCTCCAATATAACATTCCAGAACTCACTCCCTTACTAGCAATTGTTAAAACTCAATACAGAATTAAAACTAAGCAGCAAATAAAAGATTCGAGCACAAATTAGGAATGCAATATGCAGAAGGAACAATACACAGAAAATCACTTGCGAAACCAGAGAGCCGAATGTCTAATATTCATGCAAAGCACTTGAAAAGCTTTCAGCAAAAGTATCTCTCACTCCCGATACTTGCTAATGAGATTTACATTGGTTTTTATAGAGGTTTTGCCTCTTGGCAGCATTTAAAACTTACAACGGACCTCCTCGAGATCTACAATTATGCAACGAAAACAAGGAAATGCTCCCCTTAAACAGCCTCGAAGAAACCAGAAATTAAATGCCATATGGAAGAGTCGGCCATTTTCATTAAATGATGTTCTTGAAAATATGCATGAAACCGTTAGAAAAATCATGAACAGCAGCTTCGAATCCTGGAAATCTTCAATTCTGGTAGCTTGGGCGCGTTCTTCTACCTTGACCGCATCGAAAATCAGCAAAACATTCAATTCTAGGATGCATTTAATCATCGAAAATCACAAAATAGCATCGGGCCGTTTGAACTGTTCCTGGCGCGAAACTGCAACAGGTCACGAAAACGTGACAGGTCGCGAAATCGTGACGTCTTCCTGCTCCGTACACTTCTGCCACTTCTAAGCCACGAAAACCAACCATGTCACGAAATCGCTACTCATTCGGCTTCTTTATCTCCTTCGCTAGCTTGCACCGTGAAAACACAACGCTGCACGATTTCGCTACGCTTTCTTGTCTTTGGCTCTATCTTCCCTTCCATGAAAATCCGACATGTCACGATTTCGCTACAACTTTTCTGCATGCTGTACGGCCTTGCTCCTAAGCCGTGAAAATGTGACACTTTTGCCTTAGAATGTCTTCAACTTCACCCTGTCACGATTTCGCTACGCCTCTCCACACTTAGTCTCTTTTCAATAAAGTGTCACGAAATCGCTACCATTTCCTGCCCTCTGCATGGTTCTCACTTTCTGTCGTGATTTCGCGACGTCTTTGTCTTGCTGGAACGTTTCCTCAAAAGTTGCACGATATCGCTACGCCTTTGTGCCTTAGACTCTTTTCATTCAGGTGAACCGCGATACCGGAACACGTAGCGATTTCGCTACGCTTTTTGCTTTGTTTGGCTTCATTTTCTAACTGTAGCGAAATCGCTACCATTTTACCACTTAAGCCTTTTAATCCACCTGCATCGCAAAAATGCGACGCGTCGCGATTTCGCGATGCCTTTTGACTTATGCGCTTTGTGTCAGTTCTTGTCGCGATTTCGCTACACTGCTGGGCCTTATCGCCTTTGGCTCGGTTTTGTCGTGATTTCGTGACCATTTTATATCTTATGCCTTCTGCCCATTGCAAGCCATGAAAATCAAACACGTCGCGATTTCGCGACGGTTCTGCCCACCTGCTGCCATTGACTGCGTTGACCGTGATTTTGTGACACGTCGCGAAATCGTGCCAATTCTGCGTTGATTTTCTCTCTCCTCGACCGACCCGCGATTCTGCGACATGTCGCGATATCGCGACGGTTTTCCGACTTGGCTCTCTATGCTGTTTTTTGTCGCGATTTCGTGACAACTTTCGGACTTAGCCATTTTTTGCATCAAAACCTGTAGAGAAGTTAGAATTGCAACAACTTAAGCATGAATAATCAATAATCAAATCAATGTGGCAAAAATGCCAACAGGGCCTTATCAGGTTCCATTGCAAATAGAGCTTCTTTGATCTCCTCTTCAGTGAAGCATTGAAGCAATTTCCCATTATCATGGTTAGACAACAACTTTGGGATGTTCTAAAGCAAAGAACTTGTTGTGCGGGGATGGTAGTCACCGCTTGGACCTAAGATTTCCTAGAAGTGGCGCACAACTTTCTGTCTGATAGCTTGGATGTCAGAGACAATGGATCCATCAGCCTTGGTAAACTCAGAGATTTTATTTGAGCCTCTGTGATGCATGGTGGAAGCATGGAAAAACTTCATGTTGGTGTCTCCTTCTTTGAGCTAGAGGTTTCTGGATTTTTGCCTCTAGTAGGACTCTTCCTTAGCCAAGGCATTGTGAAAGTTTGAAAGGAGGATTTTTTCTTCCATGAAAGTTTTGACCCTCAGATCTCCTCCCTGAATCAAATTTTCCACCCTTTTTAGCTCATCCATCAAAATATTTTTCTCGGTAAAGAGGTTGTCGAAAACCTCCCTATTCCAGCATTTTAGCTTGAGTTTGACCACTTTGAGTTTGAGGAATAGATTTGTGAGAGGGTTTGGACAAATGTTTTGTTACCACCATTATCGAATACACCGACCTAAATTTGGATGGGTGAGCCACATCTTTTCAAACCTAAAAGGGGTTTTGACGGTTTTCTGGGGGCGGGAACAATCTAGAATTAAGGGGTTGTGATCAGAGCCAATTTTTGGGTGGCTATGAAGCCTTCCATCACCAAAAATAGGAATGAGTTCTTTGGATAAGAGAAATCTGTCAAGCCAGATTTGGATGTGATGGATGCCCACACATCTGTTGCTCCATGTGTAGTTGGATCCTTGGAGCGGCATGTCCATTAGCTCATTGTGGTTGAAAAAATTGTTGAAATATTCTATGTAGCTGCTGGTGATCGGATTGCCTCCTTGCTTGTCAAACAGGTGAAGGGGAGCATTGAAATCACCACAGAGCATCCATGGAAAGTTAGCAAAGTTGTTGCGCATTGCTGAAATGTTATCCCACAACAATCTTCTGTTGACAGGACTGTTAGGTCCATAAACATTGGTGGCGATCCATTGGAAGTTAGTGACTTTATTGGTAAACATAATGCTGATGGTTCTATCAGAGACTGAAAGAACCCTTCCATCAATGGTTGTCGGATCCCACAAACAAAGGAGACCCCCAGATGCCCCTGAGGAGGGACAAAAGGCAAAATTGTTGTTTTCCCATATTAGCTTGCAAACTTGAGTGCTGCTATTCTCATCAAGTTTGGATTCTTGAAGGAACATGATATTTGGTTTTAGGTTTTTTCTTACTAATTTAATAGTCCTCTATTTAGCAGATCCATTGAGGCCTTTGAAATTCTAGGAGACGAACTTCATCAAGTTTATTTGGGGTTTGCTTTGCGACCTCTGCCTCTCCCTTGATACGGAGTAAGTTTGGGTCTAACTTCATCCTCATCTTGGTGGTTGGGGTGTTCAAATATAGGGCCCAAGGAGGTAGGCACTGAGCCGTCAGCAAATTTGATCTTAGTTGATTTTCGGAGGACCTACAGATCGGCCATGGCCTCGGCCAGAAGCATTTTTCTAGGTGTTCAGGGTCTGAGAATCCTTCTTTCGGCCTGAATTGCTAGGGATTTCTTTTTTTTGGGAAGGGCATTGAGAATCCAGATGGCCCTGAGTATTGCAATCCAAAAAAAAAGCAGGCTTGTTCTCATACTCAACTCCTTGACATCTTCTATAGCTCTCGTAGTTGATGTCGATGCAGGTAGGCAGAGCCGAATCTAGATTAGCCATGACACAGACACGAGCATAGGTCATTCTGGTTCTAGCTCTGGTAGTAGGGTCAATGGCGACCAAATATCCAATCGGTTGAGTGATGCCTTTGAGTGCATCATTGTAGAATAACTATGGGGGAATCCCATGGATTTTGATCCAAATCAGAGCAATGTTGATAGACTGAGTCTTAGGGTCAAAGTCTTCCCCCCATCTCCGCAGAAATAGGCTACGACGGCCAAAAAACCAAGGTCCTCCAGTAAGAATGTGGTGGGTGTCAAGGGCATTGTTTAGCCTTATCATGAAAAACCCCCTAGGAAAGGCCACTAACTCCAAGCTGCCCGAAAGCTACCATTTGGAAAGAGCCCAATCGTGGATAGTTTCCATATCAGGTCGGGCACTAAAAATTTTCCCAACAAGAGAGAGAGACTCTTGGAAGATTAGTGGCTCCATAACCTCACTTGGGAAAGAGACTTCAGTGCCTAAAACAGAGAAGGGCAAAGGAGTTTGGAAAGAAAATGCTCCTGACAAAGACCTAACTTTGTCTGTAAAAGATAAAGACCAAGGAGGTGCTTTGGAAGGAGAGGAGGGTGAAACCCTAACGTTATCAGACGTCAGTTTCATCACGCCATTTGGGTCTTCACCGTGAATCTTGCTGAGTGGGCCTGCAGAAGGCCCAACACCACCTACCACACCAGCTCTCTCCAATGTCCCTCCAATGTCTCCATCACCATCGCCATCGTCCATCGTCGCTCTCGCTCCCATTCCTACTCCCGTTCCCGCCATATTTTGAATGATATTTTGTTATTGTATTTTGTGCCAGGATGAATAACACGATTTGCATAATAAGAAAAGAAATATTAAGTTTTGGTTGATTTTATTTGTTTCATAGAAATTTTGTTTATGATGAATTGTGGAAATGAAAATACTTTTGCAAGTAACTGTTTGGTTAATATCCTAATTTTTTTCTTTAAAAAACTAATATATTTAAATATCCATATGATTTATAGTTTTTTTAGTGGAAACAATAGTAAGGATGTTATTATTCCTCCAAGTGGGCTTGCATTTTGTTTTAATAAAAATAAATTATTTGTGAGTAGTTTTTAATTTATGTTAGAGTAGTAATTATTTGGATAGTGATCTAAGGGATATTACTAATTGAAAAATCCTAGTTAATATAATTAATGAACTTGTGCATGTGATTTTTATGGTTTACCTAGCTAAATGTACTCCCAATGAGTGCATGTTCATTAGAGAGTAGTGGGGAGTAATATCTCACCAGGTAGCTCACAACTAAACTATGATAGTGGGGATCATGATTGGACCCTCAAGGAGAATAGAAAAAAAAGGGGAAAAAAATAGGCAAGAGGAGAAGGAAACGAAAGAGAGCTCAGGAAGTATAAATAGATAAGTGACAAAAAATAACAGGTGAAATCCAGGTAGCTTAGTAGACTTGTTGAATTTGCTTGTAAAATTAGTTAGTATTCTTTTAAGTAAATGATAGAGGATTTACTTTAAGATATTATTAGTAATTTACTGATAGAAGCATTGCTTTACTAGTTTATAAGTTCCACTGTGAGAAAGGATGGTTGTTTCCCTAATTTGTCATTTTTTGTTTGAAATATTAATGTATATAAATTCTTGACTATAGCTTGAGTTGCTTACCCAAGAGAAAAATGATATGGTTGTTGCTAAGTTTAGTGTGTAACATAAGATGCATACAAAAGCTCAATAAAGAATGAGGTAGAGTTATCTGATTTGTACCCAATGAATAGAGTGTTATTTATAAGTTGCACTAACAAAGAAAATTCATCGGTGTTTGTAGATGGTAGGATAAATGGAAGGTTTATTTTACCTTTAATAAATGGTATTAAAGCCTTGAATTGAAAATGATACTTTCTAAAGAAGACAACCATGGAAGAATTTCATTGAAAATAGATTTGGTTGGTAATAAAATTTCATTTTAGACTATTTAAATGGTTCCATAGATATGCTAAAAACATCCTTTGCTTTATCAATTCTTTTTAAATGAATTTGGTAGTTTGTTGCTTCTATGGGAATGATTTTAGGAAAATAGTTGTTTTCTTTTAGTATATACAGGATGGTGATGAGTTTGTATTTAGCTATTTATGGATAATGCATGTTCAATATGTGAAGAGAGACCTGATAAATAGATAGTTAATAATTTTTAATTAGCATGTGTATGGAATGATTATTGTTGAAATATAGAACAAATAGAGGTAACATTAGAGTATAGAAAATATTTGCACAATTGAAATTAAGTGATATTTTTCTTATGGATTATTAATTAAATGAGAAATCTAATTAAGAAAGTTAAAAAAGTATCTCTCAAAGAAAATTTTAAAAGTTAATAAAGGTGTGGATTCGGATCCGTTGCGCCAAGGACTACTCGAGATTTTTTCAACCATGTTGTTAAGCAATGGGGTTTGGATGGGGAAAACATTCTTGATGCTCTAGTGAATGTTCTAAAACTTGTGATTGGTCTCACAACTTCATCAATTTCCAAATATTTTGAATATTCCTTTCCATATGAGCTAGACACAACCTCTATTAATCCAATTTTAGTGGATTTCATAGACTTAATGATAATTTTTCTTCTGAATATTTTCCTCCTCTCGAGAAAAAATCTAAATATGTTAGGGAGGTGGGGTGTGTTGTTCGTTTGATGTACCCTAGTTCTCTATCTAGTGGGTGTAATCAAAATACCCTCAAATTCATGATTATAAAGCTTTAACACTCTATGATCAATTCCATGTTTACTTCTATCTCTTGCATTAAGGAGGTTTTGGTCCTACTGGGATGGCAGTTCCCAGGTGATCCTAACACCAAGATGGATTTTTATGTTAGGTGGAGTGACTCTATGTTTTGAGTTGGGTATTTTATTTATTTCCAATTTTGTATCTTATGTACCTTTTTGGTTGTTTGTTGTTTTGGCTTGCATACCAATTTGTTTAGTTTGGGTTAAATGTGTGCAACTTGTATGCTTGTGTTTCCTGGGGTAGGTTATTTTAGCCCTTGAGACTGGTGGTTTCCCCTATGTGGCATATGGATTCATTGTCTGGTGTCTTTAGATTAGGATGCCATTTTAGTTTTTTGTACTCGACTTCTAGGAAGTTTGTTGGATGTTAGTAGTCCTCTATCTCCTTTGTTGTGGGGAGGTTAGCTTCTTTTTGTATTTAGGTTTGGAGATCCTTCCAAAACTCCTTCTTCTACCATATAAAATAATAATAATAAATCCAATTGGTGTGTGCCAATTGTGTTCCTATATTAATTATGAAAATAAATACTGCATTATACCTTAGGGTATAATAAATCCCATTTCTTCTTCTGAGTAGGATGGAAATAGAATGTTTGACATATTATTTTCCATTTATGGTTTTTATTGTATGAGTAAACATTTTGAGATACTTTTCAAGTATTAATAAAGAGAATGTAGCTTTTATTTTATTCTAAATTAAAATAATGGAAAGCAATCTCAGTTTTTATTGTATTAGAAAGAAAATAACTTTTCTATTGGTTTATGTTGAAATAATTATATCTAAAATAGAATTGTGTAGATAATAGTATTTATTTACAATTGATGATTTCCTAGAAAATATATCTAATTGACTGTGATAAAGAAAAATATATTGAATGCAATGGGTTGGAATTATATTTTTGTGTGCAATGGATTACACTTTATTACTGTGGGAATCATCATTGATCCCTTTAAAAAGATAACTCTTTTCAATGGTTGAAAGACAAGTTGAAGATGGAGAATGTCTCAGAAGGAAAGGAAGCTTGAAGATTGGTTTGTTATAGTTTATGTTTTATCAATGAAGTTGTAACAACATTGATGATCGTAATTACAAAATAAAGAGGACTTAGAAATGTAAATTTGAAGGAGGAATACTCTAGACAATAATTTGTTACACAAGCTACTTTATTAAGCTTTGTGATGAATTACCTTGAGAATTATTTTAATGTATGGTTTCAATATAATAGTATATTATTATTTCCTCATGGAGAAATATAAGACCAATTGTGTGATCGTAGTATTAAAAATTTATTATAAAGGACAATTAGTGGTTTGATAGTATAATTTTCTATTTTGGATGTTTGAGATGTAAATTGAAAAGCAAAAATGGTGTTAGAAATTCAAAATTTTGTGTTATGAAAATATTAGCCCTATAGGATTGTGTAGATAGATACTTTATTATTAAAAAATCAAGTGTTTTGTAGGGTGGGATATTTGTCACTACCAACATAAAATAGAAAGGTAAACAAAATAATAATCATTAAATATACCTTGTTAATCCTACAATGAAAATGTTTTTTATTTCCATATAGACATCAGGATCTGTTACATTAACATGATTTTTAGCAGTGTTAGCAACCAAATTTCTTGGTTGATGGTATTTCATTTTCAACACATAAATTTGTTGTGAAATATACAGTTCTTTTATGCATATGAATTCATAAGTAGACATGGAATAGTAATAAGTCAAATAAGCAATAACAAATTAAGAAAACAATTTTAAAATGGAAATTACAAATATAACATGAACATTTCTAATAATAGCAATTAAAATAGAAATTACATTGAAAAATATGCTAAAATAAGATATAGCAATACAATAAGCAATTTAGTACCCTATTTTTCTAACAATGTGCTTCATTTAGTCAATTGTAAAGGAAATCATGCTTGCATGGCAACTGGGATGCATAAGCCCAAGAAAGGTATGGGATGTAACTAAGAAAAAACTCCCAATAAAAATATTGGGCAAAGGATTACCTAATAGTAATTATGAACATATGCTACTAGTATAATATTAGAGAGGTCAAAGTAACATGGAAGTTCTTGGACCATGACTACTTGTGCTTACTGGGACACCAATCCCAACTATGGGGAGATATAAAAACCCAAGTCTACTCACCTAGTTGTACCACAAAAACAAGTCAAGCATTTTTATAGGGTTATTTTTTGTTTAAATTTATTGTTTAACCCTAAAAATGCTTTCATGTTCATAGTAATTATATCTCACCCAATGAGGGTACCCCTTCCTCCTTGGGTCTTCCCAAAAGTGGCATCCCTTTTGGGATGTTTTCCAAAAATATATATATATATATATATATATATATATATATATATATATATCTCACCCAATGAATCATTAACATGAAGTTTAATTAGTAGAGGTATATAATACCATTTTTGGATTAAATATTATGACATACAGTCACTCAAGTGGATTATATTGGCCAAATCCCATGAAGGGTACCATTTTGTGGATTTGACATGTGTCATTTAACATCCTCCTATTCTAGCATGAGGATCGAGCTACAATTGGGATTATCCTCTAGGGCCCATACACCTAGAAGGTGGATGGATACTTTCCTTATCTCTTAGCATACTAAAACCCCAACTAAACTAGTTGAATTATTCTAATATTTATATGTAATAAAATTAGCATACATATGCCTAATATCTAGATGATTATCCTACTACTTAGAGTCAGCTAGAGCCATGTCATTTCATTGACACCAGATTTAGTCTCAAATACTCACTTTGATTCACAAACATTTATCCCATACCAAATGTTATGGTGGAACTAACTTCAGTTGTCATGCAAGTCCTCTATAACCATAGTGAAACATAGATGTATCACTGTACTCCTAGGCAAAAACCTAGAGGTGGCATCCCATACCACCCCTTGTTACTATATTTGACTAGGTTTGATGATCTAACCCATTCTATAAAATAAAATAGTTTCTCTCAAGTCATGTTGAATGCTTGTCTATAGTCCAACATTGGGTATCTATGTTTAAATAATAATTTATCCTTCTGGATGAATGAATCCACTCATTCTATCTGATGAATTTGGTTGGTATTAAATCTTGGCATCTAAGATTCCCCTAAATCCCTAATATTATTACTCAAGAATAAATTATCATCTATTTGAAAATCAACTAGTATTTTTCATGGAATATTATAGATTCTAACAAAGGTATAATTAGACCATACACAATGCTCATTTAAAATTCTATTTACAATAAATAACATTCCAATATGGATATGGAGAACATAAGGCAACAAAAGAGTTAAATGCACAATTAAATATTCACCCAGAATATAACCATTCATTTACTTACTTTCTAATTATTTCCAATCGTAATAGACCTTGCTCAAAGCATCTTTTATTAGACAAATATTTGACATTTCATAATTCTTGGTCTTACCCAACCAACTTGACTCCCAATAGTTTCAATCTACCATACTCTTTTTCAAATATATATTTTTTACATTAACTTATAATCATTTTCCACTCAACATATTTTTGGAGTATTCTAGTGGCTTAGTGAACAATTCATAGCAATAATGAAATGAGCATGCTTAATCAAATTCAGTAGGATTTCAAGGATTCTTCAAGTCTTAAGAACTAGTAATCCAACCTTGGTTGGAGATTTTAATCTATGTTAAAAATTTAGTATTCATTTTATTTAAAAAAATATCTATCCTTTTCCATGGAAACTTAGTGAATACATTTGGTGTCTATGTCGTATTCACTTCTAGCCAAAATTCATTAGCTAAATAAAACATGAAATATTTTCAATTTTTAGCATACCTCTGACCACTACCATTATAAGCACTTGCAAAGACAGTCAACTAGACCACAACATCTATTTCCATGAATTGGTTGAGTTTCCAACAATTTAGAGGACAAAATCCTTCTTCAACCATTGCTCATATGAATTCTCTTTTAAAATGATTTGTATATACAAAGGCTTATTTTATTATAAATTTTATTCTCATTGTTCCTAAGCAATCATTGGAATGTTTTACCAACTTTTTATTAAAAAAAATTCTAAGTTTCGTGTGTTTAGATAGTAAAGAGTAATTCAACTACAAAGATATCAATAAACTCTGAAACTATGAACACAGTTATACTATTCATTTTTATCCTCAATATAATTTTTTTAGCTCACTTTTATTTTCAAACTTTTAGTCTCAAAAGCATAACATTGTAGAAAGAAAATACAAACCAAGTATCCTCTAATTTAATGTCATTTAAAATATAAATAAATTGTAGTGATTTAGCTACTAATAAACTAACGATTTCTAACACCCAAATAAACATTTGGTCTAGCTAAATTTAGACTTTCTTGTTTATTCAAGATTAAAAAAGAAATTTAAAAATCAATATCTTCTTGGACAGGAGTTATAATAACTCTAATGTATAGCAATGCATCAATATATCATTTACAAAAATTTAGTTTCCACGTTTATAAATAAATAACCCAAACACACTTTTAATTCATGAATTCCTATCGATGAATATCACCCAAAAAAAACACAATAAAATAATTTTTCTAGTTCATCAATAAATAAAATGTAACTATATTTTTCCAATGACTTATTCCACCAATAAGTATGTATTCCATAATTTTGAATATACACAAAAACATCAACATTGGAAAATTACACATAATAATTTATTTCTTTGGGGTTATAGTAACTCTAAACTCAACTATAGATTTAGATGTTGACCAAAACCAACTACTATAAGGAGGGAATAAATTAATTGAAATCAACTCATTTTAACAACTGCACTAGTCCAAATATTTCTATCATAACTTTTATAATCAAATTCCCCAACCAAGGTGACTTCACAAACTCTCATGTCGTCCCATTGCCAAAGCAACTAGGTTAACCTAAGTTATTTAAAAAGAACCATATTTCATCATAATCTTGATCCAAGGATTTATGACATGATAATGGGGATCAGATATGGCTCTTTATAAAGGAGAGATATGCTCTCTAAAATGCATGTAGATTTGCTTAACATGAAATTCACCTATTTCATACAATTTAAACATATAACAAGATTAAGCATAATCCTTTATTTATTAAGATTATTCAAGTTGTGAGACCATCATTGATTTTTCACCCTTCAACTCATAACACAGGCATAAAATTACTAAGGTTTCACCACAACATACTTCGATGTTTGGAGCATTCATTCATTCATTCATATATGTTTCTATTTAATTCCAATATTCTACTCTTACTAGGTACATACAATGAAACTGATGCACCCACACTAGGTAAATCAAGATTTTAGCAAACCATCAATATTCTAGTTCTTTTAAACACATTATAATAGTCAACTAGAGCAAACTCTTTCATATTTTTAAAATATTTTTCTAGAATACAAGCAATTGATTCTATTGCATGTAAAATAACACAGACAATATTTCATGCTAATTCAAAATTCGAAAAGCATAATCCAATACGTGAGTACACCCTTATGCAAGTATTCTACCCGCTAATCCTTTTATTTTTGTTCTCCATCCCTAGTGCAATGCAATATTATTTTTCTAAATTCAACACAGATAATTCTACCAAACAAGCAAATACTTCAGTGCCATATAACCCCTCTTCAATGCAAGAAAAAACATATTAAAATGAATGCTCCCCATAATCAACCAATTTCCCCCTCCTTCACTCAAGAGAATGTGGGAGTGTTGCACAAGTAATCATGACTACTACTACACACCACTACCATGATTGCCACCACTGCCACAATTTGTTTTTTCCATCACAAAAATAAAGTCATGGAGGTTATTTGATATATATATACATATATATAGCCAATTATAAACTATTGTTATCTTTTAATATATAAATAGTTTAATGATATTAGCTTAGGTAAATATAACAATGTTATAAACCAATAAATATAAAGTCATGGAGGTTATTTGATATATATATATATATATATAGCCATTTATAAACTATTGTTATCATTTAATATATAAACAATTTAATGATATTAGCTTAGGTAAATATAACAATGTTATAAACCAACAAATATAAAGTATTATAATAGTTATCATTAAGATATTAATAACATATTAATATAACTAGTAGATTATTATTAACTTATATATATATATGTTTTCATTCTACTACAATCTCATTATACAAAAAATGACCAATTTTCAAATCATCAAATGCATAATTAAGAAAAATCTCCCATGCCCGTGGTACTTCATCACCGATAGTGGAGACATGTATTCATTATTTTCTTTCAAACAACAAGAATTCAAAATATGTCTCACACAATAATGCAACTCTTTTAATAATGCATCTACATGATATGTAAAGCATGAGTTTCCATGTACTCACAAGCCACTCATCATTTACCTACTTATATTTCCCATTGACTCTTTTCTATCTATCAAATTTTGTATTTGGTCTTGCATGCACAGTGACTATTAGCAATACCACATTCTATAGAAAAAGGTAAGTATAATCCATTAATATATCTGCTAACTATGGTTGTGCAAGGAGGGTGATTACATCCTCCTCCACTAGAAATAAACATAGTCCATGTGTTTAATACATGGTTCAATAACAAATATATTTTCATACAACTTCCACACATACCATAGCATTCACGTCAATTCATTATTCATATTTCATTCAACATTGAATCCTAATTATTTGAACTTGGAAATATCCACATAATTTTATATTGCATTCCAAAAAATATCCATGAATAAATCAAAATATATATCAAAGCTACTCTACTCAGTAGTCCCAACACTCATACACATATATATACATATGCATCATCAATCCATATATATTATCTTAATATGTTCATAACTACTTAAATGAATATGGAAACTAATGTTGCATATCTGCCATGTTCTTCCATATGGCATTTCTATTTGAATAGTGGTCCCATTGTAACTGATATTGCTCTATATTCCTCTTTTTCAGGTTCTTGGTCCTATAACCAAGTATACAAATAGGTCAAACTTCAATTCTCAATGGGTCAAACATCTGCAAATTGAAAACATCCCAAAATTGAATGGGGTAAAAAATATACTTACTAAGGAGAGACACTTGGAAGATATTATAGATGAATGGGGTAAAAAATATACTTACTAAGGAGAGACACTTGGAAGATATTATAGATTTTGGATAAGCTTGGTGGTAGAGCAAGTGTGTATACAATATAGCTTATCTTACCCATCATTTCAAATAGAACCACATATCTTGGGTCAAGTTTGAAATATTTTATAGATATTTTGTCATTTTCTCCCTTAGGAACACTCTATCTCCCACATAGTATTATTTCGGTGTTCTTTTGAGGTTTGTATAGCTTTTTTAGTGATCTACGACCTCCTTCAACTTTTATTGAATTATTTTCAATTGATATTCTATTTATCTTATAGTTTTTAATCCAATCACTATCCAATATTTTGGATTAGCCCAATTCAAGGGAGTCCTGCATCTTCTTCTATATAGGGATTCAAAAGGAGCCATACTTAATGATGCATGATATATTTTATTATATGTAAACTTGACTAGGTATAAGCAATATTCCTACTTTGTATGTTGGTCCATAAAATATATTCTCAATATATCCTCTAAAGCTTAATTCACCCTCTTAGTCTATCCATTTGTCTTAGGGTGATAGACTAAAATGATATTTAGTTTAGTACCCAATGCTTCATGTAAACTCTATCAAAATTCTAAAGTGAAGTGATAATCTCTATCAGATTATATAAATTTAGAAAATTCATGTAGCTACACTATATCTTTGGTGAACTTACTTGCTATAGCAGGTGCATCATACCTAAACCTTGTTTTAGGCAACCCAACTATAAATTCCATTGAAATTACCTACCATTTTTGGTAGGTGGTTTCAATGGAATTTATATTTGGGTTGCCTAAAACAAGGTTTAGGCTAGATTCAAATGCTTTTCTTTCACTTTCTAGAACTCTATGCACCTGGCCACATATCATTGATATCTTTTTTATACCTAGCAAATAGTAGACCTTTATCAAATATTTGTACACATTTATCCCTCTAGAATATGCTGAATAAGGAGTGTTATGCACCTCCTTAAAGATTGTTTCCCTTAATACACCCATATTTGGAACAACCAATTTGTTCTTATAATACAATAAGTCATCCTTATATATAAAATCTATCAATTTTCTAGGTTCTTTCTCAACTTGAGTGTTTCATTTCAACCTGATTTATCAAATCATAATGATATTTCATCATTGCAACAATACGTCCTCTCCTACTCATAGCATCAACAACCTTATTCTCAATAACCTTGAGGTACTCTATACAAAAATTATACTCAACTAAAAACTCCATCCAATATCATTGTCTAGCATTTAAGAAGGGTTGAGTAAATATATATATTAAACTTTGGTGATATATCTTAATTTCAAATAGTTTTCCTAGCAAATAGTGCCTCCAAATCTTAATAGCAAACTCCAAGTCATAAGTGACATAATTAACTTCATGTCTCTTTAGTTTCCTTGATTCAAAGGTAATGACCATATCATCTTAGGTAAATAATCATCCTAATACTTCTATTGATGCATCTGTACATATTGTAAACCTCTTAGAATGATCAGGCAACTACAAAAATTGGTGAAATCATCAACCCCTCTTTTAGAATTTGAAAGGATTCTTCACATTATTCTATACATTTAAAAGCCTTACCTTTTATTTTTAGATTGTTAATTGGTTGAGTAATGCTCGAGAAAACTTTGATAAATCACCTATAATAGCCTACTAAACCTATAAAATTATGGCATAGGCCAATCAATAATTGCTTATATCTTCTTGTTTTTTATTGCAATCCCTTCAGTTGAGATAATATGTCCTAAATACTATACTTGTGGACTGTAAAATTCACATTTTGATAGCTTCCCATATAGCTAATTTTTTCCAATAATCTCAAGAACAATCCTCATATGTTGATCATGTTCCTCATTTTTAGAATAGATCAATGTTATCAAGGAACACAAGCACAAATCAGTCTAGATGCTCTTTAAAAATGTTATTCATGAGATTAATGAATGTAGTTGGGGTGTTAGATAGCCCAAAAGGTAGGGCTATAAACTCATAATACCCATACCTTATTCTAAAAGTATTTTTAAGTGTATCTTCTTCTCAAAACCTTAACTGATGACAACCCAACCTTAATTCAATATTTGAGAATATGGTTGCTCCTTTCAACTAATAAAAGGGATCATCTATTATAGGTAATGAGTACCTATTATTTATGGTAATCTTATTCAAAATTTGATAGTCTATGCACATTCTTAGTGTCCTATATTTCTTCTTAACAAAAAAATAGGAGCTCCCCATGGTGACACACTAGGATTTATTATTCCTTTCTCTAGTAAATCCTAAAGTTATATCTTGAGCTCTTGCAACTCAATAAAAGTCATTCTATATGGTTCCCTCGCAATGGGCATAGCCTAGGTAACAATTCAATAGTAAAGTAAAAATTTATTTGAGGAGGTAAGCCTAGAAGGTCCTGTTAGTCTTACAATGGCACTAAGAGGGGGGGTGAATCAGTGTAGCTATTTAAAACTTAAATGTGCAACTCTTAAAGCCGAAGCCAGGAGAACTTAAACCAGATAAAGCAAATATAACAAGAGAGCATTCCACAACACACGATTTAACGAGGTTCACCAGTTTTGGCTACTCCTCAAAAATAGACTGCTTGGACACCCATCCAAATCCAGCCATTTGCAAAGCACCAACTTTACAAATAGTTTACCAGCACCCACTGGAAGGAGCACCAACCCCTAATTTATTTGCACCAACAGAAAGGAGCACCAACCCCTAATTTATCTACACCAATAGAAAGGAGCACCAACCCCTGATTTACTAGCACCAACTAGAAGGAGCACCAACCCCTAATTCCAAGCACCAACTTGGATTTCTATTTTAAATTTTGATTGACATAAAAATGCCTTCTGTGTTACAAGACCCTCACTGGTATAGCTTAACTCAAATCAATCTCTTGGAAGCATACACTCATTTACAACTCTACTTACTGCATACTTACAGCCCTTTCTTATAGCTTACTCTTACAGGTCTCACAACTCTATTTACTGCACTCTTATAGCACTCTCATAGCTCACTTACAGCCAGTAGCACTCTTGCTCTCTACTTACTACACTCTTACAACACTCTCTCTGCTGCACTCTATAAGCTTCTCTATTTTAGTCGTGCTTTCTATACTCTTTTTTGTAGCACTTTCCCTCTATTCTGCAACACGCTGCTCGCTCTTCCCGCACGAAGCTCAACCTTGATAATTCACGCAAATCTCCTTTTATAACCGTGTTCTATTTCTATTCTTCACTTTCATATTCGCACATGCAGCCTATTAATAGTAACTACTTCTTTATTCTTACATGCAATCTTATTAATAGAATGGTTCTTTGTTTGGGCTTTGAGACGTTTCTCTATCCAACTCGTGGTCTTCGCCTAATGACTTTTAGTAACTGCTGCTGTATGATATTTCTTTGTAACAGCTCCTATAACTATAGTAATGACTTCTGTTTACTGTCACTGTAACTACCCCTATAACTGTCGTAATTACTTCAGTTCACTATTCTTATTTAACTACATGATTTCTATCTGTAACTGCACCTATAACTGATGAACTGACTTTAGTTAACTCTTCTAATTTTGGCTACATGTAATTCCTCTGCAAATGCCCCTTTAACTATCATTCTACTTTAGTTAACTGTCTGTAATCGTGTTGCTACGACCTGTCACGAAATCATGACATTTTTGTCTCTTTGTACTCTTCTCACCTTTTACCCGTGAAAACATGACATGTCGCAATATCATGACATTTTTTGCCTCCTTGTCCACTTCTTCGCTTGCACTTGTGAAAACACATGTCGTGAAATCGTGAGACTTTTTTCTTCCTTGCATTCTTCTCGGCATGCACCTGCGAAAACATGACATGTCATGAAATCACAACACTTTTTGTTATCGTACACTCTTCTCTGCATGCACCAGCGAAAACATGACATGTCATGAAATCACGAAACTTTTGTTGCCTTGAGATTTTCTGTGCCTTACTCCCATGAAAATGGAACATGTCATGAAATTGCGACACTTTCACCTTTGAGCTCTTCTTCCTTGAATTTGTCACGAAATCACGACGCTTCTGCTTCCATGCTCTTTTGTTTTGCTTCTATCGTGAAATCGTGACACTTCATCCTTCGGAGTCTTCCTCTCTACTGTTGTTGCGATATCATGACATTTCTATCTCTGTACATTCTCTCTCCTCTCTTAGTCGCAAAAATGTGACATGTCGCGATATCACGACATATTTTCTCCTTAGCTCTTCTCTTCTCTTCAGGTCATGAAAATGCAACATGTCACGATATCACGACACTTTTTCTCTCAAGCTCTTCCTCTTGCAATATGTCACAAAATCGTGACACCTTTTTATCTTGCCTTCTCTCTCCTGCAATATGTCGCGAAATCATGACACTTTTTCTCCTTAGCGCTTTTCTTCTCATTGGATAGAGAAAACCTGACATGTTGTGAAATCATGATACTTTATCTCCTTAGCACTTCCTCTTGCAAATTGTCATGAAATCGTGACACTTTTCCTTGCAAGCTCTTTCTCTCAAATATGTCACAAAATCATGACACATTTTCGTCCGTACCATCCTTCTTGCAAATTGTCATGAAATCATGACACTTTTCTTTGTGAGCTCTTTCTCTTCAAACATGTCATGAAATCGCGACACATTTTCGTCCGTACCATCCTTCTTGCAAATTATCATGAAATCGTGACACTTTTCTTTGTGATCTCCTTTTCCCCAAACATGTCGAGAAATCATGACAGTTTTCTTTGCTTGCGCCATTTCTCCAAACATGTCGTGAAATCATGACAGTTTTTCTACTTGCCTTCTTCTCTGCCAACATGTCATGAAATCATGATAGTTTTTCCACTTGGTTTCTTTGCCTCCAACATGTCATGAAATCGCAATAGTTTTTCCACTGGTCTTCTTTGCTTTCAAATTTTTGTGAAATGATGATAGTTTTCCTTGCGCTTTGTCTCTCCTCAACCATGTCATGAAATCATGACAATTTTGACAGCATTTTCTCTCTCCTCTAAGATGTCGCGAAATCGTGACAGTTTTCTTACTTGTCTTTTTCTTTGATCCTTCAAATATGGGACACTTCTGTCTTCTAGGAAATTCACTATACATGCTCTGACTGACCTCTGAACTCCTGTCCACTGCATCAACTGATCTATCTATATGTGTTGACAACAATGACAATACTTTTGCTACACCTTGCTCAACACTCTCCCCCTTTGGAATTGTTGGCAACACTCATGCAAACTCCTGTAATTCTTCTCCCCCTTTGACAATAATACCAAAGGGCTGCTGCAGACTCCCCTTGAGTCTATGCACAACATTCTCAGGAACACATTATTACAGTTAGCAAAAAGCATAAACATGAGCAATAAGATAAACAGATGCATAAATGCTCCCCCTGAGAATTTGATCCTGATAGCTGGTCAATTCTTAGACTATTCTTGGGAATATGTGACCACTTCATTTCACTGTTTTACAACATCATGATAAGCATAAAAGGCATCACTTAGATCTATCTTCAACTAGGTTGGCTTCTAGATCTCTATCCATTGAGACTCTGTTCTCTGTATTCTGTCAATAGGCTCACTCAAAACTTGCTTAACAAGCTCACATAGAACTTGTCCAAATCAGCTCACAAGTCCTCACTAGAACCTATCCAATTCAGCTCACAAGTCTTCACATAGAACTTGTCCAAATTAGCTCACAAGTTCATCAAGAAAAACTTGCTTAGCATGAACCCACAAATTGAATTTTTAGAGACCCAATGTGATTCATCAATATTATAGAAGCATAAAGAGAATTGTTAGAGACTCAATATGTTCTACACTAAACTCCCAATCTTATAGAATCATAAAAAGAATTGTTAGAGACTCAATATGTTCTATACTTAATGCTCAATCTCAGATCAACTCTATATCAACCAACTCTGTGTAAGCATCAAACACTGTCTTCTGAGCATCAACCCTCTATGATATCAATCCACCCAGCCAAAAATACGTCTACAATAAGTTCTGCACCATTACAGTTGAACTTAGCAATCGTCTTCACCTTTTACGTTCTTTGCACACTCTGCTCTTTCTACGCACTCACTTCACACACATTCACAACACTTCCTCAAACCACTGCATAAACTGAAAACACACTTTAACAACTATATGAAAATTTCCCGACTACTTGCCACTCATCCTCAGATAACCAATCAACTACATAGGAGTATTAAAATAAAACTTTAATATTACTCCCCCTGAGGATGTGCCACCTGGAGTGGCTTAGTGCAATAGCTGATTAGTCTCCTTCAATCCAAGGAGATAGGATTCCCGTTCTTTTGTCTTTCTCCAGACATTTTTGAACTTGGGCTTGAGTTTTTCAACTCCATACCTATTTTGCCCCTATTCGTGAACTTGAACATTTATATTGTGGGGTTGTCTCTTGTACATCCTTGATGGATGATTACTTTCCTTTCTTTGATGCACATGATTTCTTCCCTATTTGTGTTGCACTCTTTGCGTCTGATAAAATCTAGGGTTTTGCCTAAGATTAGATACATAAGTGCTTGGATAGAACCTTGCTATGTGCCCTTGACCGTTACATTTAAAACATTGCACATGTTTTATTCCCTGTCTGTATTGCATTCTATGTGTATGATGAAATCTATGGTCTTGCCTTAGATTTGATATGGAAGTGCTTGGACAAAACCTTGCTATGTGCCCATGGCCATTACATTTAAAACATTACACAGGGTGTTCACTCAGGAAAGCAGATGTGTTTTTAATAGCATAACTTCTTGATCTATTGTTTAGTCCACAATAAATTTCCTTGTGACCATAGAAGTTGCATTTAGAACAATAGCCATTAAAAGAATTATTATTAAAAGAGTGAGACTGAGAGAACCTCTTTTGTTGTGGTTTCTTTGTTGTAGATCTTCTTTGATGGTTTCTTCCTTTTGAAGATTCAGCTTCAACCTTGAACTTATTCTTCTCTGCATATTTGGAAGATGACGGTTGTTCAGCTTCACACTTTCCTTGCCTCGATCCTTCAACCGTGATCTTCTTCTTCTCGAAACCTTTGGAGGATGAAGGTTGTCCAGATTCATATCCAAGACCAAACTTAGCCGTGGAGCTTCTTTGTTGCTTTAAAATTGTATCTAGCAACTCTATGCTCTTCTCAAATTTGAGACTTATATTGGCCTCTTCTAGTTGTTTCTTTAATAAAACAAATCTCTTCTTCTTGCTGGCAGCAAACAGTCTCTTTCTCATTGATCTGTGACCTGATAATTTCTTCAATCCTTTTGTACTGTTCTACTTGCATCTTTAGATCAACAATAACTCTGTTAGATTCCTCTTCACTTGTGCTGCATACATAATTCTCATCATCCAGGTGTGTCTTCAAGGCTTCTTCTGATTTCTTGGCCTTTTGAACCTATAAGAAGAGATCTTCAATCTCATCCCCATATTCTTCCAATTTCTTGGACAGTATTTTGTTCTTTTTCTTTTCTATCCTCAATTCTTCAAGTGCAGCTATCAAATCACCTCTTAGATCTACTTCAATCTCCAGGTTTTCATTGCAAACTTTAGAATCCACTTCTTATATCTTCTCTAGTTCAGTTTTTTATTCCACAAGAACTAAAATTGTTTGAGATGCCTTTTTGGAGGAGGATCTATTCTTCTTACCCATTGTGTACTAATCCAAGATCAACCTTAGTTGATTTAGCCTATTCAGGAACTTGGCTCTGATACCAATTGTTAGTCTTACAATGGCACTAAGAGGGGGGGGTGAATCAGTGTAGCTATTTAAAACTTAAATGTGCAACTCTTAAAGCTGAAGCAAGGAGAACTTAAACCAGATAAAGCAAATATAACAAGAGAGCATTCCACAACACATGATTTAACGAGGTTCACCAGTTTTGGCTACTCCTCAAAAATAGACTGCTTGGACAACCATCCAAATCTAGCCTTTGCAAAGCACCAACTTTACAAACAATTTACCAACACCCACTAGAAGGAGCACCAACCTCTAATTCATCTGCACCAACAGAAAGGAGCACCAACCCCTAATTTATCTACACCAACAGAAAGGAGCACCAACCCCTGATTTACCAGCACCAACTGGAAGGAGCACCAACCCCTGATTCCAAGCACCAACTTGGATTTCTATTTTAAATCTTGATTGACATAAAAATGCCTTCTATGTTACAAGACCCTCACTGGTCTAGCTTAACTCAAATCAATCTCATGGAAGCATACACTATTTTACAACTCTACTTACTGCATACTTACAACCCTTTCTTATAGCTTACTCTTGTAGCTCTCACAGCTCTATTTACTGCACTCTTACAACACTCTCATAGCTCACTTACAGCCAGCAGCACTCTTGCTCTCTGCTTACTACACTCTTACAACACTCTCTCTACTGCACTCTATAAGCTTCTCTATTTTAGCCATGCTTTCTATACTCTTTTTTGTAGCACTTTCCCTCTATTCTGCAACACGCTACTCGCTCTTCCCACACGGAGCTCAACCTTGCTACTTCACACAAATCTCCTTTTATAACCGTGTTTTATTTCTATTCTTAACTTTCATATTCGCAGATGTAGTCTATTAATAGTAACGACTTCTTTATTCTTACATGCAATCTTATTACTAGAATGGTTCTTTGTTTGGGCTTCGATATGTTTCTCTATCCAACTCATGGTCTTTGCCTGATGACTTTCTGTAACTGCTGCTGCATGATATTTCTTTGTAATGGCTCCTGTAACTACAGTAATGACTTATGTTTACTATCACTATAACTGCCCCTATAACTGTCGTAATTACTTCAGTTCACTATTCTTATTTAACTACATGATTTCTATCTATAACTCGTGCTTGTAACTGATGAACTGACTTCAGTTAACTCTTCTAATTTTGGTTGCATGTAATTCCTCTACAAATGCCCCTTTAACTATTGTTCTAATTTAGTTAACTGTCTGTAATTGTGCTGCTGCGACCTGTCGTGAAATCGTGACATTTCTGTCTCTTTGTACTCTTCTCGCATTTTACCTGTGAAAACATGACATGTCATGATATCGTGACATTTTTTGCCTCCTTGTCCACTTCTTCGCTTGCACTTGTGAAAACACATGTCATGAAATCATGACACTTTTTGCTTCCTTGCATTCTTCTTGGCATGCACCTGCGAAAACATGACATGTCGCGAAATCATGACACTTTTTGCTACCGTATACTCTTCTCTGCATGCACTAGAGAAAACATGACATGTCGCAAAATCATGACACTTTCACTGGCTTGAGTGTTTCTCTACCTTACTCCCATGAAAACGGAACATGTTGCAAAATCGTGACGCTTTCGCCTTTGAGCTCTTCCTCCTTGAATTTGTCGCAAAATCATGATGCTTCTACTTCCATGCTCTTTCATTTTGCTTCTATCATGAAATCATGACACTTCATCCTTCGGAGTCTTCCTCTCTGTTGTTGTCACGATATTGCGACATTTCTATCTCCATACATTCTCTCTCCTCTCTTAGTCATGAAAATGTGACATGTCACGATATCATGACATCTTTTCTCCTTAGCTCTTCTCTTCTCTTTAGGTCGCAAAAACATGACATGTCATGATATCACGACAATTTTTCTCTTGACCTCTTCCTCTTGCAATATGTCATGAAATCGCGACACCTTTTTATCTTGCCTTCTCTCCCCTATAATATGTCACAAAATCGTGACACTTTTTCTCTTGACCTCTTCCTCTTGCAATATGTCGTGAAATCGTGACACCTTTTTATCTTGCCTTCTCTCTCGTGCAATATGTCACAAAATCATGACACTTTTTCTCCTTAGAGTTTTTCTTCTCATCGGATCGCGAAAACTTGACATGTCACGAAATCATGACACTTTTTCTCCTTAGCGCTTCCTCTTGTAAATTATCTCAAAATTGTGAAACTTTTCCTTGCAAGCTCTTTCTCTTCAAACATGTCATGAAATCACGACACATTTTCATCTGTACCATCCTTCTTACAAATTGTCACGAAATCGTGACACTTTTCTTTGCGAGCTCTTTCTCTTCAAACATGTTGCAAAATCGTGACACATTTTCGTCAGTACCATCCTTCTTGCAAATTGTCACGAAATCTCAACACTTTTCTTTGCGAGCTCCTTTTCCCTGAACGTGTCACAAAATCATGACAATTTTCATTCCTTGCGCCATTTCTCCAAACATGTCACAAAATCATGACAGTTTTTCTACTTGCCTTCTTCTCTGCCAACATGTCGTGAAATCGCGATAGTTTTTCCACTTGGCTTCTTTACCTCCAACATGTCACAAAATCATGATAGTTTTTCCACTGGTCTTCTTTGCTTCCAACTTGTCATGAAATCATGATAGTTTTCCTTCTGCTTTCTCTCTCCTCAACCATGTCACAAAATCATGACAATTTTGATAGCATTTTATCTCTCCTCCGAGATGTCGTGAAATTGCAACAGAAAACATGTCACGATATCGTGATAGTTTCCTTACTTGTCTTTTTCTTTGATCCTTCAAATCTGGGCCACTTCTGTCTTCTAGGAAATTCACTGTACATGCTTTGACTGACCTCTAAAATCCTATCCACTGCATCAACTGATCTATCTATCTGTGTTGACAACAATGACAATACTTTTGTTGCACCTTGCTCAACAATCTCCCCCTTTGGAATTGTTGGCAACACTCATGCAAACTCCTGTAATTCTTCTCCCCCTTTGACAATAATACCAAAGGGCTGCTACAGACTCCCCCTGAGTCTATGCACAACATTCTCAAGCACATGTTATTACAGTTAGCAAAAAGCATAAACATGAGAAATAAGATAAACATATGCATAAATGCTCCCCCTGAGAATTTGATCCCGATAGCTGGTCAATTCTTAGACTATTCTTGGGAATATGTGACCACTTCATTTCACTTTTTGACAACATCATGATAAGCATAAAAGGCATCACTCAGATCTATCTTCAACTGTGTTGGCTTCTAGATCTCTATCCATTGAGACTCTATTCTCTGTATTCTGTCAATAGGCTCACTCAGAACTTGCTTAACAATCTCACATAGAACTTGTCCAAATCAGCTCACAAGTCCTCACTAGAACCTGTCCAATTTAGCTCACAAGTCTTCACATAGAAGTTGTCCAAATAAGCTCAGAAGTTCATCAAGAAAAAATTGCTTAGCATGAACCCACAAAGAGAATTGTTAGAGACCCAATGTGATTCATCAACCTCATAGAAGCATAAAGAGAATTGTTAGAGACTCAATATGTTCTATACTTAACTCCCAATCTTATAGAATCATAAAAAGAATTGTTAGAGACTCAATATGTTCTATACTTAATGCTCAATCTCAGATCAACTCTATATCAACCAACTCTGTGTAAGCATCAAACACTGTCTTCTGAGCATCAACCCTTTGTTGCTCTCAATCCACCTAGCCAAAAATACGTCTGTAGCAAGTTATACACCGTTACAGCCGAACTTAGCAATCGTATTTGCCTTTTGCGTTCTCTGCACACTCTGCTATTTCTATGCACTCACCTCACACACATTCACAACACTTCCTCAAACCACTCCATAAACTAAAAACACACTTTAATAACTATACAAAAGTTTCCCGACTGCTTGCCATTCATCCTTAGATAACCAATCAACTACATAGGAGTATTAAAATAAACTTTAATATTACTCCCCCTGAGGATGTGCCACCTGGAGTGGCTTAGTGCAATAGCTGAGTAGTCATTTTAACTACAAAAATTATTCCTTGAACATGTCGCAAAATCGTGACACTTTTCTTTGCGAGCTGCTTTTCCCCGAACATGTCACGAAATCATGACAATTTTCTTTGCTTGTGCCATTTCTCCAAACATGTCGTGAAATCACAATAGTTTTTCTACTTGCCTTCTTCTCTGCCAACATGTGAAATCGCAACAGTTTTTCCACTTGGCTTCTTTGCCTCCAACATGTCACAAAATCGTGATAGTTTTTCCACTAGTCTTCATTACTTCCAACTTGTCACGAAATTGTGGTAGTTTTCCTTGCGCTTTCTCTCTCCTCAACCATGTCGCGAAATCACGACAATTTTGACAGCATTTTCTCTCTCCTTCGAGATGTCACGAAATCATGACAGAAAACATGTCGCGATATCATGACAGTTTTCTTACTTGTATTTTTCTTTGATCCTTTGAATCTGGGCTTCTATCTTCTAGAAAATTCACTGTACATGCTCTAACTGACCTCTGAACTCCTGTCCACTGCATCAATTGATCTATCTATCTGTGTTGAGAACAATGACAATACTTTTGCTGCACCTTGCTCAACAGGTCCTCTGGAAATAAATCCTTAAATTATTTCAAAATTAGATGCTTTTGGAATAGGTCAAAATCTATTTCAATTTCCTCTTTCTTATTCATTTTAACTACAAAAATTATTTCCTTCTTTTTCATGGTTTTCTTCACCTGCATTAGATTCAATAAATATTGTTTAACTAACCCATGATCACATTAAATTATAATCCTATGATTGTTGGACATTTTGAGTCCTCTAAGTTAGAGTTGTCATTGATGTCACCTGATAGAGTTATCACTCATCTCAAGGAATTTGGCAAGAAATATATTCGTCCAAGTCATCCAGGAAAAAGCTTCATCAATGTAAAAGTGAAAGGAAAAAGGCTCCATAATATTTTAATATTATTGGGAGCACAGGTTAAGTGATTGGTTTATAAAAAACCAATATGGGTTATTGCAAAAGTTAAAAATGATGTTTAATATTTATTTATAAATTATTTAAATTCACAAGGAATTTAAATTTTATAAATAATCTCAAGGGTGGGCGTTAAGACAAAGTTCTAAGGTTGATTTTAATTTATAATATTTAAATTTAAAATTAAACTTAAATTTATTATAAATTAAATCATGTCGACGTCGAATTCATTTGAAGCGCCAACATGATGCTAAGGAAGGCAAAAACATTATATAAATGCCAAACAAATTCATTTACCAAGCATCCCTTGCTATGGTTTTTCGAAGTGCATGCGAAAGAGATTTCTATTTTGAAAGCTTGTCGTGATGTCCTTCACAACGACCCCAAAATTGGGGACCCACCTTAAATTTTGTGATTTCGGGAAATTTTTGTTTATCTGATTTTGCTCGCATCAAGGTCTTGGAAAATTTGCTTTCACTTTGGAATTGCTGACATATTTGCATTTTGAAGGTTTGAATGTAGTTGCAATGCTTCAAAACTGAATATTTTGATTATTTGCATATTAATTGCATTATTTCAAATCAAATAATTTGATTAAAATCATTTTCAAAGGTTTAAATGAAATAATTTGATTAAAATAATTTTCAAAGGTTTAAATGATTAATTTTCATTTAAATAATTAAATTTCATTTAAATAATTAAATTTTATTTTAGGGTTAACCCTAAAATTAGTGCAAAATTGAAATGAACATATCTTGAGGAAAAGAACTTTTTTTGATCTCATTCAAAACTTGGTAAAAAAATATGGATTTTCTTTTCCTAATGATACCAAACTTGTAAGATTCCAGATGTCAATTTCACCAAAAAAATAGCGGGTTAATTTAGCAATATGAGAACTTTGAAATACTTTTGAAAAAAGAGGAAAGTTATGGGAAATTAAAGTTTGGTTTTGTTTTGATATTATGATTATTGTTTCATTATGTAGGTAATACAAGGGCAAGGGTTTGAAGAAGATCGTTATAAAATCCATTCCCGGTGATGAAACCGAATAACTAAACTTTTCAAATTATAAATAAATCATTGAGATTCATGGAAATGGTCGGACATTGTATGTAGAGAAGGAGAGGAACGATTGGAAGGAAGCAAAGCTACACATTCGTTGGAGGAAAATAGAGAAGGCCATTTGCAGAACAATGGAAATTATTGTAAGATTTTATAAATTATTTTAAGCATTTTGGATCCAGATTTGTGCACAGACTGTATTTGGAATTAATAAAGTGATTATTGCAATTTCTTAATAGTTTGTATACCTTAGAAGATTGCATCAATTTATTTGATTTCACTATGTGAATATTGGTGAACATTGGATTGGTTTTAGAATTATGTAAATGGAAATTTGTTTTGTTGAATTTGTTCGAGACATTAGTTTAATTTCTAAATCTTAAATCTTTTATTATTTTATTTTCATTCTGAAAACTATATATTATAACTTAGTATAATTTTATAAAGTAAAATTATATGACTAAGTTATAATTAAATTTATAATTCGAATATTACATTAATTAATATTTGAATTAATAAATTTAAGAAGGGATAAATGAATATTCTATTCCTCACCTTAATTTCATAAGGTTGAGGAACTCGGATTGATATCTCTAAAATTCAATTTGGATTTGATTTATAATATAGTTCTATCTATTTCAGAAATCCAAATTTCAAACTAGAGATCACATTTACTCTTTTGAATATTTAATTTCATAAATATTTCAAAAGATAAATATTATAAGCAAATCTAATTTATAAACTTTATTTTATCATAAAATTCAAAGTTTATAGATTAGTTTCATATTAAGCCCTAATATTTTATCATTGACAAGGTTTTGGAACCTTATAAATTGGGCAAGACATTATTTCATTTATTCACCTCTTCTGGGTTTGATTTATAATTTCATAAGGGAGTTTGAATAAATTATTGCTTTATCAAATAAACATTTGGGAAGTGAGTTGATTATAAATTTATTATGTTCCAAAGGTTTATCAAGTTTATAAAATTTCATTTACTTTGATTTTTATTAAATTTAAATTGAAATTTAATACAAAATGCTAGATTCTTTTTATGCTAATTTCATTTAAAGCATTTTGAGACATTAAATTGAAGAGAGGAAATAAAATTTGGTATACTTTAACCTAAGATCATAAAAAGAATTTTATTTTTTTGAATTGATATCAAAGCATGTTATACATGATAAACTTGAAATCATTTACCTAATTCCAGACCCCCTTCCAAACAGTAGTTCACAAATCCAAGAGTTATTCAAGTACTCATTGATGTATATACATATGAAATGGACAACATCACACCTAAGAACCTTGGAGACATATAATATTATTTTCAAGAGAGAATCATAATTCTGAGTTTGTCGGGTGGCTTTGTGACTGGACAAAATCACATCTCAACAAATTGGTGCTAGAAGGAGGGCATGAAAGGTAATTATTTTTTGATTCAAAATTGATTAGACGTTTTTCGCAGGACTGCCCAAACTACCGAACTCGTTTCGGCCATATCTCACTCATCCGGACTCGGATTGAGCTAAAATTTTGAGGGTAGATGCCTGAAAAACCCTAGAATGTCTCCACCAATTTTCATATCATTTGGAGCAACACATATCCTAGCGCATCCCTATGTGTGAATGAGATATTTGGCAAGCGGCTATGCGAGGGTTTCATCTGGGTTGAGTGCAAGCAACTCCAGAGGTTGGTTTTTAGGGCCTTCGGGCCCTAGCGGCCAATATTTTTGTGGTTTATGCTCAATATTTTAGCAGGAAATGTTGTAGGGGATACAAGATGGGTTAGAAATTTATCTTTCAATAGATCATACTATGAACTTGAGTGACAATGGCTTCCAATTTGCTGCACAAAAGAAAAGTGAAAACCATACCTTTCCACGACATCTAGGGCAAGGATTAAAGAGATCACGAAACAAGTTTCAAGTAGTTGATCAAAAAATGGCTCATATCTCAAGTGAATCTAGTGCTAAGGTGCACCCACAAAATAATTCTACTATGAAAACCCCTGTCAAGGGTAAGAATTTCGAAGACTCGGTCCCAAAAATGAATTTTAGGGATGCCCTTCATGGTGGACAGCCTCAACCCAATGCTAATATCAATATTAGGGCTTCCCATAAACCTCTAAGAATGCCTAAGATTGATCCCAGGAAAATGGAGTCAGGATGTCTTAAAGCAGCTGATGGAACTCCTATTGTTAAGCTTGATATGGGTAACATTCAGACTGGCATTGAAGATTTGGAAAAAAGAGGACTAATTTGTTGGTTCGTGGGTTTTCTTTCGAGTCTATCTGCTTTCAAAGTTTGGGCTGCAAAAAGCTGGAAAACTAAAGGTGAGTTACAAATATCTATTTATCCAAATGGTTATTTTCTTGTTTTATTTTCTAATAATGAAGATAGAGAGAAAACTTTTCAAGGGGGTCCTTGGTTTTTTGGAAGGGTAGGGCTTTTCATGAAGCCCTGGCATACTAAATTTAAATCCGAAGAAGAGATGCCTTCTATAGCTCCCGTGTGGGTTAGACTCTTTGGCCTCCCTATTGAATTTTGGAATCCTACTATTTTTTCTTCAATTGGAAACTCTTTAGGAACTTTTATGATGATTGTTGATTGTACTCAAAATTTTGAACATATTATTTATGCTCGAATTTGTGTTTTAATGGATTTTGACAAACCCCTACCTAAAAAGATCACATTACAATTTGGGGAAGACACTTGGGAGCAAGTAGTGGACTATGAGAACATTCCTTTTCGTTGTAGAATTTTCCATGAATATGGTCATTTGGCCAGTGCTTGCCCAAATAAAATTCCTGATCAAAAGAAAGAAGATATAAACTCAACAGGTTTCCAAATACCTAAGAAGAAGAACACTCAAAAAAAACTAGTTATGAAGGATCAATCAAAGTCATCTGCTAATATGTTTGAAATCCTTTCCACAAATGATGTCCCAAGTGAGGAAGAGGAAATAATGGAAACTGAAATCTTAGAAACACAATTTAAATATGAAGGGAAGAACATAGAGACAAACCAACAAATCAAAGGTTTTCAACAGAAAAAAAGGAGAAAATTTACACAAGAAAAACAATATTTCAAATGTCAAAACTTCAAATAATGCAGGTCCCAATATAGACTCCGTTGAACCATCTAGTAAAATTTTGGCTGTGTACGAGCATTCTTCAAGGTTAGAAGCCATCTCAGATTCAATTGGAATAAGTCAAGAAACAGGGAAAAAAAATTGAAGATGGATTCTAATCAAAAAGTAGGTCGCAAGACCAATCAATATCATATGGTAAAAGAAGGTGAAAAGCTTGTAGAGGAAGGTAAGATTAATGCCCTTCCCAAATTTTTTAGCCCTGGTATTAATGAAGATCATCACTTGGAATATTAGAGGACTCAAAGGGAGTCTTTCAAAACAAAATGAAATTAGAAGAATGATTCAGATAAATCATCCACATCTTGTTTTCCTTCAAGAAACAAAGATGTCAATGGAGGATATGGACTTAATTGCCGATGAAAATTTGGCCAAGCTGGAAAAGTGGTTTCCCTCGGTTCCCAAGGGACTTCGGGTGGCATTGCTTGTCTTTGGGACCCAAAAGAGGTAGTTATTCACCATATGGTTGGCAGTTGGGGTTTGTTGGCTATAGCTATTCAAAGTAGACATTCCAACCAGATTATGCTCTGCATTATTGTTTATGCTCGACTTCTTTGGAGGAAAAAAGAAGACAGTGGAAGGATATTACTCATATTATCTCTCATTTTCCTAAATCTTGGATCTTGATCGGAGGATATTTCAATACCATCCTCTCTCTGGATGAGAAAAGGGGGGGAAATAGAAATTTGGACAAAAGCACTGACCTCATGAGCGAATATATTGCAAACCTCCATCTTGTGGATATCCAACCAGATAATGGCCTTATGACTTGGTCTAACAGAAGGCAAGGCTTAGCTTGTATAATGGAGAGATTGGATAGGTTTTTGCTCTCTAAAAATTTCTTAATCCATGGTCACATTCCTAAAGTGAAGACTCTTAATAATGCTGGTTCGGATCATTGGCCAATCATGGTGGAAATGTGGAAAACCAATGTGAGTTTCTCTCCTTTTCATTTTCAATTAATGTGGCTTAGAGACATTTCCTTCAGACCTCATGTGCAACAATGGTGGAAGGAAGGTAAACCTAGGCATGGGACTAAGATGTTCTATTTTGCCAAAATATTGCAATACATTAAATCCAAAATCAAGACTTGGAACCGGAAAGAGTTTGGGGATGTTCATAAAAAAAAACATGAAGTTATTGCTCATCTTGAAAATTTGAATAAGAAAATCCGTTTAGATGGCCTCACAGAGAAGAGAAGTGCAGATGAAATTAAACTCACAACTCGGTTAGAGGAATGGGAAAAAAGAGAAGAAATATTATGGAAGCAAAAATCTAGAATTCAATGGCTCAAAGAAGGAGATCGAAACACAAATTTCTTCCACAAATCTCTTCTAGCTCGAAGATCTCACAACTTTATTTCTTCCTTAAAATCAGATTCTGGAGATGTTGTTTATACTTGGGATGGCATGAACTCTATTGTTGTTGATTACTTTTCCAATATTTTTGTTGCTACTCCTCTTGACTCAACTTCACAACAAAATGTTCTTCAAGCAATCCCTTCTCTTATCACTTCGAGGAGAACTCTATTTTGACTGCTCCTATTACTATCAATGAGCTTCAACAAGTAGTTTTTAAAATGCAAAAAGGGAAAACCCCAGGTCCTGATGGTTTTCCCATTGAGTTCTACCAAGAGTTCCGGGATATCCTTCATGTTGATTTATTAGAGGTGGTGGAAGAAGCCAGGAAAGCCAAAGAAATTTTGAAGGTTATCAATAAAAATTATATTACTCTTGTTCCAAAAGCTCAAGAGGTTGATCATATCTCAGCTTTTAGACCTATTGCTTTATGTAATGTTCTTCTCAAAATCATTACTAAAATCATGGCAGAAAGGTTGAAGCCTCTTTTGCATAAGATTATTTTCCCTAGAGCAAGGGGGTTATGTGGAAGGACGTCAAATAGTAGATGAGATAGTTCTTGCTCAGGAAGCCATCCATTCCATGGATATGCAAAATTCTCCTTCCATGTTCATTCGGTTAGACTTATCCAAAGCTTATGATAGAGTGGATTGGCACTTCCTTATCAAAGTTTTGAGGCAATTTGGTTTCTCTAAGGATTGGATGGATTGGATTATGGGATGTATCTCTTCAGTTTCCTACTTAGTTCTTATCAATGGCAGGCCTTCTCAGTATTTCCCAGCTTCCAGAGGTATTAGGCAAGGTGACCCGCTATCCCCTTATTTATTCATCATTCTTGTTGAATGCTTGGGTAGGACTATAACCAAAAAGAGGGAAAACAAAACCCTTGAGGGAGTTACCATTGCTCATGGAGCTAGACCTATCTCTCATCTTCAATTTGTGGATGACTCTACTCTTTTAGGTAAAGCTACAATTAAGGAAGCTTCTAATATTAAGCAAATCATTAGCTATTTTTCTAAGGCTACTGGGCAGTTGATCAATGAAGACAAATCTAAAGTTATTTTCTTTCACTGCTCTACTAGATAGGAATCCATGGTCTTGGATAAATTAAGATATAAGAAGACCTCTCTTCCAATCACTTATTTAGGTATTCCCATAAATATTCAAAGGCAAAAAAATAAATATTGGAATTGGTTGTTGGACAAAGTCAAGAAGAAAATTGGAAAGTGGACCAACAAGTGGCTTTCTTCTGGGGGTAGAATCACCTTGGTAAAATCAGTCCTTCAAGCTATTCCTATTTATGTTTCTTCCATTTTGAATATCCCAAAGGCTGTTCTTCGAGAATTGGATCAAATCAGTCATCGTTTCCTTTGGAGTGGTACTAAGGAGAAAAGAAAATGGGCCTTGGTGAAATGGGATACTTTATGTCTTCCTAAGAGTGAAGGGGGGTTAGGATTCCGGTCTTCAATTAATAACAACAAAGCTTTAGTTGCTAAATTATATTGGAGGATGTTGCATAACCCCAATGCTCTTTGGGCCAATAATCTTCATGCTAAATATGCTTGAGAACAAAAGTCCCGAAGACCTTGTTCGCTATCAACTTCCTACCAAAGGTTCTCCCATTTTAGCAGTTCTTAAGACTGGTGAGGATTTGATAAAGAAAAAATTATTTTGGATCATTCATAATGGTCAACATGCAAATTTTTGGACAGATTCTTGGGATGGTCACAAGCCTTTGATAACTCGGTTTCCCGATTGGAGGCCTTGGATGGAGGAGCTTCACCGAGCTAATTGGATAAAGGTGGCTAATTATCGTCGGTACCATACTGGTAATTCAAAGGTTGGTAGATATTGGATCCCTATTGAGGACTGGCCTATTCAAATCCCAGAAAGGCAAAGACAAGATATCCAAGGCATCCTTCATATGAGATCCCTCTCTTGGTCCCATGAAAAATATTGTTTTGGATGGAACAACACTACTAAGGGTGAGTATTCAGTTGCTCAAGGTTATTTGACCTTATGCCATAATAATCCCAACCATTCTTTTGACATATTTTCTCGATTGTGGGCTCAAAATCTCTGGCCTAAGGTGAGGTTCTTTAATTGGCTTTTATTGCATCGTAGGGTGCTTACTGGTGAGCAACTTATGAAGCATGGTTTTCATGGCCCTTTTAGATGTGAAATGTGTGAAGAGAATGTAGAAAATATCAACCATATTTTTATTGAGTGTACTTTAGCCTCTGAGCTATGGAGGAGAATGGCCACTTTACTTGGCTTACAATGGTCCATTTTTTTTACTTTTGAACAACTTTGGAGGGATTGGCCTAATCAAGAGGGTGTTGATCATTTTATTAGGCAATTAGTTTGGATGGGTTCTACCATTCTTCTTTGGAATATTTGGAATGAAAGGAACAACCGAATTTTTAATCAAGATAGGAAGGATATTCACTATATTTGGCAAAAGACCATAGCCAACTTAGTTGAATCAGTCCATCAACTCCTTAATCACCCCCAAAACTCCCACCAAATATGGGATCAAGTGATGCAAAGATTGAAGATTAAACCTTCTAAGGGCAACCAACTTAAAGGGAATGTGAGTATTAGTAAGATGGATAGGACTAGAAATTGGCAACCTCCTCCTAAGGATTTTGGAAAAGTCAATACTGATGGAGCCTCTAGAGGGAACCCTGGAAAAGCCAAGGTGGGAGGAATTGGTAGACTTTCAGATGGCTCCCTGGTTTTTACTTTTGCTGAGAATTTGGGTATTCTTTCCAATAACCTTGCTGAGGGGTATGGTATCCTCGGAGGCCTTCAGGAGGCTACTAAGGTTGGATGGGAAAAGGTGTTAGTTGAGTCTGACTCTCAACTTATGATTAATCTCTTGAAGACTCCTTCTAAGAATCATAAGGTGGATTGGAGAATAAAAAGAATTATTGAGAAGATTCAATTAATCCAGATGGGATTTTTGAAAGTTGATTACAATCATGTGGTTAGAGATCAAAACAAGAGTGCTGATGCTTTAGCTAATTGGGCTTTGGACAAAGGTGATCTTACTTGTTATGGCCACCCTCCTATATGGTGGGCTTCTCAAATTAGGGAAGCTCTTCTTTCTATCATTTCTTTGGATGGCTCCAGCTTCGAAGGTACCTAGTTTCTTCCTTTTTTTTTTTGCTTCTCTTTGGTTCATTCAGTTTTTTTTAGTTCCCTAGCTCATTCTATTCTTTATTTTGTTTCCTCTGTTGATTCTTGCCTTAATAGTCTTCTGGTCTAGATAGGTCATTGTTTTGTTCAATTTTTTTCTTTTTTCTTTTTTGTTTTTTTTGTTTAGTTTTTTAAGGTGGGTGGGTTCTTTTGTTTTGTTTTGTTTTTGTGTTCTTTGTGTTGTTTTTTGTTGTTCTTGTGTTTTTGTTGTTTTGTTTTTTTTTTTTTAATGTTTTTTGTTATTGTTCTTGTGTTTTTTTCGTTCTTGTTCTTGGGTTTCTCTTTGTTTGTGTTATTTCGTGTTTTTATGTGTGAGTGTTTTCTATGTTTTTTTTTTTGTTTATTGTCTATTGTTGGTTGTTTTTTATTTTTATTTTATTTTTAATTTTTTTAATTTTTTAGGTTTTGGTTGTGTTTATTTTTCATGTTTTTTTGGGTTATGTCTTTGTAGTGTTCTGTTGTTTTTGTCTTGTTTGTGTTTTGTTATGTGGTTCTTGTGTTTTTCTATGTGGTTTGTGTTGTGGTTTCTTTTATCTTATTGTGCGTGTTTGGTTGTGCTTTTGTTTTTGACACACTCAAGGAGCATGTTTTTTATTTTATTTTATTATTTTTGTTGTTATTTACTTATTTTTAAATTGGTTTTGTGTGTTTGTTTGCTCCTTGAGTATGTCAAAGGTGGTAGGCCAGGTCCGAGTCCTGGGTATTTTTGGTGGAATGGATACCCCTGCCTCCTTGGGTCTTACCCGAAAGTGGCATCCCTTTTGGGATGTTTTCCACAAATAAAAAAAGAAGAATAGAAATGTAATGATTTTAATTTTAGAATGTGCAATTTGTTATAAAAAGAAATAAAATTATTTGATATTTTCAATTTATGTTGCATTAATGTTAATCTATCATAAATTCAAAAATTGGTCGACACAGATTTGTTATCAAATCAATTTACCTCTATTCATAAAAGTCCTAATGAATCCATGAATCAATTGAATGATAGGTTTCATAAGTTGTATATGAAAATGGAGATACACTTTATGATTTTAGAAGAAGAAGTTGTTCAAATTTATTTCGAAGCTTTAGATCCTTTTACAGTTAATTGTTTAGAAATTTTTCCTAAGGATTTATCCTTATCTAGCGTGTATGGTGGTGCAGTAGCTATAGAGCAATGGCTGATTTCAAGAGGAATAGATGTGGGTAGATTATCATTACATCACCCTAAGGTTTCAACTCAAGTATCACTTATGAGTCATGATATGCATTTATCGACACCATTTAATGAAATTGAATGTCCTGGTTTTTTAACCACTTTCTATATTATCCAAGAGGAAGTGAAAGTTTCAAATCCAATATCCATTGATGAGGATTATAGTCATCAAGTTTATCAAAATGTAGAAATGCATGAGTCTTCATATATTGGAGGACTTTTAGATTTAAATAGCTTTGAAACATATGATAGAATAAAATCTTCCATAGAGTTGAATGAAACAATTGAAGCTCCAAAATTAAAATACTCTAGAGGCAGTTTCATTATGATCGATCATAAAATTTTATTACTTGAGGAAGATGAGTTGCTTATTGAGGATAGGTTTTTCGAAGGTGAAGAAAGTGAATTTGAAGAGCATTCGATTGTTAACTTTACAAAATTTGAAGATATTGTTGAATCTTACCCTTTAGATTTTGAATATAATTAATACAATGGATGGGGTATGTATGGTGAATCATTGTTTTCTCACACTCCTAATGATAAAATTTTTGTTTCACTTGCTATGCAGGATGTTGAAACTTCTAGTTCAAAATAGGGTTTCGTAATTCCTATGCAATTAGAAAGAGATATGCCAATTTTAGAAATAGAATAGGTTCCAAGATTTGATCATTCTAAAAATTAGTTTATTGAACATTATTCTGTAGTAGAAAGGGAATAAATTGTAAAACATTTATATGATTCATCTATTTTAGATGAAGAAGAGGTAAATTATTTTCTTTCATTCTTGAATGGTGAAGGTTTGAGTGAAAATTTTTAGGATTGTATTGAATACTCAAATGAAGAAACTTCATGTATGGCTAGAAAATAATTAGAAGTTCCTACTCATCCTAAAGAAACTATTACTTTTTTTGATGAACAATATTTATGGTGTGGAATAGATGGATGCCAAATTTTGATGCTTCTAAAAAGCAGGTTATTTATGAAAGAATACGAAATGATGGTGGTGATGATAGAGATCATGGAGAAAAATAAAAGACTATAAGGTCTCATAAAATAGTGGTAAATGAAATTGCACAAAAGGTAGACTCTTATCCTTTGTATTCAAACATTCAAGAATTAGGTAAATTTTTGCATAATCATTTATTGGTTTCCACTGTTATTTATGATGAGATTTCATTAGAGGTTGATGAAAAAATAGAAGAGATTCTTATTCCCACCACCAAAAGGACTGTATTTCTAAATAAAAAAAGAAAACATGCTTGAATAATTGAACCAAGTTCAACAACAATTAAAAATCCAATCTAGGATACAAAACTATAATGATTATTATTTTGTAAATAACCTAGATTTTTATAAATTGTTATTTGAATATGATTGGCCTAAAAGCATAGATGATGATATTATGTTAAAACTTTCAGAAATAGATTTTTATTTGAGAGAAATCCTATATGATTGTGAAAATAAGAATTTAATTCAAAGTGATGAATCAAGGTTTGAAATTCCCATCTTGTTGAATAAGCATAAGATCATAGAGGAATTAAATCTTAAACATGGAATTGTTTATAAGTTTGAAGCAAATAAGTGGGGTGTGAAAGGCAAAATGAAAATTTTTATATGGTTTGGCCTAATCCTCATTTGGTTAAAACTATGTAAATTTTGGCATTCATATAATGATATATGTCTTTTAAGGTGTTCCTATCATGTTTGGGATCTAGGGAAATGATGGCAAAAAATTTGCAGTGTATTGTATATAATGTATATTTTTGTAAATAGTATTTTGGATTTTGTTTTCTTGTTTTTGTGTTTTGTTTAGTTGGTTGTTTTGTGAGTTTTTTAGTTAGTTATTTTGTTGATATGTTAATGTGTTATGTTGTTGATGTTTTGTTGTTTTGTTGTTAAGTGTTGTCACATTTTGTTGTTTTTTGTTGAGTACAATGATAAATTAACTTTTCCAATTTTAGAGCTTTATGATTTTGACGTGTGATTCAAGTTGATATAATTTCAAAGTGGGTTTTTCAAAAGTAATGTAGTTATGATTGAGATATTGGTCATTTGATGGTTGTGTTTGGTTTTTGATCCTGGATTGCATAGAATGAGATTACCTAGTTTGAAAACCTGTGAAATCTAGAGAAAAGGAAAAGCGAGATATAGGTTTATGTCCCCATGAATATGAACTAAGATAAGGTAAATATGAAAAATTGGAATTATATTGCAAAAATTCCACAAGTATGAAAAATACACTTGCATACACTTGCATTTCATAACACATTTCATAACATTGCATACATCACCCTCACATTCCACATTTCACATCCCATAGAAATATCATTTATCAAATTCAAAAGTTTTAATTGGTTTTAGTAAAAGTCATCTTGCTTTAATCAAGGGCACTTTCACAAAGACATTTTGTAAAAATCTATAAAAGAAAGCTTCATGTTTACACACCATAGTTTCTAAATCCCTAAATATTTTCGTTCACTCAGCCATTTCTAGTTTAGTAGGCAACTGTCGAAAAGCATGTCATATTTTCTTAGGATCATTGCACAATATACACTAAAAATATCTTGAGATTGAGAACTGATATTGAAATTATCTGGAATCAAGAACAATTTACACATATTAAAAATATTTTGGGTAAAATGGTCAAAATCATCTTTGGAAGAAAATGTGAGGCAAAAAGGGGCATCCTTGTCAGTCCCATCATGCAACATAGTCCATAAAACTCATTATTACCCAAATACTTGAAATTCTAAAATTAGAGTAGTAAGGATAGGGTCAAATTCTCATCATACTTCAGTTGAGAATCCGATTCCCCAAAGCTTTGAGTCTACTTGCATCACACACCACTGACTATTGGGTTGTAAGGATTTGTACTACTTGTCCCTCAAACGGATGGGTAGTCATCCCCAAGATTCAAGCAAATCAAAAGCCCAACATACCACTAACTATTGGGTTGTAAGGATTCGTACTACTTGTCCCTTAGATGGATGGGTAGTCGTCCCCAAGATTCAAGCAATCTAAATCCAAAATCATGGACTATGGGGTTAACCTCCACCGAGGCTATGGATACTTGACTGGCAGTGGAGTACGCTCATGTGTGGTGATGTGTCTCATTAAAAAGTGAGACCTATTTTCATTTCAAATGGGTAGGCTAGCCTTGTATTTCTTTCATAACAGGTTTAACCATTTTGGTCAAAATGAGGTAATGAACTCACTTATGCACACACTGGTTATGGATGATAGTAAGGTCATAACTTAGCTCTTGATCTGGTAAAGGAATTCATGGCACACACATTGGCCCTAAGAGGGTTAGACATGTTTTAGTGTGTTTGTTTATTGTACTAAAATGTTTGAGTCTCTATAAGACATGCGGTTCATTTCAATACATTGTTTTAGCTCATATAATATTATTTTCTATATCATCTTATTGGTCATGAAAGGACATTTTTAGAGTCCTTGATTAAAGTACGATGATAGGCATGGCCAAAGCAAATATTTATATTGAAAATTATCATTAATACATATCACATGATCCCAACTAGTAATACATCACATTCTGCATAAATCATCTATGATTCCAATAATTCATATTTATATTGGTCTATTCTCATTCTCTGGATGCTTATCAATGCTTGTGATTCTAATATTCATGTTTTGTGTGTTTTTAGAGTTTGGTTTTTAGTCAAAAATGTCCAGGTACATTTACCATTAGAGTCACCAATGTTGTGACATCCTTCACAATGACCCCAAAATTGGGGACCCACCTTAAATTTTTATGGTTTCGGGAAATTTTTGTTTATCTAATTTTTCTCGTATCAAGGTCTTGGAAAATTTGCTTTCACTTTGGAATTGCTGATATATTTGCATTTTTAAGGTTTGAATGTAGTCGCAATGCTTCAAAACTGAATATTTTGATTATTTGCATATTAATTGCATTATTTCAAATCAAATAATTTGATTAAAATCATTTTCAAAGGTTTAAATGAAATAATTTGATTAAAATAATTTTCAAAGGTTTAGATGATTAATTTTCATTTAAATAATTAAATTTTATTTTAGGGTTAACCCTAAAATTAGTGTAAAATTGAAATTAACATATCTTGAGGCAAAGAACTTTGTTTGATCTCATTAAAAACTTGGTAAAAAGATATGGATTTTCTCTTTCTAATGATACAAAAATTGCAAGATTCCATATGTCAATTTCACCAAAAAATTTAGCAGGTTAATTTAGCAATATGAGAACTTTGAAATACTTTTGAAAAAAAGGAAAGTTATGGTAAATTTTGGTTTTGTTTTGATATTATGACTATTGTTTCATTATGCAGATAATACAAGGGCAAGGGTTTGAAGAAGATCGTTATAAAATTCGTTTCGAGTGATGAAACTAAATAACTAAACTTTTCAAATTATAAATAAATCATTGAGATTCATGGAAAAGGTCGGACATTGGATGCAGAGAAGGAGAGGAACGATTGGAAGGAGCAAGTATACACATTTGTTGGAGGAAAACAAAGAAGGCCATTTGTAGAACAAGGGAAATTATTGTAAGATTTTATAAATTGTTTTAAGCATTTTGGATTCAGATTTGTGCACAGACTGTATTTGGAATTAATAAAGTGCTTATTGCAATTTCTTAATAGTTTGTATACCTTAGAAGATTGCATCAATTTATTTGATTTCACTATGTGAATGCTGGTGAACATTGGATTGGTTTTAGAATTCTGTAAATCGAAATTTGTTATGTTGAATTTGTCCGAGACATTAGTTTAATTTCTAAAGCTTAAATGTTTTATTATTTTATTTTCATTCTAAAAACTATATATTATAACTTAGTATAATTTTATAAAGTAAAATTATATCACTAAGTTATAATTAAATTTATAATGACCAAATTTATGTCTTTAAAAATATTAAATGAATATGATATGAACTTAAAAAATTAGTCAAAATTGATTAGACGTTTTTCATAGGACTTCCCAAACTACCAAACTCGTTTTGGCCATATCTCACTCATCTAGACTTGGATTGAGCTACAAGTTTGAGGGTAGATGCCTGAAAAACCCTAGAACGTCTCCACCAATTTTAATATCATTTGGAGGAACACAGATCCTAGCGCATCCCTATGTATGAATGAGATATTTGGCAAGTGGCTATGCGAGGGTTTCATTTGGGTTGAGTGCAAGCAGCTCCAAAGGTTGGTTTTTAGGGCCTTCGGGCCCTAGCGACCAATATTTTTGTGGTTTATGCTCAATATTTTAGTAGGAAATGTTGCAAGGGATACAAGATGGGTTAAAAATTTATCTTTCAACAGATCATACTGTGAACTTGAGTGACAACGGCTTCCAATTTGTTGCACAAAATAAAAGTGAAAACCATACCTTTCAATGACATCTAGGACAAGGATTAAAGAGATCACGAAACAAGTTTCAAGTAGTTGATCAAAAAATGGCTCATATCTCATGTGAATCTGGTACTAAGGTGCACCAACAAAATAATTCTATTGTGAAAACCCCTGTCAAGGGTAAGAATGAAACATATGATAGAATAAAATATTCCATAGAGTTGAATGAAACAATTGAAGCTCCAAAATTAAAATACCTAGTTTCTTCATTTCTTTGGATGGCTCCAGTTCTGAAGGTACTTAGTTTCTTCTTGGTTTTTTTGTTTTAGCTTCTCTTTGGTTCATTCAATTTTTTTTTAGTTCCCTAGCTCATTCTATTCTTTATTTTGTTTCCTCTATTGATTCTTGCCTTAATAGTCTTATGGTCTAGATAGGTCATTTTTTTGTTCAATTTTATTTTTGTTTTTTGTTTTTTGTTTTTTTTGTTTAGTTTTTTAAGGTGGGTGGGTTCTTTTTTTTTGTTTTGTTTTTGTGTTCTTTGTGTTGTTTTTTGTTGTTCTTGTGTTTTAGTTGTTTTATTTTATTTTTATGTTTTTTTTTATTGTTCTTGTGTTTTTTTCATTCTTGTTCCTAGGTTTCTCTTTGTTTGTGTTATTTCGTGTTTTTATGTGTGAGTGTTTTCTATGTTTTTTGTTTTTGTTTATTGTCTGTTGTTGGTTTTTATTTATTTATTTATTTATTTTTTTAGGTTTTGGTTGTGTTTATTTTTCATGTTTTTTTGGGTTATGTCTTTGTAGTGTTCTGTTGTTTTTGTCTTGTTTGTGTTTTGTTATGTGGTTTTTGTGTTTTTCTATGTGATTTATGTTGTTGTTTCTTTTGTATTATTGTACGTTTTTGGTCGTGCTTTTGTTTTTGATACACTCAAGGAGCATGTTTTTAATTTTATTTTATTATTTTTGTTGTTATTTACTTATTTTTAAATTGGTTTTGTGTGTTTGTTTGCTCCTTGAGTATGTCAAAGGTAGTTGGCCAGGTCCGAGTCCTAGGTGTTTTTGGTGGAATGGATACCCCTGCCTCCTTGGATCTTACCCGAAAGTGGCATCCCTTTTGGGATGTTTTCCACAAATAAAAATAAAAAATAATAATTAAATTTATAATTCGGATATTACATTAATTAATATTTGAATTAATAAATTTAAGAAGGAATAAATGAATATTCTATTCCTCACCTTAATTTATGGAGGATGGGAAATCGACACTCACACAATTCCAAATTTTCTTCTATTAATCTGAAATCATCTATAGAAACAGCCCGTAGGCTTACAATAACCAACTCTCGGATTGGTTTTCCTCTTACTCTATCTGCTACGTCGATCTCGAATCCACCACCACTAGTCTATTATAGAAACTAGGTTTTTATAGAGGCCCCGACCCTCTGAAACATCCTTCATGAAAATCAGTCCACCAACCCAATTTATGGCTCCACTTCGCACGACCCCTGTCATCGTCGTCTGACCATTGCTTCCTGTTATATTACGCTGCACAACCCATCCTTTTCATTTCCCGTGCTTCTTGGTACTCGTTCACTTTAACTGCACCTTGGTGCCACATGTCATCCTTGCTCTGCAACCACTACCTGACCTCTGTCGTCTTCTTCCTCCAACTGCACTATAGTAGGGGTCGCGATATCGTGACATGTCGTGATATCGCGACATCTTCCTCATCCTGCCCTTCTTTCTCTTTTTTGGTCATGATATCATGACATGTCACGCTATCATGACATTTCTCTTCCTCGCTCCTCTTTTCCACTTTGGGTCACGAAATCGTGACATGTCACGATTTCACAACATCTTTTCTTCTTGCCTCCTCTCGCTCCTTCGGGTCACGATTTCACGACATGTCATGAAATCATGATTTTTTGGCTCCCTTGCCTTCTTTTCTCCATCAGGTCACGAAATCGCAACATCTCCCTCCTTTGGCTCCTTTGCTCGCCCCTTCGTTGCAAAAATGCAACATGTCACGAAATCGTGACATCTTTCTTCCTTGGCTCCTTCTTCACCTTCTGGCCGCGAAACTGTGACCTGTCATGAAATCGTGACGTCTCCTTCTCCTTCGGCTCCTTCTTCACCCTCAGGTCATGAAACCATGACATGTCATGAAATCGTGACATCTGCTCCTTCCATACTCTCCTTCTGCTCCTGGGTCATGAAATCGTGACATGTGACGAAATCACGACATCTTTGCTTGCAGCCTTCTCCTTCCTGCTTGAGTCACAAAATCGTAACATGCTGCAAAATCATGACATATTCTTCCCACTGGCTTCATTCTTCTATTGTGTCACGATATCACGACACATTTTCTGTCATGATATCATGACAACTTTCTCTGTCTGTCCCTCTCTCCTCTTCATGTCATGATATCGCAACAATTTTTTTGTCGTGATATCACGATAGGTTTTTCTCCTTGCCCTCTTTGCCTTTTTCCATCATGAAATCATGATGTTTTTCTTCCTTAGGCAACTTTTCAAAAATGGCCCTCTTGCCACTGGATGCTTATGCATCAGGTGCTGCTGGATGCTCCTGCATCAGACACCCGAGGTTGGTGGAGAAGTGATCTTCACTTCTACACTGTCTGGTTACTACCTTCTGTAGCACCTCTAGACATTCATCTGCCTATGTAGCCTGTTCCAACCCCTTCTCCTAGACCAAACAACTTCTGCCTTCCTCCAAATAGATTCTCCCACTACTGCACACTTCCTCATCTGCAGCCTGCTTATACTCTGTCTCCTGGCCAGATAAATTTTTGTCTTCTACCGGATAGATTCTAGCATAGTTGTCCTCCTACTCATCTACAGCCTTCAATGACTTTAACTTCTGTTTATCCTCATGCTTTCTACGTAGCTCCTCTTGCCTCTACAATTTTATTCTGAGCCACTCCTCTTGTAGGGTTTTAAATTGCCTCTGCAACGCCTCAAACTCTTCCATTGTCATCATACCTTCCTCACCGCCATGGCTTCTTCATGGAGGCATCTTTCCTTGCTTTTATTACAAAGCTTGACCGATCCTGGTGTAGCTACCTCACTTTCGATGCTCTGCTCACACGCTCAGAACCCTAACTCACTCTTCTCTCTCAGAACCCTACCATAGATCCTGGTGTAACTGCCTCATGTCCGACGATCTGTTACACACTCAGGAACTTCTAGATCTGATACCACTTGATGGAGGACGGGAAATCGACACTCACACAATTCCAAATTTTCTTTTATTTATCTGAAATCATCTACAAAAATAGCCCATAGGCTTACAATAACCAACACTCGACTTGGTTTTCCTCTTACTCTATCTGCTACGTCGATCTCCAATCCACCACCCCTAGTCTATTATAGAAACTAGGTTTTTATAGAGGCCTCGACCCTCTGAAACATCCTTCATGAAAATTGGTCCACCAACCCAATTTATGGCTCCACTCTACATGGCCCCTGTCACCACCGTCTGACCACCGCTTCCTATCAGATTACTCTGCATGACCCATCCTTTTTGTTTCCCATGCTTCTTGGTACTCGTCCGCTTTAACTACACCTTGGTGCCACGTGTCGTCCTTGCTCTGCAACCGCCGCCTGACCTCTGTCGTCTTCTTCCTCCAGTTGCACTATAGCAGGGGTCATGATATCACGACATGTCATGATATCATGACATCTTCCTCATCCTGCCCTTATTTCTATTTTTTGGTCGTGATATCGCGACATGTCACGCTATCGTGACATTTCTCTTCCTCGCTCCTCTTTTCCACTTTGGGTCACGAAATCGTGACATGTCATGATTTCGTGACATCTTTTCTTCTTGCCTCCTCTCACTCCTTCAGGTCGTAATTTCGTGACATGTCACGAAATCATGAATTTTTGGCTCCCTTGCCTTCTTTTCTCCATCGAGTCTCAAAATCGTGACATGTCACGAAATCACATCTCCCTCCTTTGGCTTCTTCGCTCGCCCCTTTGTCGCAAAAATGTGACATGTCACGAAATCGTGACATCTTTCTTCCTTGGCTCCTTCTTTGCCTTCTGGCCACAAAACTATGACCTATCACAAAATCACGACGTCTCCTTCTCCTTCGGCTCCTTCTTCGCCCTCAGGTCATGAAACCGCAACATGTCACGAAATCACATCTGCTCCTTCCGTACTCTCCTTCTGCTCCTGGGTCACAAAATCATGACATCTTTGCTTGTAGCCTTCTCCTTCCTACTTGAGTCATGAAATTGTGACATGTCGTGAAATCGTAACATCTTCTTCCCATTGGCTCCGTTCTTCGTTTGTGTTGCAATATCGTGACACATTTTCTATCACGATATTCGCGACAACATTCTCCGTCTGCCCCTCTCTCCTCTTTGTGTCATGATATCGTGACACTTTTTCTGTCATGATATCGCAACAAGTTTTTCTCCTCGCCCTCTTTGCCTTTTTCCATCGTAAAATCGTGACGTTTTTCCTCCTTAGGCAACTTTTCAAAAGTGGCCCTCCTGCCACTGGATGCTTCTGCATCAGGTGCTACTGGATGCTCCTGCATCATTAATTTCATAAGGTTGAGGAAGTCCAATTGATATCTCTAAAATTCAATTTGGATTTGATTTATAATATAGTTCTATCTATTTCAGAAATCCAAATTTCAAACCAGAGATCACATTTACTCTTTTGAATATTTAATTTCATAAATATTTCAAAATATAAATATTATAAGCAAATATAATTTATAAACTTTATTTTATCATAAAATCCAAAGTTTATAGATTAGTTTCATATTAAGCTCTAAGATTTTATCATTGACAAGGTTTTGGAACCTTATAAATTGGGCAAGACATTATTTCATTTATTCACCTCTTCTGGGTTTGATTTATAATTTCGTAAGGGAGTTTGAATAAATAATTGCTTTATCAAATAAACATTTGGAAAGTGAATTGATTATAAATCTATTATGCTCCAAAGGTTTATCAAGTTTATAAAATTTCATTTATTTTGATTTTTATTAAAGTTAAATTGAAATTTAATATAAAATGCTAGATTTTTTTATGCTAATTTCATTTAAAGCTTTTTGAGACATTAAATTGAAGAGAGGAAATAAAATTTTGTATACTTTAACCTAATATCATAAAATGAATTTTATTGTTGAATTGATATCAAAGCATGTTATACATGATAAACTTGAAATCATTTACCTAATTCCAGGCCCCTTGTAAATAATAGTTCACAAATCCAAGAGTTATTCAAGTACTCATTCATGTATATACATATTAAATGTTAGATATAACATAAGAACCTTGGAGATATATAATATTATTTTCAAGAGAGAATCATAATTCTGAGTTTGTTGGGTGGCTTTGTGACTAGACAAAATCACACCTCAACAAAGCCTTACAATTTTCATGAAGGTTAAAGTTGTGAAGATTCATAATCTCTAAACACAAAGGCCAGCATGACCTAGTGGTATGTTGGCTCGGTGCAAATGTAGAGGTTTTGAGTTTGATTCGCGTGAGGTCTGGTTTTTTTTGGATTGCAAGGAAGAAGCACTCTACGCACTTGTTGTTTTTTGGAGGTTCGTTGTTCGAAGATATTGCATGGTGGACGTGCCCTTTTAGACACATCACGACGCGTGGTCCAACGGAGGATTGGTTGTGGCTAAGGTGTTGGAAAGAAAACAGTCGGGGTATCAAACCCACCAAGGGGAAGGCAAGTGAATTTAATTTTTGTTTAATATTTTGATTTCTGCCAAGGTTGCCTATGGAGAAATAAGGTTATGGTATGCCCTAGGAAAGATAGATATTTCTGCTGATTTTATTTGTGGAAGTATATCATATTATATATCATTGGAAAGATATTTTGAGAGCTACTTGTTTAGATTTATTTGGGAGATAAATAAGGTGCGTGCAAGAAGATATTTATGGTTTTGTCAAGGAGTTCCAAAAGTAAGTTTGATTCATTATTTTGAGGGTTTATTTCTTGAATAAGAGGGTTTGGTGCATTTTATTGAGTAGGAGTAATAAGGTGTTATTGAGATATTATTTTGATTATTGTGTTATTAATCATGACCTCTAACCCTTGTTGATATTGGAAAAAGAAAGTGTGTTTGTGGGGGAGGAGATTTAGTGGACAACTCATATGGCATAAAAAATGTATGGGTAATATTCTTCATTGACTTATGTGGGTGATTGATTTCTAAAAATATCTTTGGAGAGAAAAGGATTGATTGTGGTTGCCTTTTTGAGAGTTGTTAGTTAATGCTTCAAGGTTTTCTGAATTGAGAGTTGTGATTAAACCTTGTTTATATGCATTATTTTTTAATCCCATTGGTTGTGCAAAGAACTTGAACTTGAGTATCGTTGTTATGTGAGATTTGTTGTTAAGCATTATTGGAAATATTTTGAGTTGGTTGATAAATGCTTGGAATAGGGTTTGTGAGAAAGGATTGATATTTGAGGTGATTGGTTGAGTAGATTTGATTGAGCCTAGTCAAGTGATTGTGTGAAGTGGTTGTTCAAGTTCCATGAAACAAACTATTCTATATTCTGATTTGAGTTGAGATTGAGATTTGAGTATAGAACATATTGAGTCTCTAACAATTCTCTTTATGATTCTATGTGATTGAGACAAGTATTTGAGAAGGCTTATGGACCTATTGAGAAAATTTGAGTAGGTCTGTGTGGACCTATTGAGCAGATTCGGATAGGTTCTATGTGGAATTGTTGAGTAGATTTGAGCAGGTTCTATGTGGACCTGTTGAGCAGGTTCTATGTGGACATGTTGAGAATATTTGAGCAGGTTCTAAGTGAACCTATTGAGCAGATTTGAGAAGGTTCTGAGTGGACCTATTGAGCATAATTGAGTAGGTTCTAAGTGAACCTATTGAGAATATTTGAGAAGGTTCTAAGTGAGCCTATTGAAAAAGCTTTGGAGGTGATAGAGTATAGAGGACACATTCTCAATGGATAGATATCCAGCAACCAAGACAATTGAAGACAAATCTTTTGAGTGAGGAGTCTTCAAGTGGAGAGAGATCCACCAGTCAGTGTAGTAGAGAGACATAGTCTTCTAAAAGATCACTAGCTAGAGCAGAAGGGGAAATATTTCTCCTATGGAAGAGATCCACGAACTTGAGATTAGGGGTCAACATCTCCTTTGGACAGAGTTCCATAAATATTATAATTGGGAAGGATTCCCAAAGATATTATTTGAAAAATATTTATAAGAAATATTTTCTCTATGGAGCTAGCACACATTGGGTGAACCATGCTAAAAATGATGTCTCTCATGTGTTTGATGCTTTGTGTGATGTTTACTATTTTATTAATGCTTATGCTACTATTTAGGAAATTTTTTTATGTTATACTATTCACCCTCCCCTCTCAGTATAAGCACATGTTCTTCAATTGGTATCAGAGAGGGTCTCTCCGTCAAGAGTCTAACAACTTGGAAGAGGATCCTTTGGTAGCACACATCACTTAAGAGAATGAAAAAGAGACCATTTTTTATATGAAATAAGAGTTCTCTGTTGCTATCAAAAAATTGGAAAGACTAAGAGAGAAAAAATCAAGTCTGAAAGAAGAAATTTAGGAAGATGAAGAAGTAAGAGTGGCATTCATACAAAATATCACAGAAATCAAGATCAAGGTAGAAGAAGGAAAAAAATTGAGAAAGATATGGCAGATCTTCTGAAATCTAGGGAAATAGAATGTGGAAGATTGGAAGCAAAAATTGTTCTCCTAAGGAATAAATTTGAAAGGACCAAGATACTACAAGAAATAGAATATGAGAAGTAGAAAGAGAAATCAAGCTTCCAAAAGTTAAAAACTTCAAACAAATAAAATCATAAATGAAGAAAGCAAATAAGAACCATAGATAAGTGTTAATCACAAAAAGAATATGACTTCATCACAATATCCAAGATCTCCAAACAGGTTACATAACTTCTTCCATGGTCACTATTTTTATTGCAATAAATATGGACATAGAGTTGCTCACTGTATTCATCATGCTAGATACAATAGAAATTTCAATTCCTTTGCACCTCTCATGGATTATGATGTTATATGTTACAAATGAAATAACTTTGGGCACAAGGCTAGGTGGTGTAAAATGACATTTTTTGAGTCTAGAAAAATAATGAAAGAAAGAATGTTAGGGATAGATCTATGTTAGTACAAATAGCCCTGCATGCTCAAGATAAAAATGAACAATGGTATCTGGATAGTGGTTGCTCTAGTCACATGATAGGAGACAAAGACAAGTTCATTATTCTAAAGGAAAAAAATAGAGGATCAGTAAGTTTTGGTGATAATGGATCATCAAGGATTATTGGGAGAGGTACTCTAAGTCTAGACAATGGAAAAACAAAAATAGAGAATATTTTGTATGTCAAAGGGTTAAAACGTAATCTATTGAGTATTAGTCAATTTTTTGACCAATGATACATGGTTACCTTCCACCCAGATAGATGTGAGATAAGGAAAATAGAAACAAGAAGAATTATTGCAAATGCAAGAAGGACCCCAAACAACTTATACATGATCAATGAGATCAAAGGGGAAAAGTTATTTCTATAACAATAATATGAGAGCTGGTTGTGGCATAGAATATTGGGTCATTTGAATTTTGACAACATAGTCAGCATAATAAATAAACAGAAAGTCAGAGATTTACCCAAAATAAGAAGACCGTAAAATACAATTTGTGCACCTTGCCAACATGGAAAGCAAACCAAGACAACTTACAAACCAAAAGGCTTATATGTCTTTTGAGCCTTTGAGTCTAATACATACTAATTTATGTGGTCCTACCAGAATACAAAGTCTTCAGGGTGAGAGTTACTTCATGTTGTTTGTAGATGATTATTCTAGAATGGTTTGGGTAACTTTTCTAAAAGATAAGTCAGAGGCCTTCGAAAAATTTAAAGCATTCAAGAAGTTGGTTGAAAATGAAACAGGAAAAATGATTAAGTGTCTACGATCCGATAGAGGAGGAGAATTCACTTCAAATGAGTTTATAGAATTCTATGAACAACATGGAATTAAGAGAGAGTACTCAGCAGCAAGAACTCCCCAACAAAGTGGAGTAGTTGAAAGGAATAACAGGACTATAGAAAATATGGCTAGAGCTATGTTAAATAAATCCAAGTTATCAGATAGTTTTTGGAAAGAAGCAGTATCTACAATTGTATACATAATTACTAGGGCTCAATTAAGGGTAAATCACCATAAGAATCCTTATGATATTTGGAAAGGAAGACCTACTACTGTAAAATATTTCAAGATCTTTGGAAGAAAATGTTACATAAGACGGGAAGATCATAATTTGGGAAAATTTGATCCAAGATATGATGAGGGAATATTTCTTGGTTATTCTACAAAGAGCAAGGCTTACAAATGTTACAAAAAAAGAACACACACTATGGTGGAAAGTATGAATGTGACAATTGATGAGAAGATATATTCTAGAGAATCAATTCAGCAAATTGTGTACCAAGAAGATGGATGTTGTCTAGAAGAATTTTTTGAGGAATCAAATAATGATGAAGAAGAAATACAAAGGCTTCTTCTTAAAAATCCTTCCAGGTATGTACAAAAACATCACCCTAAAGATCAAATCATCGGGAATCCAGATGAAAGATAGACAAGGAGAATAATAATAAAACCATCTCAACAAGCAAATTTTTCCTTGCTATCTAATATTGAGCCAAATAATTTTACTGAGGCTAGTGAAGATGAATTTTGGGTTAAAGCAATGAATGAGAAATTATATCAAATAGAGAAGAGAAAAACTTGAGAACTTGTTCCATGACCAAAGGACAAAAATGTGATTGGTACTAAATGGGTTTTCAAAAATAAGTTGAATGAAGATGGACAAGTGGTCAGAAACAAAGTAAGGTTAGTTTGCAAAGGTTATGCACAAGTAGAAGGAATTGATTTTGATGAAACATTTGCTCCAGTTGCATGACTTGAAGTTATAAGGACATTTTTAGATTTTGCAAGTTTCAAGAACTTCAAGGTATATCATATGGATGTCAAGTCAGCTTTTCTAAATGGGGTTCTAGAAGAAGATGTCTACATTGAACAACCAGAGGGATTCATACTAGCAGATACACCAGATCAGGTATGTAGATTGAAAAAGGCATTGTATGGTTTAAAGTAGGCTCCCAGAGCATGGTACTCAAGATTGGATAAGTATCTACAAGAATAGGGATTCAAGAAAGGAATAGCAGACAATAATTTGTATACCATAAATGAAGGAAATGATCTTCTAATAGTGGTTGTTTATGTTGATGACATAATTTTTGGAGGAACCAATGACAAGATGTGCAAAGAATTCGCTAAGATTATGCAAAGTGAATCTGATATGTCTATGCTCGGTGAATTATCCTTCTTTCTTGGTCTTCAAATTTCATAATCAAGAAAGGGAGTGTTTCTTTCTCAAGCCAAGTACATCAAGGAGATGTTGAAGAAATTTAGGTTAGAATATTGCAAACCAGTAAGTACTCCTATGGTCACAAGGTGCAAGTTGAGTAAGGATGATGAATCTCCAAAGGCAGATCAGAGACTATACAGATCCATGATTGGTATCTTATTATATGTCATGGCTACAAGACTAGACATAGTGTAATCAATGGGAATAATAGCAATATTTCAAGAAGCACCTAAGGAAACACATGTAGTAGCAGTAAAAAGAATTTTTAGGTATCTAAAAGGGACTATGGATTTTGGGCTTTGGTATTCTAAAAGTGACAGTTTCACACTCATAGATTATACATATGTAGATTGGGCCAACAGCATTGATGATATAAAAATCACAAGTGGAGGAGCTTTCTTTCTTGGAGAAAGTCTAGTCTCCTGGTTAAGTAAGAAGTAGGTTTCAGTATCACTATCTACAGTAGAGGCAGAATATATTGCAATAGCAGCCAGTTATACACAAGTGTTATTGATGAAGAGAACTTTAGAAGACTTCAAGATAAAGTATGATCAGCCCATTCCTATATTATGTGATATTACCAGTGCCATATGTATCTCAAAAAATCTGATAATGCACTCCAAAATGAAGCACATTATGATTAAGTATCATATTTTGAGAGAACAGGTGTCAGATAAATAGGTCATATTGGAGTATGTCACTACAAAGGAATAAATAGGAGATATTTTCACTAAGCAACTCTCAAATGATACTTTTGAGTATCTTCGAGAAAAATTTGGAGTGAGACTCCCACCCTAGAATTAACCACCTCATGTGGAGGTGGGGGAGGGGCTAAGCTAAGAGGGTCATTCTTAGCCCCGAGCCCCAAAGGTGACCCTTTTCCATTGATTTCAAAGGGGGAGAGATTTGTGTATTGGGGAGAGATTTGATATACGGAGAGATTTGATATTTTAGAGAGCATTGAGCCAAGGGGATCAAAGTCCCAGGGGGAGCGAAAAAGAAGGTCAGGTTTCAATAAAAGGATAAGGGTTGCCATCAATGACAAAGGGAGAGCTTGTTGGACATTTTGAGTCCTCTAAGTTAGAGTTGTCATTGATATCACCTGATAGAGTTATCACTCATCTCAAGGAATTAGACAAGAAATAAAGTCGCCCAAGTCATACAGGAAAAATATTCATCAGTGCAAAAGTGAAAGGAAAAGGCTCCATAATATTTTAATATTATTGGGAGCATAGGTTAAGTGATTGGTTTATAAAAACCCAATATGGGTTATTGCAAAAGTTAAAAAGGAGGTTTAATAATTATTTATAAATTATTTAAATTCACAAGGAATTTAAATTTTATAAATAATACCAAGGTTGGGCATTAAGACAAGGTTCTAAGGTTTTATTTAATTAAACCTAAGGTCAGCTCTTTAAGACAAAGTTCTAAGGTTGATTTTAATTTATAATATTTAAATTTAAAATTATATAAATTAAATCACGCCGATATCGAATTCATTCGAAGTGCCGACATGATCCTAAGGAAGGCAAAAGGCATTATATAAATGCCAAAAAAATCATTTACCAAGTATCCCTTGATATGGTTTTTCAAAGTGCATGTGAAAGATATTTCTGTTTTGAAAGCCTTACAATTTTTGTGAAGGTTAAATTTGTGAATATTTGGAAGCTCTAAGCGCAAAGGCCAGCGTGGCCTAGTGGTATGTTGGCTCAGTTCTAAGGAAGAGGTTCTAAGTTTGATTCACGTGAGGTTTGGGTTTTTTGGATTGCAAGGAAGAAGCACTATACATGCTTGTTGTTTTTCAGAGGTTCGTTGTTCGAAGATATTGCATGGTGGACGTGCCCTTTTAGACATGTCATAGTGCATGGCCCAACGATGGCTTGGTTGCAGCTTAGGCATTGGAAAGAAAATAGTCGGGGGATCGAACCCTCCGAGGGCAAGGCAAGTGAATTTAATTTTTGTTTAATATTTTGATTTCTGCCAAACTTGCCTAAGGAGAAATAAGGTTATGGTATGCCCTAGGAAAGATAGATATTTCTACTGATTTTATTTGTGGAAGTATATCATATTATATATAAATGGAAAGCTATTTTCGAGAACTATTTATTTATATTGCTTTGATGGAGAAATAAGGTGTGTGCAAGAAGATATTTCTGGTTTTGTCAAGGAGTTCCAAAAGTAAGTTTGATTCATTCTTTTGAGGGTTTATTTCTTGAATAAGAGGGTTTGGTGTATTTTATTGAGTAGGAGTAATAAGGTGTTATTGAAATATTATTTTGATTATTGTGTTATTACTCATGACCTCTAACCCTTGTTGAGATTGGAAAAAGAAAGTGTGTTGAGTGTGGCGGATTTAGTGGATAACTCATAAGGCATCAAAAAGGTATGGGCAATATTCTTCATTGAATTATGTGGGTGATTGATTTCTAAAAATATCTTTGGAGAGAAAAGGATTGATTGTGGTTGCCTTTTTTAAAATTTTTGGTTAATGCTTCAAGGTTTTTTGAATTGAGAGTTGTGATTAAACTTTGCTTATAAGCATTATTTTTTAAGCACATTGGTTGTGCAAAGAACTTGAACTTGAGTATCATTGTTATGTGATATTTGTTGTTAAGTATTGTTGGAAACATTTTGAGTTGGTTGATAAATGCTTGGACTAGGGTTTGTGAGAAAGGATTGATATTTGAGGTGATTGGTTGAGTAGAGTTGATTAAGCCTAGTCAAGTGATTATGTGAAGTGGTTGTTCAAGTTCCATGAAACAAACTATTCTATATTCTAATTTTGGTTGAGGTTGGAATTTGAGTATATAACATATTGAGTCTCTAACAATTCTCTTTATGATTCTATGTGATTGAGACAAGTCTTTGAGAAGGCTTGTGGACCTGTTGAGAAGATTTGAACAGGTTCTATGTGGACCTATTGAGTAGATTTGGACTGGTTCTGTGTGGACATATTGAGCAGATTTTAGTAGGTTCTGTGTGGACCTGTTAAGCATATTTGAACAGGTTTTATGTGGACCTGTTGAGCATATTTGAGTAGGTTCTGAGTGAACCTATTGAGCAGATTTGAGCAGGTTCTTAGTGGACCTATTGAGAAGAATTGAGTAGGTTCTGAGTGAACCTATTGAGCAGATTTGAGAAGTTTTTGAGTGATTCTATTAATAGATCTTTGGAGGTAATAGAGTATAGAGGATAGAGTCTCAATGGATAGATATCTAGCAACCAGGATAATTGAAGATAGATCTTGTGAGAGAGGAGTCTTCAAGTGGAGAGAGATCCACCAATCAGTGCAATAGAGAGACAAAGTATTCTAGAAGATCACTATCCAGAGCAGAAGGGGAAAGAGTTCTCCTATGGAAGAGATCCACAAACTTGATATTAGGGGATCAACATATCCTTTGGACAGAGATCAATAAACATTGTAATTGGGAAGGATTCCCAAAGAGATTATTTGAGAAATATTTAGAAGAAATATTTTCTCTATAGAGGTAGCCCACATTGGGTGAACCACATTAAAAATGATGCCTCTCATGTGTGTGATGCTTTGTGTGATGTTTACTATTTTATTAATGCTAATGCTACTATTTTAGAAAAAAAATTATGTTATAGTGTTCACACCCCCTCTCAGTATAAGAACATGTTCTTCGTTGATTAGATTCATCTATAAAATCCAACCATCTATCTTTAAAATTCAAAAAATCCTTATGGAATTTTAACCAATCAACACCAAGAACAATGTCAACAACATGCAACGATGCCACATATAATTACCAATTAGTTCTACCTTAGGGTAAAATGATACAAGGATCAAATAAGCAATGATTAACATGGTAGGTCTACCCCAAAACATACTCCACCTTCCAACCATTAACTAAAATTCTAAATTTTTTAAGTATGTCCCTCATAAAACTAGTGTAAATTAAACTATCAGTAGATCCACTATCTATTAAAATATGTATATCAATATCATAAATTTTATCTTTTAATAAAAAAGGAGTAACTTGTCCATTTAGTATAGGACTACTTGTTGAAACCAAGATACTATGGGTGGTTTCTTCCAATGCTTTCTGATGAAGATGAATTATGTGGGCATATTTATTGGTAAAGTGGGGACCTTTGCAAACATAACAACCATTTACAAGAGCTTTGCTACCATTGTTATTTTTATTGCTACCTTGAGGTGCAGTATTATTAGTCATCCCTAGTTCTAATGACATTTGATCATTCCTTCTAGGTTAACCTTTGTCAGATTTCTTGAACGTATTACCTTGGAAAGTATTTTTGGCTTTGCCTCCTTGCCTACTCTAATCTCCTCCTTTAGGATTCTTGTTTTTCTCTTTTTCCTATTTCATAAATCTTGCACTCTTCTACTTATTGAGCTCATATTTCTTTTTTCCAGATAACTTTTGATAATTAAAGTATACCTTTTTGGTCTATTGATTTACTTCTTCTCATCATGCTAAGTCAGAAGTAGTAGGAATATCTATAGGATTGTGCATATTCACAACATTTTTAATCTTAGGTTGCAGTTCTAGGATGAATTTTAAACTGTCATATTCTAATTATTCTCATATTGGGTTGCAAATTTTAGAAATTGGACATATTTTTGATGGTAATAATGAACTATCATTGATTCTTGTTGTAGGTTGGTGAACTCCTCAAATTTTGCCATATAGTATTACTTAGTTAGGAATTTCTTCATGAAATTATTAATAAAATATTCTCATTTAAAATCTACAAATTCAATACTTTGCCCTCCCTTGAAGGTCTTCCACTAGTCTAGGACTACTTCAACCATGTTCATGATAGCCAAAGCAGTTTTATATTCTGATGATAATAGCACCAAGAAAAAGTATAACCCTAGTTCATTCAACCAATTCACAGTTGAATCACTATCTCCTTTTACATTACATTTTTATTATATTAAGAAATGAGTTTTGAAAGGGTCCTCAAATATTTTACAAAATATTTTGAAAGGGTTCCCAAACATAACCAAATCCATAAAATATTCAATGAGTACTAGAGAAGTACAGATCCAATCCAACATCTGACAGAAAAATCCTATAATCCCACCTAATTCCCAAATTGAAATTTGAAAAATAATCTGAGCACCCACATTTGAACTAGCCAAATAAATCCTAAGGATACACATAGAACAAAGATAAATAAAAATAGACCTTACTACCTAAACCTAGAAATTAAATATTTTCCACCTTGCAGGAAATCCAAACCAAGGATCCCATCCTTCATGTGGTCTGTGACAAACCAAAAGTCTATAAAACATGTTGAAATGAACATGAACAAAGGAAGAACTAGAAATAATAAATCATTCAAAATAATATTGCAACTAACGACCACTGGTAGAAGAGCCTTTTTACCAAAAATAAGAATCAAATAACATGGAAATTCAAAGAGAATTCAAACAATAAGCACCTGCCAAAAAATAGAATCTAGATAGACTTTGGATACACAAGGGATTTTGAAAGGATCCCCTAACATTTTACTATTAGAAAATAGTATTCTATTAAAAGAAGGAAATAATTCTGCAACACATCACAAGATTTGTAGAGAAGCTCAATGAACTAATTGATTATTCCATGGATAAACTTTTTATAAATAACAAATTTGATCATTGAGAGCCATTGGATTACAAAAACTTATCAAATATGATCTAGACTATAAATTAGAGTTCACCTGACTCATGAAGGAGTGGAAACTCAAGTAAGTCTATCCTAGTAGAACTTAAGTGATACTATAGGTGTATTATACAAATGAGTCCCGACAATAGAGCCTAATGAGGTACTCATGTACAATGATTTATTTTTGAAGAGATGGTAAAAACCCCATGGAAAAAACCTCTATCAAAAGGAAAAAGGAAGAGGTATGTCTTCGGTTTGCAAATATTTTCCTCTTAATACAAAAAAAATATGAGTCTAAAAAACATGGCCTGATGAGGTAGTCATTTACAATATATATGTGAGATGGTGAAAAAACCACATGGGAAAAACCATCTACTATTAAATAAAGAGGCATGTCTTCAGATGTCAAATATTGTCCTTAATAACAAAAAAATAATGAGTCCCAAAAACTTGGCCTGATAAGGTACTCATGTACAATATGTAAGGGAGAGATGGTAAAAAAAACACATGGGAAAAACCATCCTCCAAAGAATACAATAATAAAAGGAGAGGTGAAAGACCTTTGTTTTAATGCAGTTGTATTACTCCAAGTTTCTCTCACAACTGTATGTAACGCGGAGAATGAAATGACATGGTGAATATGTCTGCAACTTGATTTTTAGTTGGAATATAGTCCAAGTATATTTCCCTATTTTGAATATGCTATCGAATTAAGTGCATGTGTACCTCAATGTGCTTGGTTTGTTTATGCTCAATTGGATTGTATGCAATATGAATTGTGCTCTGATTGTCACACCAAAGAGTAATAGTTTTGTCATGGGAAAAACCAAATTCTCTTTGAACCTAACAAAGCCAAATAGCTTCATGACTTGCTAAAACTATTACCCTGTATTTTTACTTTGTAGATGATAAGGCCATTGCTTGTTGTTTTTAGCATAACCAAGCAATTGGTAAAGAACCAAGACAAAAGACATAGCTAGAAGTTTAATGTTTGTCTTCTACTAAACCTTCCCAATATGAATTCGTGTATCCAATGATATCAATGGATTTTCCCTCATATAAGATCCCAAAGTGAGTAGTTCCTTGCAAGTAGTGGAGGATTATTTTTGCTACTTGCCAATGACTAAAATGAGGTTGATGTGAGAATCTAGATATTAAGCCAACAACATATGAGATATTTGGATGAGTATGAGTAAGGTATAACAGAATCCCTAAAATCTAATGGTATAGAGTTGCATCACATAGATGGAATGTGCAGGAAGTACTTAGATTGACTCCAGACTAAAAATATGTAGAAGAATATTTACAATCTATCATTTTAAACCTTTAAAGAAGATCTAGAGTGTATTTTTGTTGACACAATGAAATTCCTACATATGTTTGATTTATTTGGATCCCAAGGAAGTAATGAGCTAAACCCAGATCAGCCATATCAATTTTTTCAGAGAGGGAGTCTTTTATAGTCTTAATGTGAGCAAAGTCACTACTAGTGATTAGTATATCATCAACATATAGAACAAGTATGGTGATTTTTTCTTCATCTATCCAAATGTAGACTGTGTTATTAGACCCACAATGAAAAAAACCTGAGGAAAGAAGGAAGGAGTACATTTTTTCATGCCAAGCTCTAGGATCTTGTTTGAGGTCGTAGAGAGACTTTCTTAGCCTACAAACAAGAGAGGAGTCTTGAGTGAAACCAACAAGTTGTTACATGAATATATCTTCCTTTAAGTCCCCATGTAAGAAAGCATTTTTTACATCCATTTGAAAGATAGTCCACTTTTGAGAAGCAACCAGAGTAAGAACCAGTCTAACAGAATCCATTTTGGCAACTGGTGCAAAGGTTTTAGCATAATCAATATTTTCAATTTGAGAGAAACCTTTGGCTACCAGGTGAGCTTTGTGTTTGTCAATTTCTCCATTAGGCCCATATTTTGTTTTGTAAATTCATTTACAACAAACGAATTTCCTTCCTTTAGGTAGGGGAACTAAATCCCAAGTTTTATTTTTGATTAAGGAAGAGAATTCATTCTCCATGGCATCATATCATTCTTTAATAACAATGTCTTCTTTGAAGGATTGAGGATCAGTGGAAATAGACTGACAGACAAGACCAGTGCTTATGGATTTGGTTAATCTGGATGATGAAAGATTTTGGATATAAGGAGTAGCTTCTTTAACAATGGTGCGGGCCCATTTTGGTATAGTAGAAGGAGTAGGAGTGGAAATACTTTTATTTGGAGTTACAGGTTCCTCATATTGACCATAAATTTCTAAATTAATCTCTAAAGTTGGTTCTTCATTATATTGAGGTTCTACTATAGGAGAAGGCTCAATGGAGGAAGAGGATGGTTGAGGATATTTATGATGGAACGTTTCATAAAATTGGACATTCCTATAAAAAAAGACCTCATGAGTTGTGGGATCAAGGAGCCTGTATGCTTTCATTTCCTCATAATAACCAACAAAGATGAGCTTTTTGCTTTTCTTATCTAAAGCCTTCCTTTTCTTCTTTAGGATGTGAACCCAAGCAGTACACCCATAAATATTGAAGAAGGAGATATATAGTTTTGAGCCAGTCCATGCCTCTTCAGGAGTTAAATGCTCAAGAGCTTTATGAGGTGTATAGTTTTGAATATAGTTTACATAGTTAATATATTCTATCCAAAAAATGTTTGGAAGATCTCTTGAATGGAGAATATAGTTTTACACTTCCTTCAATATTCAGTTTTTACTCTCTACAATGCTATTTTATTGTGGATTATGGGAGATAGAATGTTGATGAATGATGCCATGACTTGATAGAAATATAAATAACTCATTACTATAGTATTCCCCCCATTATCTATATGAATTTTCTTGATGTTCCAAGAGGCCTGATTTTCAACTAAGGCTTTGAATATTTTGAAGTGGGATAGAACATCACTTTTGTATTTTAGGAAGTAGACCCAAGTTCTTCTGTAAAATTAATCAATGAAGGTTAGAGCATATTTTGCTCCTTTGAAATAAGGCTCTAGAAAAACCATCAAGTCACTATGGATTAACTCTAGAGAGGATGAGACTTTTAGAGTACCACTACGATGGAAGGGATCTTTATGTTGCTTTCCAAGAGCACATCTAGGACATACTCCATCAATAGAAGAGACTTGAGCTAAACCTATTACCATTTAATGGGTATTCAATTTCTTTACGTAGTTATAACTAATATGACCAAACCTTTCATACCAAATTTTGCTTTCAAAATCTCCATGAGCCACAAAACAGGGCCCCTTCTATATTTTTGAATTATTTTAAAGTGAAATAGACGAGTGTTGTGATCAATATCTCCTTTGGATATAAGAGATTTGAGGTCTTGAAAGTCTCTTATCTCAACTACTATTGGAGAGAAGGGAACTATTTTTTCCTTTCTATAAGTACAAATATGATAGATGGTGAGGATATTTATTACAATATTTGGAACATAGAGAACATTATTGATAGAACCACCATCAATGGATATGTCACCTTTTTTATTGACTCCAATAAAGGATGAGTCACCAAATTCTATGCTACTTGTTGAACTTGTGGAGATAGAAGAGAATAACTGATCTAAAGCAGTCATGTGATGAGTTGCTCCAGAATCTAGGATATAGCATTTAGATGAAGTATTGGTGGTATTTACTTAAACATTTAAGGATTTTCCTTTCTTCTTTTTATTGTTTATCTTTTATTCCTTCATAGTTGTCTCTAGTTGTTGAAGTATTTTCCAACAATTGTTTGCAGAATGACCATTCTTTTTATAGTGAGTAAAAGTTATGGTACTCCTTTATTTATTTTTTGAATTTTTATTTAGTATAGGTGGAGGCTACTAAGGCTTTTGAGGAAGAGGAAGAGATCTCATATTTTATAATTTTTGTTTCTTCCCTAGTTATTTTATCACAAAATTTTTCTAAGGAGGGCATTTTAAAGGTTGCACCAAGAGCATATTTTGTAGATAGAAATGTGGTTGCAAAGATTTTAAATACACCATTTAATTTATTGAGAATTATATAGATGCATTCTTTTTCAGTTTTATTCTTTCCATTGCCTTTGTATTGAGTGAGGACTTATTTGAATTTTATGAGAAAGTCAACAATATTCTTGAAGTCTTCAGGAGATAAAGTTGTTAATTCTACCTCTAATTACATTGATCTTATTTGATCTACTTTAACAAGTTCTTTATTTTTTGCCAACTTTCATATGGAGTTTTATAATATGTAATGTGAAACCATAAGTTTTCATGTACATTAGTGGTTATAATACCCATTGTTTCATACATATTTCCTTCATGAACAAATATTTCATGTTCTTTCTCAAATTCAGGTTGCTTTTCTTCTAGCAAGTGAGTGACCCCTCTTTGAGAGATAAGATTTAAAATTTTGGGTGTCCAAGTATGATAGTTATGAGGGGTGAGAATATTAATTGTATTAATTTTTCCAAATAAAGTTAAATTTAACCAATATACCCCCCCTTACAACTTCAAGTGTTGATTAGTGCAATTGATAGAAGTAAGCTTTTTAATGTCATAATACTCATATTACTCGTTCTAATGAGAGATAAACTATAAGTAATAGAGTTTTATTATATTCAAATTTTATTTAGAGACAATTTTCAGGCCCAATATTATTCTTCTCAATTACCCGCCCTTACTTGAGGGAAACTTTAAGTAATCAGTAGAAAAAAAAAATTGAACATAGGCTTGAAATGCAAGGATGATCACCCAAATTTGGATATCGGAATATCTCAATGATTCACCCTTAAGAGAGGGAAACTATAAGTAAGAGAGATATCCAACATGTGAAATATGGTGACAAAAAAAAATATTTTCTAGGCCTGTATACCAAGTCTCTCAAAAAACCCGCCCTAACATGAGGGAAACTATAATTTTTTGAAGGATAGTGGTACGTGGAATGTAGGCAATATATCTTGAAGGAAAAATTTGCTTTATGAATTTTTTTGAGTGCTTGAATTTAATTCTAGAAATAAACTTCTTTATATATTTATATTTATATATATATAAATAATATAGCTGAAAATAAGTGTATTTAATGAACAATAAAGAAGTGGGAAAAAAATAACAACTTTTTAAGTAAACTTTAGTTTTGAGTGCTTGAATGATTACGAGAAATAGACTTTATTTTATCTATATATTTAAATATAAGAAATAAATATAGCTGAAAAGAAGTGTATTTAAATAACAAGCAAGATTATGAAAAAAAGGTGCCACTTACAAAGGTAGGCTAAAGAGATGACAATAATAATTAGATAAATTGCGACCCACCCTTTTAAACTAAATGGAAAAAACAAAGGTGCTAGAACCAGCACCAAAAATCCTCCCCCACAAAAAAAAATATATTTATTAGGTTACAATTGACTTTTATCTCTTTTTGAAGATAGCCTTTTGAAAAAATAAAAGGGCTATGAAAAAAGGTGAAAAAGTCAGATATTTAACTTAATAAAACAATATACTTGGATCACAGCTTCGAAAATGAAGAGATAAAAAACAATTTCATTACAAAGGAAAACTAAGATCAAGTTTGGTCGAGAAGAGTGCTTTGACTCCAAGAAGTTTGATGTCAATGTTGCATGTTGGAGCAGAATGTATCCATGAAAAGAAGATTAAACTCACTGCCAAATGAAGGAAACTCCAGCCAATACTTTGAAACAGTCTTCCTACAAAATAGAAATGTTAGAAAAATAAAAAAAACAAAATGTTGAGAGGGCAAACGTAGATCTCTGTGAATGATCTTCTTTATACAAAAAAAGGAGATCCTGCAAAACCAGAGATAAATTAGTTCAAGCAAAGTGAACGTTGGGTGAACGTATATCTCTGAGATAGATTTGTTGAAAGTGGAGCTCCTACAAACCCAGAAAAATATTAATCCAAGAAAAGTGAATGTTGGGCGAACGTAAATATCTGAGAATGATTTTTGAAATTGGATCTCCTACAAAACTAGAGAGATATTAATCCAATTAAAGTGAATGTTTTAGCTATGTTTTACCAGATTTGAGTGTTGATCTACAAAATATGTTTTAACCTCCAAACCAAATGTTAAAATATAATGTTGCTATCATAAATGAACAAATATAAATATTAAAAAATCATCAACGCAAGTGACCTTGATGATATATCTACAAATCAAAGAAGATAAGGAAATAAAGCAAGATATTCTTAACATGAAAAATGATTTGCAGATATATAGGAATACCTCAAAACTATAAATCCCAAGAAGAATGTTTGATATACAACGAATGTTTGTCTTAACTGAGGTGAAAACCCTCATTTTTAGATCGACCTAGATAGCATCTAAGAAACTATGAAATACTTGTAGTTTATTAACATATTTTGAAGGACCACCCAATGGAAAAGGGTGCACTACTGAGGAAGATCGGATGCCAAAAAAGATACGACAAAGGCAACATTTAAAAAAAGATGACAACTGTATTAAAATTTATTAAAAAATGGATGTCAATGAAGTAAGAGATTTAATAAAATAAGAGGCAATGTTTTTTTTAAAAGGACAAATATCAAACTTTAAAATAATGGATGCCAATGAGATTAGAGAGGAGGTTCCAACCAAACAATAATGGGTGTTCCTAAAAAAATGTGCTAGACCCAAAGCAAATACTTATGGGAGGTAGCACTTAAAAATAGAAAACAAAAACTAGTGAAGCCCATGGGAGAGAGCATGAATGTAGAGACCAATGGGAGATAGAACACAAAATTTTCAAAAGAGGGCCCTCCTTTTTCAAAATTTAGAGAAAAAAATTATAAATAAATTACCCCCTAAACTTAGGATAAGCTATCTTAAAGAAAGCATAGGGCTACCTCTTGAAATGGGTAGCATACAGTAGAAGATATATAAAGCTCTAGAAACTAGAAGAGCTTATTTTTTTTATAAAATATATCTCTTTATGATTCGAACAGGGTAAAAAATTAGCCAAAGATATTTTTTTAACCAAAACAATTATTGAAATATATATGTGGATAAAAAATAACTATAACACAAACCTTAAGCAGGATAAATACAGTCTAAAATTTTCCAAAATAAAACGAAACCATATCTTAAAAAATAAGAGCTTCAAAAACTCGAATGCTTGCAAAGAACTATCTTAGCTCTGGTACCATTTTAGAAAATAGTATTCTATTGAAATAAAGAAATAATTCTGCAACACATCATAATACTTGTAGAGATGAACTAATTGAAAATTCTATGGATAAACTCTGTGTAAATAACAAAGTTTATCATTAAGAGCCGTTGAAATACAACAACTCATCAAATATGACCTAGACTATAACTGAGAGTTCACCTAACTCATGAAGGAGTGGAAACTCAAGTAAGTCTATCCTAGTATAATTTATTCTAACATATATCAAGTAAGTCTTATTCTAACATTTACGTTGGGGTTTTGAGAGGCTATTAAACCTTCATACAATATTTTGAAAGGCTCCCAAAAACATTAAACAAGAGGAACATGTCCCACCCAAATTACTAAAGGGTTATGAAGGGCTCATAAAACCTTAAAAGAACTATCTTTATATTAATATAATTTAAGTAATACATTATTAGAAGGTTAAAAAAAATTATCTTGGTATGACAAGTTATTTTAAATGCTCAATGGCCACTTAATATTGTCCTTAGAGAGAAGGATCTTAAACAAGAAAATATACTACTACAATATTAATTAAATTATTTATATTTGTACAAGTAGATTTTATCTAAATCTCTTTTTCCAAAAAAGGTAAGAATGATCAATATATAAGAAAATACGTTGTATAGAAAGATATGGATTTGACTAAATTATACTACAAATCAATTATACATCCTAATCAAGATCAACATTGTGTACCATTGTGTTAAAACATATATCTTTAATAGGGTAGAAAATGTATGGTGACCATAGATTTATAGTAGTTTATAAGAGAGACCCTTGGGATCTAAGTATATATTTATGGTATTATATGGCATTTTATTATATTTACCATAAAATTTAATACAAAAATAAAGCATTAAAGTTTTGACAAAAGGGATTTCAAATTAAAAATGTTCAACTACAAAAGAAAGGAGAAAAATCACAACTTCAAGGATCCTAAAATTTACAAAATAAAATGTCATATAAAAAATAACAAACTTCATTTTCCATTTATTTAGCATCACAACACTTATAACTACCATATAATCCAAAATGAAACATAGTAAATATACTTAGTTTACATTTTCTTCCCTACACTTTTTCTATATCTGCATGCCTTAAATAAACCAATGTATTTCTCTTTTGTGTTTTCTTTAAATGCTTTTGATAGTTAGTTTTGAATTATAAATATTTCACAACATTATTCATTTTCCTAGTCAAAATATTTTTAGGTAAATCATCTTCATTTTTCTCATGGAGTATAGAATCCCGTTGTGGGAATAAAAGTTAAAGTGGAATAGAAATTATCCATTGCACTTTAAGATTTTAAAAGCAACACAATAAAGAAAGAAATTATGGAAGAATTCTATAACAATTTAATGTTTTAATGGGAAAATATGAAGGCAATTGATTTGGAAGAGCCTCCTTGAATTTCAATATTTTTAGGGTAATATAAAGAAAAATGTGCTTTCTGGTTATTTCTTGCTCTAAAAATCTTATACAAAAAGACAAACCTATCGATAATAAGTCTTACTTTGAGTAGTGTGAGAATATTGAAGAGATGAATGAAGATGAAAGTATTGGTGCAAATAAAAAATAGAGAGAATAATTCAAGAAGTAAAAACAAAGAAAAAAATAAACTTAGAGGGATATTGATATGGGAAAACAAAATCAAATATGACAAGTGTTTACAAGAAGTGAGACTAAAATCATAAATAAAACAAAAAATAACAATAAAAATAATATCTTGGAAAATAATATCATAGATTGTTATACTATATATATATAAAGTGCATTAAATATTTTAGCCATTCATGGTATTGAATTTTATCCTGATAAAATTTTAATTTTTAATTTTGGTAGCCATCTGTATGAAATGATTAAAAAGAGTTGATTACATAAACTGAGAAGTAAGAAAGATGACAAATCTCTTCTATAAAAAAATATAGATGAATAATATTTGATGAGAAATGCAAATGAAAACTACTTTCATTGAAAGGTAGGTTGGATATAATTGAATTAATTTGATAGAAATGTAATAAAAACAATGTAATGTTTTTTTAAATTAAAGGGTTCCATATAAAACCACACATTATTTATTTTAAAAAAATATTAATATGGTTAAAAAATAAAACCATGTAATATCTAAATAAACTTAATAATTTTATTAACAAACATACGAAAAAAATTAAAGAAAAAACATTAAATGGCTTCACACTTGAACAATTTAAAATTGAATTCTTTTTAAATTAAAACTGCATTATTAGAAATTTTATTTAACTGTATGTAAAAGTATAAAAATATATTAACCAAAATTAATGTACTAGTCCAGGCAATCAGACTACGTATATAATATTCTCTCACATATCCTAAAGCATAGGATGAAGCACTAAATATTAAGATGCCCTATTCTCGATATTGTTTTATATAAAATCTTTCCATTAAAATCCCACGGATCGCATCATCCACCAAGGCAAAGCAGGTCTGGGATATTTTGGTTAGTTCATATCAAGGCACCAACCATTGAATATCATCATAGCCATTTAATCTGGTGCACTCAGACCTTTGCAGTCGGATGAAGACTAGCACTTTTACCAACAATAAATACTTCCTAACGTTCATTGATGACTTCAACCGGAATACATGGGTCTATCCCATCAAGAAAAAATTAGAGGCTTTCAACAAGTTCAGGGATTTCAAGGCTCTGGTGCAGAAACAAAGTGGCTACCAGGTGAAAACCCTCAGGATATATGGTGGATGTGAATACATCTCTAATGAATTCAACAAATTTTGTAAGGTAAATAAAATTCAGAGGTAGCTTACTACCAGATACACACCCTAACATAACGGTGTAGCTAAGAGGAAGAACATAACCATGATGGAGATGGCACATAGCATTAAGAAGGTGAAGGTATTGTTGCACGAGTTTTGGGCACGAGTTCAAGAGAATGGGTTTTTCAAATACCCATATGAGCATACCCTGTACCTAAAGGCAAATGAAGTAGGGGAACTCATAATCATCTGCCTGTATGTGGACGATCTGATTTATACTCGCAATAAAACTACATTGTTTGAACTATTTATAACATCAATGAAGAAGGATTTTGAGATGATATATTTGGGGTTGATGAAGTATTTTCTCGCCATTGAAGTTGACCAATCAATAGAAGGCATCTTCATTTCTTAGGACAAGTATGCGAAGGATGTTTGGAATTAGTTCAAGATGGAGGACAACAAATCTGCCATCGCACCTGTTGCTATAGGTTTGAAGCTGAGTAAGTTGGACTCTGGCAGGAACATTGATCCAACTTTATTCAAGCAGCTATTTGGCATTCTGATGTATCTGACTACAACTTGACCAAATTTGATGTTCAGAGTCACCTTGATCAACTGATTTATGGAGACTCCAAAGGACATGGATTTAATAATTCAAATTAAACCTTCTCATGAACAATTCTCACAAATTCATAATCGTCTGAATAATGTTGTTTTGGGGACTTTATTCCCTCTAACTCCTTTTGATAGCAACATAATGTTATATTTACAATTTCTCTCCCAATCAACATTCGCTAGGGATGAAATTCAACAGGATCAAGCAATTCATTCAATTGAGGATTCTTCAAATTAATATTGGTCCTCTCACATAAAATATTACCTAAAGCTTGGTAATATGCCTTTTTGGATTGTCGCATGCTTCCAAATAGACTTTCAATCAAAAATCAATAAAATATGTCTTACTTGGAAATATTTTGTATCATTGAGGCTATGAGGGTATCTTTATTCACTGCTTAGAACCTCAAGAGTCATTTTGGATGATCGCCCAAGCACATGATGGTACGTGTGGTGGTCATTATAGTGGTATGGCCATCACAAAGTGCATTCTCTATATGGGCTATTATTAACAAACTTTAGAGTGGGATTGATGTGCTTATGTTAAGAAGTGTACAAATTGTCAACACCATGCTAATTTGACACACCTGCCTTTTCAGGCCTTACAACTTATTTAATAATTTTGACATTTTTTGGAGTGGGGGTTTGACCTAGTTGGGAATATCTCACCCCCTTCATAAATCTATAACACATTCACCATTATAACAATAGATTATTTCACAAAATGGGTGGAAGAAATATCCCTTACCAGTACAACTAGACCTCGCATTGCAGAGTTCATGTTATATAATATGATCTTTCGTTTTGGTATTCCATCCAAAAAAAAATTAGATAATGGGCCACATTTAAAGAAAAAATATGTGTGAGCTTTAATAGCCAAATATAACATCCAACATAGTTTTTCTATGCCCTATTACCAATAATCCAAAGGGCAAGTTGAGGCATCAAAAAAATAGTAATTGCCTTTATAAAGAAAAACATTAAAAGTAATCACAAATATTGGCATACACATTTACCCCTTGGCCTATAGGCCTACCACACTAGTATTAGGACACCCACTGGGGCAAATCCATTTTTACTAGTGTATGGTGCTGAGGTAGTTATACACTTAGAGTTGGAATTCCTATCATTGCACATATCCATGCAAGAGTTCATCGATGATGATACCATGCAATTTTCTCATCTATATCAACTAATATTGCTTGATGAATGATGTGTTAATGGTCTTGATCACCTATGCATTTATTATGAGCATATTAAGAGAGCCTAAAATATGAAAGTCCATCCTAGAGACTTTCAGTTTGGTGAACTTGTTCTAAAAGAGAACCAACAAAATTATAGCTTGTTGTCCCATCTACGAGACAAGTTTATGGTAAAATGGTTAGGTCCATTCATTATCACTCATCATATTGGACTTGGAACTTATCACCTAGCCTTCATTGAAGGAATTGAAGAACTTGAACCCTTGAATATCCTTCAGTTGTGACATTTTCACTTTTAAAGCATCGCATCCTAACAAAATACTCAAAGGTATCCATAAACCCTTTGGTAACCCAAAAGCCCCAATGGTATCCATACAACATTTGGTGACCCAAAATCCCCAAAGGTATCCATAAACCCTTTGGTCACCCAAAATCCAAAAAGGTATCCATAAACCCTTTGGTCATCCAAAAGCCCCAAAGGTATCCATAAAAATTTTGGTCACCCAAAAGGCCCCAAAGATATATATAAATACTTTGGTGACCACAAAATCCCCAAAGGTATCCATAAACCCTTTGGTCACCCAAAAATCCCCAAAGGTATCCACAAACCCTTTGGTCACCTAAATATCCCCAAATGTATCCATAAACCCTTTAGTGATCCAAAAATTTCCAAAGGTATCGATAAACCCTTTGGTCACCCAAAATGCCCCAATGGAATAAAATAAGCCCGTTTATCAAATGTATACACATTAATCAAAATTCAAAAATATCATTAAAACAACAAAAATACAAAAATATTACATCACATTTCATATCATTACATTATACAATCACTTGCATTAGGTATACCCACCATTGCATTTTGTATTTTAGAGTTGCTCATACATGTCTAGCACTAGGTCTGTATACTAGACATCCTTCAGAGTCAAATTTGTCAAAATTCATAATTCACACCCATCTACATTATAATTATAATTTCCATATACATCTCCAACCTTTCATATTTGTGTCTGTGTCCCTTCACCTAGTCATTTGTTATAGGGTGTCTTTAGGATTTTTAGTCACTCAACCATCTATAGTTTTATTTTTAGATTTTATATAAAGCTATTCCTGATTTTTAGAAGGTAGAGTCTTGCTCTGATTATACCTTGTATACATCAAAATACTAACACATTTTCACATTAAATATATGTTTTGCACAAGGAAATATGAAACATACAAAGTGATCTAGGTTATCTTAAGTTAAAAGTTACCTTGCTCATACCCCTATGCACATGGTTCAAAAATTTTGAGAATTAACAAAAGGACAAGGTCCTCCCTACCCAAATACAAAACAAGTAGTGGTTTTCACCACTATCAAAAATACCCAAAATAAAGAGTGGTTTTCATCACTAAAAGAAGCAAAAAGTAAAATAAACAGTGGTGATCATGAATTCCAAATCCCTTGTCAACCAAAGAAAAATGAGCGAATCCTTGGATAAATTCAAAAATAAAAGAAAATAAGGGAGTACAAAACTTAAATCCTTAGAATTCTCAACATTTTATAAACCATGAAGTGATCCTTATTACAGATTGGATGGCATCATGCATGCCTAGAAATGGCAATATCCTTATGCATGATGATATGTCTATCAAATTAGCATCATGCTTTTGTATAGACCAATGTTTGCATGTGGATAAGCTAGATTTTGGTAGCTCATATTGCCTGGTGGTCTAATCCAATTACATACAAAACTTAGGATCATGACACTCATAGGATGATCTTCAGTACAGATTCTTTGCATCAATCCTATTTGACACTAGGGTAACTTTATGCATTATCATAACAATGAAATCACATGCACACACAGAGATATTTAATATCTTGGTCATCATAGCATATCTATATGGTTAGTATATGTCTTTTAACTCATTGATTAAAGTGTTTGAGTCTCATTAAAACATCAAGGACATTCTATAACCTCTTATTATTCATTCCATTCCATACCATTTTATCACATTTTTGTTAGTTTACATTTGCACAAATCCATCACATAGCCTCATAACAACATTATAAATGAGTCAATGAATTTTATACAGTCTATGGTGCTAACATAGTGTGTTAAATAATATTCATATTTCATTATTCATATCAACAAATCATCCATTTAATTATGCATACACACATATCCATATAATCAAAAACATCATATTACAATACATGCATCCATCAAAGCATCAATAAAATAAACATAAGCATTGCACACATACAATAAAGCAATAAATAAACACATGATGACAATAAAACAACTGATATATATATATATATATATATATATATATATATATATATATATATATATATATATATATATATATATATATATGTATGTATATTTATGGGATAAAAAGCTACATCATGATCTCAAAACTACCCGTAGACTACAATATAGTGGGTCCTCAGATATCATGTTGTAAAAATCCAAAAAAAAAAAAAACTATAGAGTCTCAAAAGCTATGGTCATGTAGGACCAGAACCATGAATATTACCCCTACCCTTGGTTATCATCTATCAAAATCTCCCATATCTATTACCCCCTACCGTATCTACCCTTTATGTTAATGTAGGAGCCCCGATACTCGTAGATGACTTCCATATACCACTCATGCTACTCTACTAGGACTCACTAGCAAAAGTATGAGATGGTAATCACCCTATAAGGTGTGCTACCTCATCCTCTAAATCTCATGTTTCTGATAGCTCATCTTAATGACAATATTAGTAGTCCTCTAGTAAAGTCTGGAGCTGTGTCACCTCCTTTCGTAGCCTAACTTCCACACCACTACTAGATGCCCTTGGTCTGAGCTCCCTATCCTAACCTATGATTGAAGCATGGCTAGCTCTATCGCCTACCCCATAATCATAGTCCCCTACCCCTAAATAACTAGTGTCTACCAATTAATATCTGCCTATGCAATATACACCTATACCTATAGGAGAGCCCTATATTTAGCATAGTCCCACCACTCATGTCTCCCTCTAATCAGCTCACCATGTAGTTGTACAATAGTGGCATCATGTTTTGCCATTTGTACCTGCACCCCTTGCTCATAAAAATCATCCTCATAATAGTCCTCTTACTAATCCTTCAAATCCATGTGGTCCATCCAATCATCATCTATTTATAAATGTACATGTCACTCCTCTAATTATACCCCCTTATCAATTTGTTCATCTAATTTTGGATTCTCCTTAGCTACAGCCTCCCATGAGCCTCCTCTAACATTACAACCATAAAATCCCCTAGTTGTCCATCCTCGCACCACAGGTGAATCAAACACCAAGATTCATACTCTACTATGGTCTTCATAACATCTCTCTTAGAGGTAGTCCCCATAGGATCTACATCCTCTCCAACTACCTCCATTATAGGTAAATTCAATGTCCTCTCATTGCCATAACATAGATAGATAACAGGCTTGCTAGGTAACCCCTTGTGTAGTCTAAACTATCATAGCACTCAAGAATATGGGAAGTACTCTCGCTTAGTCCTATTAAAACCAATTAGCCATCTCTCTCACTACACCCACTAAAGCTTTATCCTAGCATCATTACATTATAGACAATATTTGTATGGTATTTAGATAACCGCATCTACCCTGAGCCATGTAAATAAATATGTAGAATGATCAATCAAACTTGCATCAAATTGGCTCTAACTCGTATATTGGTCCCAATACCATAGGATCCCATATCTCGTATACCTATCCATAATATGTGCTCACATCATCCAAGGTAGCCCCTATAGTAACTCAACGAACAGATGCTACCATCCCCACACCTGCAATAGAAAGTTGCAGCCAAATCCTTTATGTCCATGATAGTGTATCTCATACAACTCATAATAAAGTTTTTCTAGGAAAGTAGTGATCCATTTCATCACTAAAAGTCTCTCTATGGTGCACTCCACCAGTGAAAATGCCAACTCCAAAAGGTTCCATATGAACCTGACTCCTGATGAGTCTGGTAGTAGCATGTTAGAAATAAGCATCATTAGGAAGGCATGTCTCATAGTCAAGACCTCTACCTCATTGGTAGGGTACCTAGGAATATATATTTGGGGATATATTATTATATTGTATAAGTATTGGCATGGGATACACATAACCCAAGTTTGATTGTATTATAATATTATATCAAGATGCCTTCGCTAGGCAAATCTCGCAATACCTCAAGCCAGTCATATTTGAAGTATCTCTACAAAATTGTATCTCTAATATCTCGATGAGTAGATATAATTTTATTCCCCTCTATACAAATATGTATAATCTTGTATACATCCTCTAGGGTCATTGCCATCTCCCAAATCAGCAAGTAGAAGGTGTTGGTGTGAGGGTCCCATAGATCTATCAATGTAGTTAGGTATGCTTTGTCTCCCATCACTGGCTCTAGTCATGTCACTTGCTTGAGACCAATGGCATCAAGCCATTTTTAGTAATCCTCTATCAATAGGCCATGAGTGGTATTAAAGAGCATAAAAATTTGATACCGACACTTGATCACCTGGTAGGGGCAAGCAAGGTTAACATCAAAATAAAAACACAACAAAAGGAATAAAAAAGAAACACAAAAACACCTAAACAATGACACTTTGTCTTTTAAAATCATGGTCATCCCACCTAGGGATGGCCCCCAAGTTTTTGGCCATCCCACCCAGGTATGACCTCCAAATAGCTCAAGATGGTCGTCCCTTCTAGGGATGACCCCAAAATTGCCCAAAAATGGCCTTCTTGGCCACCAAAAACAAGTAAAAAACCTTACAAAAATACAAAAAAAATTAACAAAAATGCACAAAAACACAAAAAAAGGTACAAAAAATCAAATCTAATCACTAATTAGGTTCATTTACTGATATTTAGCATATTTCCTTTACAAAGAGTGAAGATAATTACACTTCAAAAAGTAACAAAATGCAGTAGCAAATTCAGCCCTTACTTGTCTCATGTTGGCTCCGTTGCTCGATGAATATGTAGGCTGGTTCATGGTGATTGTGGGATGTTTTTGGCAGTGGTATAATTCATAAAATTACTCTCCTACTCCTCACCTCTCAAACTACTAAGTCAGAAGTGCACAAATGAACCCATTTTTCAAATTTTAAGCTTAAATTACCCTACCAAAGGCACAATCATTGCAAGGTGATATGATCATAAAATATAATTACCATATCACCTTGGTATGGAAAAAACTATGCAAATTATCCCACCGTAGGATGAACACCATAAAACACCTCAAAAGCATTAGAAAAAGCAACAAAAATGACTTAAAAACCACCAAAAACATGTCAAATCCGATAAAATTCATAATGGATCAATATTGAACTAAATTTTTCATGGATGAATTGAAAATTCTCTAATGAAATCCCCAAGAATGTCACTATGGTCAGACCACTCCACAAGAACAAGGTATTTAATTCCTTTCTTCCATGAAATATCAACAAAAACATCAAAATACTCACAAAACTGAGAAATTTTACAATGGATAAAGTTGAAGGAACCCCAACCAAGTCATATGGGTCATGCGACTCATCACTTATATAATTTTACATTCCCTTATTGACTCATCACTTGATGGGGTAGTCATAATTAATTAACTCATAATTAAATTTAATAATCAAACACTTAATCATGCAAATCGTGTTTGTTAGTGAATCATTGCCAAAATCAAACATGCCCCTACTTGGGATAGAAAACAAACAAAAATTTCAATTAAAAAAAATCTTGGAACATAGAAGTGTGAAGGATCATAGGCCTCACCTCTTCATGATTGAAAAATTTCCAATATTAAGTAAGCATGATGCAAAATTTTATACTTGAATCAGGTCCTTTAACTCATAAAAAGTAAGGATTCAAGGATGCATGCTCTTTCCATGATTAGGGCATTTAAATTTAGTTAGGTTACTGAATATTCTTAATAATTTAACATTTTAGTCATCTATTTTTACTTTGTGTTATTTTTCACAAAATGTATCCCAAAAGGGGTATCTATAGACACTAAAATCGCATCAATCTGATTAGACTGCCAAGACACATTGTAATCGACATTATATAGCCCCCTTGGGCAACCCTCAAAGATTAAATAGTGGTCCTAGCTGCTTTTGGGAGGTTCTACCCCACCTTTGGTAAGTTTTGGTCCATGTAGGCATGTTCGTCCCACTCTAGGATGACCATAGTTCATGGTTGTCCCTCCCAAGGACGACCAATAACAACCATTCTTGGGTGGGATGGCCATGGCCTTTGACCCTTAAAAAGTCAAAGGTGAGACAAATGACACTCATATTCTGCCATTTAGCCCACTCATTGAAGCATTCTAGTCTAAGGGTGCATAACTCCCATGACAAGCAGTAAATTGGAGGTCCAAATTGGATATTCCTCCCCCTCCAATGCATGGAAATATTTGGATAAATGGTGAAACTTTCCTCACATGGCCAAGCATGCCCATTTGATCATATGCTCACTTGAGCTATAAAATGGAGTCATTCCACCCAATTTTAGAGAGGATTCTTTGCAATATTTTTCAACGAAGTGTTGCTAAGATTTATCCTTGTTTTATCATGTGTATTCCATTGAGATATCCATATAGCGAAGAAGGTTTTCAAGTGATTCCAAAACACACAATTCATTTACAAAACGGACATATTTTAGTGAATTAGATCCTAAAATTTGTTAACAACACCTCGAGGTGTATTTTGGACCAAATCATAGAGGAATTAGCTGTAAAAACCACCAGATTTAGATGGCACACCTAGGGATGGCCACAAATCTAAGGACACATACTCTTCTATTTTTGTATAAATTAATTCTAGCATATATTTTATACCTTCTATCAAGTTTTAGTGAAATTTTGAATTATTTTACACTTGTTATTATGCATTTCTTGTTTTATAGTCCTAAATGGCACACCTAGGGATGACCACATATTTGTGTATAATTTTATTTATGTTCTTGCTTAGATATTTTTTGGACTACATTATATACATGATATTAATTTTTGGTAGAATTTGGAACAATTTTGCATCATCTATTATACATTTCCTATTTCAAGATCATTATCACATATATCTCTTTGATTACATTTCAATCCACACGTGCTATTAACAAATCAGATTTCTCTATTTGTAGATCCAGGTATCACAATGCATAGGGAAGAAATATCAAGTCAGAAAATCGATAGAACATTATGGTGGCATCGAAATCCCACTCTTGAATGATTCATGAGTGCGAGGAAGACGCTGGAGTGCACCTAAGTTTCTAAAGGATTTAATATTTTGGTATATTTGTAATGAGTGTATCAATTTAGAGCCCTCAAGGGGATGTTTTGTAATAATTAATTTGATAAATCAAATAATAAAAAGAGGAGCCCCATTTATTTCACTTATTTATCTCATGCTTAATTAAAATGTTGCTTTTTTAGTACTTAAATTAATACAACAATAGATGCATTTCATTTCTCCTTGGCATGTGCATCATTTTTCTGCTCTATAGAAAGGGTCTCAAAATATAACAAAATACATGAAATATTAAATGAGCACCATAGAAGTATAGAGCTAATCCAACATCTGATAAAATAATCCTATAATCCCACCTCATTCCCAAAAGAAAACTGAGCACCCAAATTTGAACTAATAGAAGAAACCTTGAGGGCACTTAAAGAACAAATAGAAATTAAAATATACCTTCCTAAATAAATCTAGAAATCAAACATTGTAGCACAACGATGGAGTATTCCTAGTAGGGAGGTGTTTTCCAGAGGTCAGAATGATTAGTAGGTTAAATCCAACTCACTTACCAAATCGTATGGTCTCATGCTCACTCAAACTACCTGTGTACGAACTATGATCTCCTTGTATGGCCCTTAATTACCTACATTGTATGATTTAAAATTATACAATGTCAATATGGTATGATCTTGTACTCATAAAAATGGGTAATTGCTATTTTGGAGGCTGACATACACAGTTTTGTAATCTATCAAGTCGATTTCCAAAAACTGCCAAATCGGGTAAGTTTTTGTTAATCATTTGATTTACAAAATCAAGACAAAGTGTTTTGTATTATTTGTACATAAGTTGATTTACGATATGTATGAAATAATGGTACAAAATGGCATTAATTGAGATGCTTCACTACTCCAATATCTCTCTGGGATGTTTTGTAATGGTTTAATAGCCCAAATAATGCAATCTCCTTCATAGGTAAAACATCCTAACCAGACTGGTGAGAGATTCCATACTATTTTCTATGCTTAGAAATAATAAAATGCTCTTGAATATGTCTTTATAAATACCCTAATTCTCCTAAATCATTCTCCATGATCCACCAGTGCCAATCTTCCTAAACAAGTTGCAACAATGCATAAAACTAACATATAACAGTAAGATAGAAAATACAATTACATAATATCAATCCACAATTCATTATCCATCCTTATCAAGATCATACATGATCATCCACAATGTACTTATGCTCATTATTTTCTATATATTCGATTACAATATGGAAAACTATCTCAATGTAATTGCAATAACTCGGGAATTACAACTATAAGTACTTAACTCTCTATTATAGCAACCAATAACCAGTAAACTAGTAGCAAGACCTACAAAATTAAAAATGGGGCCGTATATAACATTTTCTAGGCCATTCCAAAGTGGTTCCTAAGACAATCTGTTATTCACAATTGCCCATGTAAAACTGAATGCATTATTTTGGAAATTTTCCTAAGTTTAACACCTTACTTAGCAAATCCATGCACCATTTCATATTGAAATTACATTTCCTTTGTATTTAAGTGAATTCCAATGTTCCCTGTATGATTTTATAGTGCCTCATACAATCTTCCAATATAGCTATACAATGTTTCCGTTGACTGTACGATTTTATCCCCATTGTACGGTTTACGAAACTTGAACAAATTGTCACAAAACTATCAAAATTGAGTAAATTACTTCTTCTAGGAGGTTGATTTGATACCTACATCTACCCTCCCATTTATTTTGGTTGGTGTCCTCATAAATTGTTTCTAATTTTTACTCTCTGCTTCATATTATGCTACTATAGCTATTAAGTCCTTAACCTGTGACTTGTACATATCTGATTCATTCCTTATCTTGGTTTCATAGCTTCCCATTTTGATATATTTGGCTCCGTGAAGGTTAGACTTATCCTTGGTAGCTTTCATAAAGTCCATCATCTTATTTTCTCATTCAAAGGCACTCTTCTTCAACTTCCCCTTCCAATGAGATTATGCTCAAGCAACCGCTTGGAGTTCTTCATTCTTTCCATCAATGGTATCTAAGTGGTGTTTAATATCTACTTTCAAAGCTTGAACGTGGTCTTATTTGATATTAATCTAAGATTAATTAACTAAGACCATCTCATTTATCTTCTTACTATCCTTTTTTAGATCCTCTATATTATTGGTTTGTGTAGCTATCTGCTCATTCCTTTCGGCAAACTCAACTGTCATCTGCTCATCTCTTGCTTTGAGTTGTGCCTACAACTCCTTGCTTCTATCCTCTACCATCTATGAGATCCATTTCTAATCATATTAAAGTGTACTAATCCTATATTTAGACTCAATTTTGAGGCCTGATAGATCCTCCTTCAACTTATTTATTCTCTCTTCCACCATAGTTCGACTCTTCTGCATTTCTTCTTCAATTGCGGCCAATTCCTTTTGAGTGGTTGTAGTCTCTTCCTTCTGCTCCTCCTTGAGCTGATGAATTTATTCTAATATAATGCTCAACCACTCTATCCAATGTGTTAGGAAGTTCAACTTCCTCAGGGTGATGTTCACTCCGGTAGCGACCCTCCTATACTCAAATTCTATCGTATTGGTGGGGTAGCTTGGATAACTAATTCTATCCAAATATATCCTTAGGTCCTTCCTATAATTCATGACCACTCCTTCTGGCAAGTCTTCTCTTCCCAAAATTGTTGGTACCTCTTCCCTAGGTAACGTCCATGGATTCTATGTGTGAATGTCTGCTATCTTCCTTATGTGTTCCACACTATTCACCCATTTCATTATCTTCTCCAATTCTAGAGACACTTTTTCTTTCCACAACTTCATTTATCCCACATGGTCGATGCTAAATTCTAATATAGCACTATTCATCACATGGTATAACTTATTAAAGAAATGTTCCACCTTATCTTCTACTCCTTGTGCCTCCTCTTCTGTTGTAACTCTTTGGAATCGTGGTATTTCTAGAAGGTAACTGGACTGCATGCCTCACAATTCTTCTTCTATAGGAGTTCTTAAATCTTCTTCCTCCCTAATGTGGCTAGAGCTTCCACCTAGCTCTCGATGTGCTCCCTCTATATCTATCTTTTCCTGAGGTGGGGATTGTTTTACAACTTTCTACTCATCCTTGCTATCCATAATATTCACAATCTCCTCCTGATATTATTGATGTTCAACTTGTTTTTGAGTATTTTCCACTTTTCTTGAGCCCCCTTGTTGCTCCTTGGTATTTTCCTTGACTACTTCCTATTCCATGTTGCTCACCTGTTGTTCCTCCATCACTTCTTCTTCTTGTATTTGTTGTGCATCTCTTGCTATGACATATTAAGCAACAAGTGATTCTTTCTCGATTGGTACTTCTATGTTCTCCAAAACATCTTTCTTATTGGAGCTTCTTATTACAATCTTGTAACAAAGCTTCTTCTTGGGCTCTCCCTCTATGGTAATTATTCCTACTCTCACTTCGTCCTGGGTAGTGACTATACCATATTGCCCTACCTCAATTCCTTTAAAGAAATCAGAGGCATCCATCTTCTCAAACTATGAAAATATTTTTGGGGATTTCATTATTCTCTCTGCCCCTGTCCAGTACAACTCATCCAATTGCGTCACATCTGAGTTTGACTATTCCTTCTCCTATACTTCCAAAAATGGTTTGCTTGAACTTATTTCCCACTGCCTTATCATCATTATTTGTATGTGATTGCTCTCCATTTCCTGAATGAGAGGCTTCTCCTGCTACCTTTGTGTTGGTACTTTTTCTAGTTCTGGCTCCAACTGTCTAAAATATTTTCTTTGAAGGTTTACATCAACATCTTACTTCAGAGATGTATCTCCTTGAGCTTCACTCTAGTGTTGTTCGCTCCGTTCATAATTTCTCCAAGGTAGTCTTAGCTAGAGGTACGACCTTCAACCATTTTAATATCATCGATTGGTCTGTCCTGATTTCTCTAGGTGACATCAAACTAGAGAATTGCATTCTTGTTACTATGACTACATTTTTTAGCAATTCAATTGTATGGAAGGTCTTCCTAAAATTATTTGGTCTCTTATTTAGTGCCTCATGCATTCTTCTTTCTAGATAGGTACCCCAATCATACAAAATTTCCTTGGTGATACCCTATGCATATGGTTCCATCCACATTGGCATCTTCATCGCCCTTATATCCCCTAACAGTCGAGCCATAACTGTATTCATTGCACATGCCCAATGTTCTCCTCACAGCTGGCTCTATTTTATTTCATGCATCCTTGTACCTAAAATATTTACCTCTATCAGTGATTTGATAGTGGTCATAGTGGTAACAAGATGGTATATCTCTATTGGGTCTACTAGATTTTTCACAATATCCATACCATCCTTCGGCAATCCAAATGTTTTACAAAAAGCCTCTACTCAAATTTCCACTCTAATGTACCTCTTGTCCATAGTGACGTATGCCACTCGAATTGCTACATTATATGCTTGAACTATATGTACAATATAGTTCTGGAAGAATACTTGGTGGAATGGTGGGATCTACGCAATAATCACCACATGCACATCCTTGAATGTCTTGATGAGTGTCACTAATGATTCATAATTTAATCATTATACTTGTTAATCCAGGGTGGTGTCCAATGGATGTATGTGATAGAAGATGTGAAAAATTAAGGATCATATCATTTAGATAATGGTTTTATTAGTGGAATAGTTAGATTTTGGGGTTTGATGTCACCTCTAATATAAAAAATGAAATTGACTCCTATTTACCCTTACAGAATGGAAATTGCAGGAATTAAAACTTTGCAAGAAAAGGAAACTATCTACTTTTAAAAAATCTAAATTGATAGAAATAAAATATTGCAAAAATTGAAACAATGGAAAGTAAACTTGGATAATTGAAAGTCACACTTTGCATAAATTAAACCTAGTTATAAGAAAATAATTCAAAAGATAGGAATCAAAATGTTGCAAAACTAGAACAGCAGGAAATTAATTACACAAAATGGAAATGCAAAAATCTAAGGAACAACTTTTGAAATTAGGTAATATAAAAAAATGTTGTATGATGCAGGGATCTACTCTAGGTTTTCATCTATCATGCATTAATCATTAAAAAATGCAATCTAACACAACTAATAATATGAAATATAAACTGTCAGGTTCTTGCTAGTTTGCTACAACAAGAAATAAGCAAATAAACCTATCAAAGTTGTTCCTTCTCTTGGGCCTGGAAGTGGCCCTTTCTCCCTAAACTAGAAGAAGGTCGAAATAACTGTTGTAAAATATCTAAGTCTCACACACATTCACTTAGAATGCAAACAAAATGGAAAAATTTCACCTTTATTGATTCTACAGTAGCATTACAATAGTGCAGGAAAAAGCCTATAAAATACTGCTCTGCTGCAAAAACTTACAATGCCACAATACCATAATTCTTATATATCTACATTTATATTATATATGCTTAACCGAATGGGAGATAGATTATTTATATTATTCTATTACAATGCTAATATGAGTTGTTTTTCAAGGATTACAATTGTCTTCCTAGAATGCAGGAAACTGTTCTACTATAGCTTATCCATTTCCTTTTTTGGGCTGCATCCACTGGAAGAAATGCACTATAAAAGGTAAGACAACCCTTATATAGTTACAATAAAAATTTTCTCACTATTTTCCACCTTTTTGACTTGTTTGTGGATGATTTTGACCAAAACTATTTCTGCTCCGCTCATTTCGGAGTTACTCCGGAATATTAGGTAGTGTAACAGTTCTAGCACTTATCCATGCATCATATGTGCAGGATAGTGGTTTTGACTGAATAAAAAATCTCACTTTATACCCAGAAGACCTATTTAATAGTTGGCGCATGCTGGAGCTAACCAATTCCATGCCATGCTATTCATGGATAGCTGGTTGGAATTTATATAGTCAAATCTTGTTTCCTACACAGTCAGATTATTTTGAACAGGGAAAGCAAATGGAATGATTTCAGAATTGAATACATATCAACACCTATTATTACAACTTTAAATAAATCCTAATTTGCTAGATAATTCAGCTGAAATAGGTCAAAAATGCAGAAAAATAGTCAAAACAAAATATATGCTCTTCAACATTTAAAACATGTAAATACTAATACATAATGCATTATATCACCATAATTAGCATAAAAACATAACATAAGATGTTTCAAATAGTTTATAGGCTATCAAAAATAGTCCATGGATGAGGCAATTCCTAGCCTCATCATGTCATCCTCCAGAGATGACCCCTATTCTTCTCCTCATTCCACCACTTCCTACACGCATATGCTCTGTGTTGTACAAATACAATTTTCGATACTTCTACCTGGCATTCCTACTATCCACTTCTCAAGTGTTTTTTAGGTTCTTACACATGTACCTCACTCCTAAATTCTCTCTGTGAGGTTAATTCTTGGGTAATTCTTCCCTCTCTATGCCTCGGTGGTGTTCTTTCCAGGTGTGCCTACCAATGTTGTTGTCCCCTCCACAACCTATGTCCTCATATTCTCCAAGGCTGATTACCACACCTTTCGCAGGACTAAAACTGACACCCTTGGTGCTACTATGGGTATAACTATCTATCATGTAGTGGACCTGGTGATATCTCCACCTGATTAGTTACGATCCACCTTAACCAACATCCAAATTCTTCCGTTGAGATCATTCCTTCAGCATCTCGATGATTAGCTCAACCTTCTCTTCTGTAATCAGAAGCATACCAATAATTGTACAACCTGCTATAAAATTGTACAGTGTACAATTTTATGTCCCTTGTGCAATTTTACCTTTCTCCATCTACTCTGGATTTATATAATGTTTTGTAGTTCTTTTCGAACCTGTCAGTATTCAAACTATTATACTTTCTTCAAAATGTACAACTACAACCTGAAATCATACAAGGTAATAGTACTTCGTACGATGTCACTTTATGGCTTCCCCATTTATAATTTGTACGATTCCGTATAATCCTTTGAAAACTGCCAAAAATGGCAAGAAAACCTCTGGACTACACTATTATTTTTGGAAATCGTATTGACTGCTCCCAAAATTTTCCAGTACAAATTTTTCAACCCCAAGTGATGAAAATTCAAAATTTTGATCTTCTTTGTCAAATCCTTCACAAACCCATTTTCTAAATTGCCCCGATCTACTCTTCTAGTTCTTTTCTACAAAAAATCCTCAAATCCTCCAACCATAGCACAATTTTCTTTAACTTGATGAAATTTTGGATATATTGTATGGTTGTATGGACTCTATTTTCCTTCCCCCACGGTTCTTAGCTTGCTTTCTTCTAGATTCCTACATTATTTTAGGGTGCTAACCTTTCATTCTTTTGCAATTTCAATAATCTGACCACCAATTTCTACTTTCTCCTACTCTAATAGCAATCTTCCACTCCTAAATCTATACAATGATGTATTATGATGTCATTTTGCTGTTATTCTTTGAAAAATGATTTCCTCCTTTTTATGGAGAAAACCCTAATTCCTCTCTCTCGGGTCAATTTCTTGAAGCTAAAAAGACTCTCTGGTACAAAATTTAAAATGGGTCATCAATTTTAGAGTGCTGGTGAATATTTATCACCCATATAGTCTTCTTTCATCAATTGTATGCTTTCCCCCTTCAATATCCAAAAAAAAATTCAAATTTTGCATGGTAATTGTGAAATTGTTTATCTTATTTCCCTTTAAAGGAGTTTTTAAAACCCTAACTGAAACCCTAACCGTCAAGAAAATCTAAAATGGTGCCATATTGTATGCTTTTTCATATCCACCATTAGATGATTGCCAACTCAGTAGTTGGTTTTAAATTTTTTGTCTTTTATCCCCTGCTCTTTCCTCCAACTATTGTTTTCTCCCACTCATGCTGCATTAAATGGGTAGTTGAAAATCATACAACATGGGTCAAATCATAAAATGCACGATCCAAATAATACACATGGATTTTTTTACGATTTAACATGTCATTATGTCCATGTTAATTGTATGATTTTTCAATTTTTATAATTTCCAATCATAATTTTTCCACTTGTACGATCCTTAGAAAAATTTGGCTTTCTTTTTCTCTAGAGAGGCCGCCATTTTCGATTTTCAACCTCGCCCTTCTTAATTGCGTCCTGAGGGATTTTCACAACTAAGGCACTTTTTTTTTTTAATTTTCTCTTTTTTTTCTTCTCTTTTTTTTTGCACCTAGTCTATTTACACTTACCATCTTGGTAACCGCACAATGACATTCACTTGTACAATCCCATCTAAATATTGACCTTGAGGTTTGACCATCACATTTTGGTTAGTGATATCCTCTTCTACCTCTCGTTCCCTTGCTTAGCTTTTATCTACCTATGATGTTGTTGTCTATTCAGTTCCTCTCCTATAATGTGTATAGTTTGGAATTGTACAATGGCAAGTTGGAGTCTCCTCTCCTAGTAGGTCTTCTTCTCACCGTGCAGGTAGTTTATCCCATTGTGGTGGTGTCCTCACCACTCTACTACTATTTGAGTGACTTCTTCACCTATCTACATGGATCATTTTTGGCTCCAAACTTGGTGATCAGGTTCATTGGTGGTATAGGTTTCTATATTCTACGAAGTGTACCCTTCCTCTTATAGCAATATTTTGACCACGTGGGTATATTCCCCTTCCATTTACTCTTGGAATGAAACTTCCCTGCACTATTGGTGATTCCTCTCTTACTTGGGGTAATCACTATTACCCTCTTCTCATTGGGGTCCTTGTCTTATTAGGGGTGGTTTCCCTATTGTGCGTCTTCTTACCAAGTTTCGTAACATGCCTCTTATTTTGGGTATATCTCTCAGGTTTCATACCTAATTCATACATTCTAACATACTATCTCCTGGCAATATAGGAGTAGATATTCAGAATCTTCCTCTTCCTCCACCTTCTCTTATTGTAACATCATTAGGGTATCGATTGTTCTCTGGTCGTCTACCTCTCCGTCTTCCTCGTTGGAGTATCATAGGTCCGTGTCAAATTCTCCCTCTTGTCCCTCAGTTATCATGAGTAATTTCTACCAACTCAATATTATCTAGTGGAATCTGATTAGGTGACATCTACCACAAGGTTATGATTCTTCTATCGTCTTGTACAAAGCAACACCTCCATCTTCTTTCCTAAAATGATCTCTGGGAGGATGAAGATGCCAATACTTATCTATATTCATTAGAAAAGTTTGTCTCAGAGCTAGAATCATTCCGACCATCTTCCCTTTGTTCTGTCCAATTGATTGGTAAATTCATAACTCTCTCCAATCATCAAACTTTCCTTCTTTGTCTTCTTAGTTGTTGGTGAGCTATTATATATGCTTGTGTATCACTACCACATTTATCCTCTTGTATTCTTTCGGATTGCCTTGGTCTCAATGCTTTGATCAAAATATTACAATCTCTCTAAGCATTATGGGGATTCTTCGATTGATCATCATATCTACTAGGCTCTCCTACCAATCATGACATTCCTTCATTACTAGAATCCATCATATATATTGCATTGAAATTTGGGTGATGTGGTGGTCTCCTCTATGTCTCGCTAAAGTAATTTTGCACCCTCCTTTATTGTTGGCTACTTGCTTTGTGGAAATGGTGAACTTGTGCTTGTGCATTCATTTCCTCCACTGGATTTAAGCCCTCCACCTCCTCAGATTCACTTCCAATATCTTACAGTCTAGCTACCATTTGTTCATCCAATATTTGTATGATACCATCCAACTCTTGGATGACTTGTGATATCAACCTTGCATTGTGACTTCATAATATTTTATACTCTTCTTGTAACTATTGAGTTTGCATCCTCATCCTCTATTGTAATAGCCCTATCTGATCCAATCAAAAAAATTTTGCTAGTTCCTCATCTATCATCTCCTCCCTAGCATCCTATGTAATTTCCATCTCAAACGTGTTCACTCTATCTTCATTGTGCACTATTAACCTTATCCTTCTTTGTCCTTCTGACTATCGAGGTAGTTCCTTGTGTTATATTTATGGGTACCTCGTATTTGAAGCTCTTGCTAATAGCACCATATTATTATAGCCTCTTGGTGCTGGAGATATCCACTCCTCTCCTTCTCGTATGGTTCCATCAACCCTTCTGATGTGTACTCATAACCTTCTTCTTTCACAGAGTTGAGGTGTCAACTCTTGTTGTTCAATTATTGGCTATATTTCCTCACATTTTGCATATAAACATGCGATTCCCAAATTAGGATCCTCCTACGATGGACCTGTCTCATGATGAGCCTCATATTGAGATTTCGCTCATCTTCTTCGATCAATCTCTTCTGAAGAAATTAATAAACACTCTAATTTGTAAGGATTCAAATTTGACCCATTTACAGTGTCGAGTACCTGGAGAACCTTTCAAATTCTATAGCCTAATTGATCCATTACTCATTAATTCAATAGCTTTATAAGGACCAAGCCATAATTTCTTCAACTTACTTGGTTTGATTTATCTCTTCCCATTAAAATTTAGAACCTAGTCCCCCAGACTAAGTTCCAACATCCTCAATTTCCCATTATGCCATGACTCTTATTTCATATAACTTGGTCAGTGTCATTCATTGTTCCTCTAAACTTTCTTGATCCCCTAAGTGATGCTCTACTGTGACTCTCAAACTCGGTATTAAGAACTCGAATAGAACCACTACTTCTTGACCATACATCAATTAGAAATGTGTATGTTCTGTATACCCGCAAAATTGATGATAACTTTTCCTCCTAGTCTACTCCTTCTATTCCATATGATTTATACAGAGTAGATACTAAAACTTTATTGGTTGCTTTCGCCTGCCCATTTGCTCTAGGGTAGTATAGACTGGACAGTGAGTGTAAAATCTTAAACTTTATCATCATCATCTTGATAATATCATTAAAAAAGAGTCCTCCAAGGTCACTTATTATTCGTAGCAGAATACTGAATCTTGTGATTACCTGCTTGTACAAAAATCTCATTATACTTTTGGTTGAATTATTAGGTAATGCTCTTAATTCTACCCATTTTTTAGGTATTTCTTTGTCACTATGATATATCTGCACTTTCATATCTGAGATGTCTTTAATGGTCCTATGAAGTCCAAGCCCCAACGTTCAAACAAATATTGTGGTTGTGATGGGTGTAAGGGCATAAATTCCCTCTTGACAAGTTTACCTGCTCTTTGGCAAGTATTGCAAGCTTTTACATGTTCTTTAGCATCACTATACAGTGTGGGCCACCATAGACCTGCTAACAATATTTTCCACACAGTCGCATCTAGTCCCATATGTCCCCCTACTAAGCCTGTGTGGGCTTATTTCAATGCCACCTTGACTTCTTCCTCTATTACACATCTACGCAAGATACCATCACTTACCATATTGTATAGTAATATTGCTATTATTTGGAAGGGTTATGACTTCAAAATTATTTTTTTCTTTTCAATTGTCATCATCTCTTGTGGCAACTCACTTGTGGATAGATATTGGCCAACCAACTTGTACCATGATGGAACAACATTTATGGAAAATAGTTATGCATTTGGAAATTCATTAGGAACTCTTGTTCCTACAGGCTCCCCTGATTGTATCCATGATAACTAGTATGCAATCATGTGTTTCTTACCAGGTCTTACCACTACTCAGAATACGAACTCTTGGAAAGTGACGAGCTACCTACTAAATCGTCCTTGTATTACTGGTTTGTTTATTAAGTACAATATATCTTGAGGATCAATGTAGAACGCAAAGGGGTTTTCCAGTAGGTAATACCTAAACTTTTGGACTGCATATACCATACCCAAGGCTTCCCTTTCTATTGTACTATAGTTTCTTTCTGGTCTTGACAAAAGGTGACTAGCAAAGAAAATTGGTTGATCTTGCTTAAACTATCCTTCCTATGCTAATGCACATCCAATTGCAAAATTTTAGGCATCAACATGGACAAGGAAATTCCTTATCCTAACTAGGAAACACCAAAATCAGACTACTCACCAATTTAGCCTTTAATTACTTGAAGGCTCCTTGGTTCTCCTCTATCCATCTAAAAGGAATATTCATTTTCATCAAAAAATCTAATGGATATGATACATGGGCATAATTTATGATAAATCTTCGATAATATCTTGTCAAACCAGGAAAGGTTTTGAGTGAATTCACATCAAAGGGTTCTTTCATGTGCAATATCACATGAATTTTGTTAGGATCTGTCTTCAATCCTTCACTGCACACAATGTGTCCTAATCATTTTCCATATGGTACCATAAAAAATTTGTTTGCTACTTTTAGTGATATCTTTGTATTTCTGCACCTCCTCATACATCCACTAAGAGCAGTAAGATGCTCCTTGATCTTCCCATATATGGACCAATCATCTAAAAATGCTTTGAATTTTCCTATTTCCAGCTGATCAAATATATACAGTATGATACGCTAAAATATAATTAGGGAATTACAAAGCCCAAATGGCATTCGATTATATGCATATATGCCATTCTCCATAATAAATGTGGTCTTCTTCTTATCCTCCTTGGTGATGCTAATTTGGTTGTATCCTGAGAATCCATCTAGAAATGAATAGCTCTCATGTCCTACAACTTCTTCCAAGAGAGAATTTGTGAAGGAAATCGGGAAGAGATCCTTAATGGTTAGACTCCTAAATTCTATGCATATCCTAATATTATCTACTTCCTTCTTAAAGGTGATCACTATAGGTAAAATCGATTCACTGTTTGTCACCCTGAATATGATTTATGCTTCCAACATCTTTTCTATATCCATGTTTACTAATGTTGCATACTTTGGGATCATTCTATATGGCCTTCTCCTTACAGGTTGAGTGCTAGGCATTAGTGTAATATTATGGACATATAATTCCGATGGGATTCCTTTCAGATCCTTATATGTCCATGTGAAGACATCCTTATACTCCAAGAATATCTTGAAAGTTGTTTCCTTCAATACCGAATTCCAATAATCACCACAATGGACCATCCTAGGTTCCTCCTCCATTCCTATATTGATGTCCACTATCTTATGTCCTTCATACTTGATATTTTTCATCTCACTCGTGGCTTTCATTACATTGTTAGAGTGTGTTGGTATTTTATCAATCTTTGCATCTCCCACTGTATAGTCCATAAAACTTTTTGGAAAGTCCACTTCTTTTTTGTTTCCCTCTTAGTTTCTTTACTGAATTTTGGTTTATCTTATTTTTATTTGATATCCTTTGACTCAATACAAAGGCAGTCGGGCTAAAAAATTCCATACTCCATTTACCAATGAAGTAGTTTGCTCTTAGATTATGCTTCATATTCACTACATTCATCTAGGTATAACATTCCCTCTTCATCAGGTTCAAGCCCTTCATACCATGAGGAGTTTTCCGATTCATTGGTTGTAGCTACATCTTCACTAACTCTTTGATTAGCTAGATTAATCATGTATTTATGTTGTCCTTTATTAAAAGTGATCTGATTCTTTCCCCAATTGTTATTAACTTTGGCTACTCATAGCCAACCTCTCCCTAGTAGAGCATTATATGCAGATTTTTGCATTGTAATCACAAAAAAATCCAAGACAAGTTCTTGTTCATCTATAATTACTTGTTGTGCTGTTAAAACTCCCTTTACGTCAATACCATTCTGGTCAACCCTGTATAATTAGAATCTCTGTGTCCATAGCGATGGAGTGCCTAGTTCTATCCAAGTTCTCTCAGGTAACACATTGATGCTTGATCCTCCATCCACGATAATTTGTGTCAAAATATGTCCTAAGATATCCATATGTAGTGATGCACATTTATTTTCCACATAAATCATCAATATCGCAGGATCCATAAATTGATCTTTGCACTCTTCTTCTTGGATTGGTTGGCTCTATACCTCCATCACCTTTTGTGGTTGTAATTATTCCATAATTACCTTTTGCAATTCTGGGATAGCTTCTAGCAAGTTGGATACTTTAAGTTCCACGATGGTATCCAAAACGTGTGCTTCCAAATTTTGCACAACTATCTCCTGATCTTATGGTTTTCTCAATTATTTTTCTATTCTCGATTCTGCTGGTTTGGTTTTCTTAAATTTTTCTTGCAATATTTTATTTTATACTTTCCAAAGTTGCTTTTCTTTTTTTGGCTCCGAATATTTATCCTTTTTAGCCCGATTCCTTGTCATGGCTAAAACTTCCTGAGTTTCCTCCTTAACTTGAGGAAATTCGATGTCCAAATAACTAACATTTTATGGGTTACTCAAAATCACCTACTTTGGACAATTATCTTCATTGTGGTTCCCCAGACCACACCATAGACACATGTATGTAATGCTTATTTGCGGTATCCCTTGCATTGAAGGTGCAAGAAATTTTTTCACAAAATGCCCTCACTCTTGGTAATTGCAATATTTTATGACCGATCTACCTTCCAAGTCTTACTATAAGTGAATTTGTCCTCCTTATTGATTACCTTGGTTTTATCCCCCACATCATCTACTATTTTTGTTACCACCACTTGTTGCTTTTTGCCCACATCCTTGGGCCTTTGGTTTCTCTTCTTGCTCCTGGATTGACAGTATCTATGGGTGTACGCTTGCATTATAGGGATAGATTGTTACCTCATGGCCCATCACATTACAAATATAGCAATAGTCATTCTTCAGATATTTCATATTTGTATGTCCCTCTATTTTACATTTTGTGCACCACAACTCATTCATGTTTGGCTTGATATTTTGTTCTCTTACCATCTTATCAAATTCTTTGTGAAATGATGCTACCGTCCTCTAAATAGTGTCATCTTATTCACTATCTGAATCCCTCGACTTGGGATGAGATAAGATTCCTATATACATTTATTTTTATTTGCTCTCAAATTTATTTACATTTTAAAGTGCTTCCTCATATGTTTTAAATGGTACTGCTTTCATATTTTTCTTATATTTTTGTAGTAACCCATATACAAACCACCATTTTACTAGAATATCTGCCAATGACATCTGCATCTTATCGACTAATTGCTTCAGCCGATAGTTGTAGGTTTTCACACCCTCATCAGCTTTCTGTTTTGTCACGCAAAGCTTAGTAATAATGTCTCCATCATATTATAAAGGTCATAATTCTTTGATGAACTTATCTTTTATCTGATTCCAATTTTGAAAATTAACTTTATTTTCTCTCTTTAGGTACCAATCTATTGGCAATCCTCATAAGGTAGCAGGAAATAGGATTACCCAATCCTCTAGTCTATCTACATCATTTTCTATCCAAATAGTTATGCAAGTCCCTATATGTTGTGTGGGATCTTTCTTACCCTCACCTGAGAATGGTGGACATATTTTTTTGGTTGTTGTGTTAGCCATTTTAGGTGAATCATCACTCTCAATTGAGGTATCTCATGCAATATCCATCAAATTTATCCTTGGAGGTGTCTTACTCCCATTGTCGTAAAAAGTGTCAATTCGAGGTATCTTATTTTATCCCACCACTCGGTGACCAAATTTGTGTGCATCTTCAATTTGTGACCTCCTTCACTGGTATTATGGAGATAGTCTTGGTCTATCCTCTTGAGTCATCAAATCATGCTACTCTGGTGCTTGAATCCCATCCTATACACCCCTTTGCAACCCTTCTATCACTTCCTCAGGCCTTACCATACACTTTCCATCATCTTGCACTTTTTCTTTGTCAACCTTCTCCTCTATGCTTGGTGGTTCTATATCCTCATATTCTATTTCAACCAGCAATGCCTCAAAGTCTCCTTTGGATGTCCAAACTTGCTCTATCTCTAGTTTGTGCATACTCTAATATGAGTTAGTTGTATTTACTCTTTGAGTAATCCTTGTGCTCGTTCTTACTAGAATTTTGTCTCATGGTTCTCACCTCCCATGGCTTTGTGTACTATTTTACGTCATAAAAAAATCACCTCCAGTCTCAGTATTCAACTTTTTCCAAATTTGACTTGTTTTTAACAAAAAATGCCAGATTTGATAATGCAACGACACAAAATATAGCATAGTTGTGGAGTATTCCTAGTAGGGAGGTATTTTCTAAAGGTTAGAATGATTAGTAGGCTAAATCAAAATCACTTACCAAATTGTATGGTCTCATGCTCACTCAAACTACTCGTGTATGAACTATGATATCCTTGTACGACCCTTAATTACCTACACTGTACGATCTCAAATCGTACAGTATTAAGATGGTACAATATTGTACTCAGCAAAACTAACAATTATTATTTGGAGGCTTTTGTACATAGTTTTGTAATCAATCGTCGCTTGTGCTACCAAGCGCTTGGTGAGTTTTTAATGCTTCAGTTGGTCTTATTACAAGGTCTGCCCTTTTATTCTTAAGACATGTAAATCCTCTCTCTTCTCTTAATACGGTGCACGAATTTCTTTTTCTCTCTTGGGAATTCGACTTGCATGGATAATTTGAAATAAAAAATCTTACCCCCATTTATATCTTTTTCTATGCACTCCAACATGTTGATGCTTTTCAATTCAAATTTTAATTCAAATTTTAAACTTAGACTTATGGCACCTTTAATATTTATTTAAAACAAAATTTTAACCTATGGTTAAATTTTTTAAAATTTAAATAAATTAAATAATAACCTTTACAACTGCCAAATGGGTCTTTTGAGGATTTATATTTTAAAGACACCTTGGACCTTTTTTTTCTTCACTTCAACCTTTAGCCCGAAATATTATAATATTAAATATTATAATATTATTATTTCCTTTTAAATTTGCTTATCCTTCATTTTAATCTTTTAGGCCGCTTTAGGCATATAATATTAAAATAAATATTAAATCTTATTTCTTTTAATCTCTTCCTTGACTTTTGGAAAAACCACCTGATGAAATTAATGATGATGGAACTTGAACATCAATTTCTTGATATCAATGAAAAAAAACTTGCTCATATTTCCAATATTTTCCTACCCAAAACAAGAATCAGATAACATGAGAATTCAAAGAGAATCCAAACAATAAACACTTGCTCAAAACTAGAATATAAACAAACTTTAGACCCACAAGGAGTTTTGAAAGGATCCCCTAACCTTTTGCATGGGGGGTTTTGAGAGGCTACCCAAACTTTGAAATAATATTTTGAAAGGCTCCCAAAACCTTAAACAAGAGGTACAATTCTCACCTAGAGGACTATAAGGTTTTGAAGTGCTCATAGAACCTTAAATAAAGCTATCAGTATATTATTATCACGTTAAGTAATACATTATTAGAAGGTTAAGGAAAATGAGCTTGGTAGTAGATATTAATTTTAATGCTCAATGGTCACTTATTATTGTCTTCTTAGAGTAGGATATTGAACAAGAGAAGATGCTTCTCCAATAATAATAAAATTAATGATATTTGTATAAGTAAATTTTATCTAAATCTCTTTATCCAAAGTAAGATAAGGATGATCAATATATAAGAAGATACTAGGGTGTTCTGAGATCCTATACAACAAGACAAACCTATAGATGATAAGTCTTACTTTGAGTAGTGTGAGAAAATTGAAGAGATAAATGAAGATGAAAGTATTGGTGAAATTGAAAAATAGAGAAAAATGCAAGAAACAAAAACAAAGAGAAAAAAAAAACATAGAGGGATATTTATATGGGAAAACATAATCAAATATCCCAAGTGTTAACAAGAAGTGAGATTAAAATCACAAATAAAACAAAAAAATAACAATGAAAACAATATCTTGGAAAATAGTATCTTAGATTGCTATAGAAAATATTTTTATATTTATAGATACAAAAAAAAGTGTATTAAATATTTTAGTCAATGATGATATTGAATTTTATCTTGGTAAATTTTTAATTTTAGAAGCCATTTGTAAGAAACAATTAAAAAGAGTTGATTACATAGACTTAGTAAGAAATATGAGAAATCTCTTTAATAAAAAAATTATAGATGAATAATCTTTGATAAGAAATAGAAACAAAAAATATTTTTATAAAAAGATAGGTTAAATATAATTGAATTTATTTAATATAAATATAATAAAATAATGTAATGTATTTTATTTTTTTGAATGAAAATGCTCCAAATAAAAACGGCTCATAACTTATTTAAAAGAAAAGATTAATATGATTAAAAATTTAAAATCATGTAATATCTAAATAAACTTAATAATTTTAATTTACAAAAATATTAAAAAATTAAAGTAAAAACAATAAATAGCTTCAAACTTGAACAATTTATATTTATTGAATTCTTTTTAAATAAAAACTGCATTATTATAAATTATATTTAACTGTATGTAAAAATATAAAAATATATTAACCATAATTAATGTGCTAGTCGAGGCAATCAGACTATCTATAGAAGATTCTCCACATATCCTAAAGCATAGGATGAAGCACTAAAGATTAAGATGCCCTATTCTTGATATTTTTTATATAAAATCCTTCCATAGAAATCCTTGTCCATGCAATAATGGATGATATGCAGTAAAAACAAAAACAGTCCTTGAAAATAAAAATGTGATAGGATGGATTTCGTATCTCCATCACACACAGAAGACATTATCAAATTCAAATACATTAATTTTGAAAATGCTAATTCTTATACTAGGGTGATGAATCCTTTACTAGCTCTAACATTACATCTTCAGCGATCTCTACAATGTCGTTGTCTGGTACATTATTACCAGCAGCAAAAGTCTTTTGAACATTGTAGTCCGGTAGAGATTTACCGGTAGCGCGGAGAGATTCAGAGCACTGCTTTATTGTCTCATATTTCTTAGCATTAACTTGGACCCATTCATAGCATTGTTTAATAATCTCATCTTTCTTGTGCTGAAAATGCATTCCAATTACATCTTTGAAGCTAGGATCTGGGTGGCGAAGTGCATCAAGAATAGCGTATCTTAAAGTCATGCATCTGTATTTTTCGTTCTGTTCTTCGGCAAGGCGTCGATTACGTGTTGGATCCTCATATCCAGGCTCGTTGTAGTATGGATCGGCCACAAATATTAAGCTTTGAATAGAAACAAGAACTTGCAAAAGAGTTGACTCCCAAGGCTGCCACCCAGGACCATGCCAAGTTCCAAGTAAACTTAAACAGACCTTCCCATCAGTGTATAAATTCGGATTGAAACGGCCTTGACCGTACCCTGTTGTCTTAAAAGACACTTTCGGAGGCACCTGAGGATAGTCTGTCAACACCAAGAAACACAGTTACTTGTTTTATGATATGTATATGCAAAACCAGAAAACAGAAACTATTGCATGAGACAAAAAATAACTATTAGTGGATGATTTATAAAAAAATAAATATTGTTAGGGACAAAATAACATTGAAGCTAATAAAAACCCATATTTGTTCATGCATTAATAACTGAACCAGTTTGTAATTCTCTCTTTCTTCGACCCATAATAGGATTCAGTAGTTGCTATTTCATTCTCAGCTGTGACTTTTATTCTAATGGATGTTTATTCAAAGATAAAAGTGTGCAGATGCACAAGAAATTATATTGTAAAGGGAAACAAAATCCTGAACAGTTTAAAAAATATATAAGCAAGGAATTATGTGCTGTCATACCTGGTGGAAGATAGATATCAAATATGAAGACTCCGTTTTGATATGGAGTCCCTTTAGGACCCACTATTAGAGCCTTCAATATATCCATTCTCACTTCGTCCACTCGAACATGTATGCTGGATTCCCACTCCAGAGGAAGATTGGTTGCCAAAGAAGCTATTTCTTTGGCAATATACACCATTCTATTTTTATTATGCACACCTCTGTTATCAATGCTCTGCATGTTTGACCTTGACCCATAAAAAAGTTGTCTATATGTGTGATGTCCAAGCAAAGGGTAATCTGCAAATTGTACTAGCTTCAAGTTCTCTTTATATTGATATAAATTCTTACACTGCTCTGAACTGTCTTCACTGTTTTCTATGGTCTTCGAGCCATTATCTGTTGAAGCTGATGCCGCTTGACCTGAGAAGCTGGAATGTCCCAAACCTTTAACATCTGAAACAGAACACACATATGGTATACATGCTTTATGCTTCTCTGCTGCAGTTGCCAATTTCTCATGGCACTCCAAAAGACATCTAGCAATGCCCAGATCAACCTCCACATTATTGATATCTTGTTTCCCATGTCTGAATCTGTCCACCATAATCTTGGATTGCTCATAAATGTTTTTCATCTTTTTAAAGACACATGTTTCATTGCCATTGTTACTACCAACATCAGGACCTCCTTTTCTATGACCTTGGTAGGAGGATCCTATCAACATTATAACGAGTTCTGGATACAATGCCATGGTTTCTAACAGGTCTGCCAGTTGAATATACAAGGCACCCCTTGCATATATGTCCATCATAGAATCATTCACTACTAAGTATTCTAACAGTTGGTCAACCACATTACCCTGAGAAAGAAGAGTATAAGCAGAAAAACCTAATGGTTGAACTTGGTCACCAGCTTTATTCCTAAGAACAATTGTCAAACATTTGAGGACACTTTCGGCTTGGCAGTCAAGTTCATTTTCCATCTTTCTCAACTTCTCCTTCATCTGGGATGACATGCCTTCATTTCTGTGACCACCAAAACCAGTTCCTCGTCCCCATACAGTATCGTTGCCTTTCTTGTTATCTATATATAAAGTCGCAGGAGGACTAATGGTAGTAGGAAACAATCTTGTACCATATTGGTTCGTAAATTGGTTCGTAAATTGGTTCGTAAATTTGTTCGAAGTACCAGGGCGATCATCAGATTCATTGGATGTAGTAGGTTGGTCATCAGTATTGAGTTTTCCCGTCTTATATTGGAGTTTTCCTGTCTTATATTGATTATAAATAAATTCAATTCTTGTCACTATGTCATTAATGCTGTAATTTAGTGCTTCACTGCAATAATGGTTACATTTGCTTGTACTGTCAGAATCAAATTCAAACCCACATGCAGCACACCAGGAAAAATTACAGTTTACACATATCCATGAGTCTAAACTTTGAAAACTTTCATTCCGTTGATATCTAACATTTTCCTTCTCTGCAAAGAAAAGAAATAAAAATCAGTTCTGGCATCATAACTATCTACCAATAAAGTTGTTACTTGTATTATCTTAACTAATATTCAATCCCTGTATAAAAAGTATTACTAAACAAATTACGATCTATATAACATCTACTATTCCCTCCACCAAAAGAAAACAATGCGTTTTCACTTTAATAAGAAATTGGCCTACCTTTTCCTTTCATAGAAGTTACAATTGAACATTTTATTGCCCTTCCCCAGTGGCATTTTAGCCAATTCAGCACATTGGTACGAGAGATTGAATGATAAAAGTCCTTACATTTGTGATATTCATTTGTGTTTTTATTCATACCTTTTATTAGGGTTTTTATTCATGTCCTTAATATTCCAAGATATTATTTTTATTGTTGTTTTTTTGTTTTATTTGTTGGTTTAGCCCCACTTTTTGTAAACATTTGTGATATTCATTTGTGTTTTCCTATATAAATATCCTTCTAGGTTTATATTTCTCTTTATTTTTGCTTCTTGGACCTTTCTTTTTTTTTTTTCATTTCCACCAATACTTTCATCTTCATAAATCTCTTCAATCCTCTAACACTGCTCATAGTAAGACTTATAATATTTAGGTTTGTCTTGCTATAATTTTTCTAAAGTGTAGGGAATAACATCAAAAATATATATGTCTATGTTGCCATAGAAACCATAAAGTACAACTATGCTCTTCCATATAGCAATTACCTTCTTATTCTTCCCTAAAATCCTAAATTGTTATGGGTTTCCTCCATCCTCATATATTTATTTTTCTACTCTTGAAATAATAAACTGCAAGGGATAACATCTTCACTACATTCACTTTTATTACAAGGAGAGGATTATATACCACTTAGGAAAATAAAGATAATCTATTGAGAATAAACTTGACTTTTGTGTTTTCTTTATTCAAGGATTTTTCTTTGTCTTCTTAACTTACCAAATGATGTTGTAGATAGGTTTTCTTTCCCTCTTCATTTGGAGTGGAATGTCCTTGATCTCATCTAGCTTCTATTGTTTTATGATTTTCTTGCTTTCTCTTAAAGTTTATCTCATGACCAATTTTTTTATCTCTTTCTTCATAGTTATCACTTTTCAAAATCTTGACATGTGTCCAATTTCATAATAGTTTTAGGAGTGAAATGCTATATTTTTATAATCCATGTCTTGATACCATTCTCTTGTTTCAAATTTAGTATTAATGAATTATGGCAAAGGTTTTAAAATATCTATAAAAACATATATTCATGTATATATATATAATACTTTTTCTTGTTATTAGCTATTCCTTCCATCATGTTTTCTCCTAGGGTATTCTCAATAGTCTTCAAAAAATTCTTATTTATAATTTGTTATGGAAGTCCAAGGAGGCTAACCTGCACTAAAAGCTTCTTAATAGTTTTTTCTCAATATAAAAATTTTCATTACATGGTTTTAAATAAAGTGCATCTCTTCCCACAAAGCATGGGCCACCACCCATTATTTTATCCTTATTTTTTAAACTAGAAAATATAATTATGAAAACACGTTTAGGGAGAAAATTCATAGAGTAATTTGAATTCAATATCCACTTCCACTTGATTGAATTTTGAATCTCCTAAATTGAACTAGAATAAAAAAGAATCTAACAATTATATTTCTAACTCATAAAAAGAAAAAATTCCACCCAATGACTATGTCATCCAAATGTGCTAATTTTTACAAGTTAGAATAGAATTTTTAATAAATTAAACTAAGAATTACGACTTTATACTTAATAAAATAAGTAAAAGATAATCACATAGTCTATTTTAATATACGTCGTAAGTGATCCTCATCATACCTCTTCACCATAAAAGCATTGGACTCCAATGCTTTTAAAAGTAAATAAAATTCATGAGACATCTGATATTGGGATATCTTCTGAGCATGATGTGGTAGCTGGCTGCAGGGGGTGACAAGGTAGGAAGTTGTAGATCCTTCTCATTTTTGGAGAGTCTTCATGTCAAACACTTTATCTATATGAAACAAAAGTTGAAATTCAAGTACCACATATACAAGATGGATGATGATTGGATTAGTCTCTAAAGTGGACTTATGGGAAGCCTTCAAAATATCCATATTAACAATGTCATGTATACCGAGATGATTTGGAAGATCTAAGTGAAAGATATTCTCGGACACTTGTTGCTGAATTCTGTAAGGTTCATACTATAAAGGTTTGATTCTACTATGTGTCTTACCTTAAAAATGTCGTTTATCTAAATAGATCCAAACTCTATCATCAACCTAAAAAGGATAAGGAACACAATGCTTATCCATGGATTTCTTCTACTGCTATCTAGTTCTCTGTAAAATCTAATCCATTCTAGATTGAAGATGTGTAACAACCCTCTAAAACTTTATTTCCTATACACCTAATTTGTATTTAAGGATGATATATTTCTAATGTATATGTGGTTATAAGATACAAGTTCTATTGTTGATAATAGAATGCAAAGAAAAGTGGTCTTCTCAATAGAAAAAAAGAATTATTGGCACGAGCTATTGAATGATAATTTTTTTTACAAGTAGTGGTCAACCAATTCTCATAGTTTTTTACCATCTCAGTATCTAGCAATTTGATTAAATATACTTTACCCAGCTCCATCCCACACCTACACCACAACAAACCATAAATTATACTTTTTGTGAGTACTAAATAAAACATAATATTTTGTGTTGGGAAAGAAAAATTGAGACCCTTATGAAAACTTCAGAGATTACTGATACTTCACCTCTGATCCAGATATAGCATTTGTACTCTGATATCCTCATATGAGGGTTCTAATTATATTAGTAACTTATTTGCAATAGATTCCATATGAGAATTTAAACAAAGTGTACAAAAGCTATGCGAACAAGTTGTGATAAAATATTCCCAATATTTTGATGGCCACACTCACTCAATAAACCTGAAAATAACTCGTAGATTTTTCAATACTACAGTCTCTATCAAAAGTATAGTCTACTTCGTAAATGTCAATTGAGAACTAGCTTTCAACGCTATAATATTATTGAAAGCCTCTAAATTGGCAAAAAAAAAAACGTAATTGCATTTTGTTTGAAATTTAAGCAATGGATGATATAACTATAAACATGTTTTATTAAAAAATAAAAAAATTATATAATAACTTCAATACATTTACTAAAAAGAAAAATAGAGCACATGCTAATTAAACATAGATTAAAAATTGCAAGAAAAAAAAATGAACAACAGATAAAAAGACAATAAATATTGAGAAACATATATTTATTCCGATGAACTCTGCAATGTCATATTACATACATAAAATTCTCTTATATAATAAAAAAATGAGAGAAACCCACAACCTTCTAGAATTTTCTAGGGTTTACTAATTTTATGGAATCTTCCAAGTCATACTAAAAGGTATAAATTCCACAAAAAGGGGTTTCCATGAACTTTCCAGAAGATTCTCCACAAAAAGGGGTTTTTGTGAACTTTACATAGGGTTCCATAATTTAATCAAGAAAATCATGTAGCACCTAAACATAATAACAAACTCCCACTTGATGCAGGAATTTTCTAGAATATTTTATCCCAATCTCATTGCTGCAAAATTGGTGCTTTTGAATTGTGACAACCTTAGTAAGTGCATCTTCTGCATTCTCTTAAGCTTTGTATTTTATCAGGATGATCATTCCACACTCCACCTAAAAGCACGAGGATACAAAAGCAAAAAGGGAAAGCTAACATGCGATATGCAAACAAAGAAACCGAACTTAGCGCTAAATCCTAAAAACTTGAAAGTGCATGAAAAGAGGGAAAAGCATGATCGAATCGAACTAGAACAAATGCAAATTAAATAAGACAACCCTTTTCATTAATATGTTCCAAACTCGGTTACAATGCACATCCTCCCCTTCCAATGGTTAGGAGTGTTTAAGCATTCATTCTAGTTACATCCATGGGCGCATTTCCTTCTTTCATGTGCCCACATGTAAAATGGGTGGACCAAACATCACCGCCGCTTGTGTTGATGAGTCTGGACTCCTTTCTGCTCCTCCGATGTACAAAACCTACATTCAAAAGAACAAGAAACAATCAATAGCACCTATGGATGAAACAAAGCATGCAATCCCCAAGCCTATGATAAGTGAATGAGAAAATGAATTAAACTATGACTAAAACAAGTCCAAATGCTATGAAAATTTGACAGAGGCATCAAGACATCACCAGGAAGGCTCTGCAAAAAGAACTATCCAAAAATTCCTCACCGATTTGAATTCATTTTGGGGTGGGATGAATTCACCTACAACAAAACGCCGAATAGGTATTGTCCCAATGTCCTACCTATGAAGTTCCAAAAGACCTAAAACTTGAGGTTAGCTAATTGGGGGTATTTTGGGAAGACCTAGATGGTTAGATTTCCCCAATTTTGCCTCCATCAATGGGAATCTGATGATGCTGCCTGTAGTTTAGTAAAAGTGAACAAAGATAGAAATATGATCAAAACTGTTTAAAACGAGACGAAACTCAAAGGGCAACCTATCTAAACATCATAGAATTGAATGCAAAAATGAAATGAAACAAATCTACCATGTAATTCCCATCGTTCTGAAAGGGGGCGATTAGGACTATGGCAGTATGGGGAGGGGGCGCCCATGGGGCAGGCCGCCCATTGTTCAAGGCTTGATTTTGGCACCAATCCACTTGGGATAGGTCCAAAAACTCTTGTATGGTATTGTCAAAAAATTTGGTGGGATATTGTAACCAAATTTTGGGTTTTGGGATTGAGATTCGTCCTCCCAATAGTCACCCAATGACCTCCCGTATAAAGGAGATCAAGGATGTGAAAGGTGCAAATCCAAAAGGTGTGAGGTGTGTAAATAAAACGACAACACTTCGTTGCTCTAAAATGCTACTTCTCCTCTCTTTTGGGGTGAGGAAACACACCAATTTATAGACCTAGAGGTCTCGTAAAATGGGCATGCAGAGGCACCACATGGCAATCATGCCTTCCTAGGGGGAAGGAGATTCCTCCCTGAATTGGGACTCCATGACTGACCTTGCAGATGCCTCTAACGCTTGAAAACACTCACCCATACTACCATGCGATGAAGGAAGCATTGGGTGGTGGATCTGAGCTGCCATTTGTCAAGATTTGACTTTTTTCCCATCAAACCTGTAATTTGCCCCACCCTAGGGCGAATTCAGAATTCGTACCTGGGTAGGGTGAATCCTAGTTTGAATTCATCCCAAGGTGGGATGGATACTGAGCAAAGTTCCTGAAGGTGCAAAATTTACATCTGACCTTCCAAAAATGTTGTGAGAGTGGTTAGGACCACTGTTTAACATTTTTGGGCTGCCCTTGGGGCTATGGGTGTCAGTGCGATCAGTGTTTGCAGTCACATAATTAGACTGGTGCTATTTTGATGTCTATAATTGCCCCTTTTTGGGATGCGCTGTGCATGGCGTAGTGCCGAGCAAAAATAGATAACCAAAGCACTAATGATTAGGGTTTCTTAGTAACCTAACCAACTTTTGATGCCCTAAGTATGGAAATGGGCATGCATTCTTGAATCCTTGGTTTTGACGGGTGAAGGAACTCAATTCAAGTGTTAACCTTTTTCGGTGAGGTGTTACTTGATCTTGGAAATTGATCGGTCATGAATAGACAAAGGGCGCAACCTTTTGTCTATGAGAACCTTGAGTTCATGATTCACGAAATGCCAAGTGATTTGATCAGATTGTGATTATTGCTTGTTTACTTCCCCAAGCAGGAGCGTAATTGTCTTTGTCAATGATTCTTTGAATGCATGTCATTTTCCTTAATTGGGTGTGTATTTGTTGATTGGTGACTACGTGTGACTACCCCCTCAAGTGACAAATCGATGAGGGAATGACCTTCATGAGAAAAGCGACGAGTTGCTTGACCCAAGATGACTTGTGCAAAGGTGCCTTTAGATTCTTATCCTTGAACGTGTGTGCAGTTTTTCGACATTTAGACCTGTTTTTGGTAGGTGTTAACCCTTTTTGGTGACGCTTTTTGGAGCTAAAATTGGCAAAAATTCATCTTCCCATGGAGCATTCCAGCTATGGTAGCCTTCTTAGGGAGTAGGATAGTGACAATTTGTAACCCCAACATCTGTTTTGGATGCCAATAATGTCAGATGCAAAGGCGCATTCATTCGACAATGTTATTAGTATTTTTGGGTGGGTTTTTGACCCTTTTGCTGATGTCGTTTGGGGATGAAATTCTTGAAAATCCGTCTTCTTGTGGAGTTGTCCAGCTATGGTAGCCTCCTTAGGGAATAGGATAGCAAGTATTTGTGACCTCGACATCTATTTTTCATGCCCAGAATGCCAAGTGCCAAAGCACTTTCATCGGGAAAGTTTATTACTATTTTGGTGCATTTTTGTTCAATTTTGTTGTTTTTTTTAAATTTTGGTGCATTTTTGTTAAATTTTTTTAAAAACACATTCACATACATGACCCAAGTACTAAAATACCTATCATTGTGTGAAATATAAAATAGCTTGCGAAGCGTTTCGTAGCAATATTTTGTTTAACAATCAAATTTTTGAGACTAAGTTTTATAACTAAAACTCCAATTTTTAATTTTTAGTAAAAACTAATTGCATTTTTTTTTAAATTTAAGCAATGGATGATATAACTATAAACATGTTTTATTAAAAAATAAAATTTTTATAATAACTTCAATACCTTTATGTATAGAGGATGTCGACATCTTCAACTATCCATAAAATCCGAGTTAATCAGCATTTTTCTTCCCTTTCGTCCAATTGAATTAGGATATTTTTTTCTCTTCCTTTGTATGAGATATATCGCACCAAGACTTTAACGCTTGATCGAATGAATTGAATAGAATGTTAGATTTGCAATCTTATTTAATTTATACAATAAATCTCTCCTCTTTTGTATCAGATATATCACACCTAGACTTTAACGCTTGATCGAATGAATTGAATAAAAAGTTAGATTTGCAATCTTCTTTAATTTATACCATAAATATCTCAACCGTTGTAAGGGTTGGTCGTGTTTCTCTATGTTTCTTTTTGGTCTAATTTTGTTGTTTATATGAAATTAAGAAAAAGCTAAAATTTTAAATTTATAACCATTCCATTTTATAGTTTCAATATATACAATTATTTTTTATACATATTAATATATGTGTGGTTGTTTTTATTGATTGACATTAGTGTGATAAACCTCTATCACCTATTTTTAGGGTTGAGCATCCTTATCTCAATTATGACCTGTGATAAGTGTGAGATTTGTTCTTATCATCAGGGGCCAAACAAACAACCATACACACACTCCTCACAAGGTTCACACCTCTCAAAAAAATATTGTTCCTAGAGGACAATTATGTGTGCTCTTTATTAAGGTCATTTTTATTATAAAGAAAACATATTATATTGTTTACATTATATATCTAAGTTAAGTGAACTATAATCAACTTGTCTTTTTATCAAAGATATTTTTTATTTATCTTTTTATCAAAGGTATTTTTCATCATCCTCAAAATGTTAAGTTTACATAATCAACTCTTTTATATTAGATGCCCTTCCACATTTAAATTTTGTCAAGATGAAAGAATGGTTGAAATATTTGATGCCCAATTTTCATATCTATAAATATCTTGTCTAAAACAATGTGACAATTTTTTGATACCTTTTATTAGGGTTTTTATTCATGCCCTTAATATTCCAAGATATTATTTTTATTGTTTTTTTTTGTTTTATTTGTTGGTTTAGCCCCACTTTTTTTTAACATTTGTGATATTCATTTGTGTTTGCCAATATAAATATCCTTCTAGGTTTATTTTTCTCTTTATTTTTTCTTCTTGGACCTTTTTTTTTTTTTTTTCATTTCCACCAATACTTTCATCTTCATAAATCTCTTCAATCCTCTAACACTGCTCGTAGTAAGACTTATAATATTTAGGTTTGTCTTGCTACGATTTTTCTAAAGTGCAGGGAATAACCTCAAAAATATATTTTTTTATGTTGCCATAGAAACCATAAAGTGCAAGTATGCTCTTCCATAGTAATTACCTTCTTATTCTTCCCTTAAATCCTAAATTGTTATGGGTTTCCTCCATCCTCATATATTTATTTTTCTACTCTTGAAATAATAAAGTGCAAGGGATACAACTTCACTCCATTCACTTTTATTACAAGGATAGGATTATATACCACTTTAGGAAAATAAAGATAATCTATTGAGAATAAACTTGACTTTTGTGTTTTCTTTGTTCAAGGAATTTTCTTTGTGTCTTTATTTGCACCTTTAAGTCCTTCTTAACTTGCCAAATGATGTTGTAGATAGGCTTTCTTTCCCTCTTCATTTGGAGTGGAATGTCCTTGATCTCATCTAGCTTCTATTGTTTTATGATTTTCTTGATTTCTCTTAAAGTTTATCTCATGACCAATTTTTTTATCTCTTTCTTCATAGTTATCACTTTTCAAACTCTTGACATGTGTCCAATTTCATAATAGTTTTAGGAGTGAAATACTATTTTTTTATAATCCATGTCTCGATCCCATTCTCTTGTTTCAAATTTAGTATTAATGAATTATGGCAAAGGTTTTAAAATATCTATAGAAACATATATTCATGTATATATAAAATATGTTTTCTTCTTATTAGCTATTCCTTCCATCATGATTCTCCTAGGGTATTCTCAAAAGTCTTCAAAATATTCGTATTTATAATTTGTTATGGAATTCCAAGAAGACTAACGTGCACTAAAAGATTCTTAATATTTTTTTCTCAATATAAAAATTTTCATTACAGGGTTTTAAATAAACTGCATCTCTTCCCACAAAACATGGTCCACCACCCATTATTTTATCCTCATTTTTTAAACTAGAAAATATAATTATGAAAACACGTTTAGGGAGAAAAGTCATAGAGTAATTTGAATTCAATATCCACTTCCACTTGATTGTATTTTGAATCTCCTAATTTGAACTAGAATAAAAAAAAATATAACACTTATATTTCTAACTCATAAAAAGAAAAAATTCCACCCAATGACTATGTCATCCAAATGTGCTAATTTTTACAAGTTGGAATAAGATTTTTAATAAATTAAACTCAGAATTAGGACTTTATACTTAATAAAATAAGTAAAATATAAACACATCATACCTCATAAGTGATCCTCATCATACCTCTTCACCATAAAAGCATTGGACTCCAATGCTTTTAAAAGTAAAGAAAATTCATGAGACATCTGATATTGGGATATCTTGTGAGCCTAATGTGGGAGCTAGCTGGAGGGGCTGACAAGGTAGGAAGTTGTAGATCCTTCTCATTTTTGGAGAGTCTTCATGTCGAACACTTTATCTGTATGAAACAAAAGTTGAAAGTCATGTACCACATATACAACATGGAATATGATTGGAGTAGTCTCTAAAGTGGAATTATGGTAAGGCTTCAAAATGTCCATATTAACAATGTCATGTATACCAAGATGATTTGGAAGATCCAAGTGAAAGACATTCTCAGACACTTGTTTCTAAATTCTGTAAGGTCCATACTATAAAGGTTTGATTCTACTACGTTCCTTACCTTAAAAATGTTGTTTATCCAAATAGATCCAAACTCTATGATCAACCTAAAAATGATAAGGAACACAATTCTTACCATGGCTTTCTTCTACTGCTATCTAGTTCTCTATAAAATCTAAGCCATTCTAGATTGAAGATGTGTAACAACCCTCTAAAAATTTATTTCCTATACACCTAATTTGTCTTCAAGGATTATATATTTCTAATGTATCTGTGGTTATAAGATACAAGTTCTATTACTGATAATAGAATACAAAGAAAAGTGGTCTTCTCAATAGAAAAAAAAAGAATGATTGGCACGAGATATTGAATGATAAAAATCTTTAAAAGTAGTGGTCAACCAATTCTCATAGTTTTTTACCATCTCAGTATCCAGCAATTTGATTAAATCTACTTTACCCAGCTCCATTCCACACCTACACCACAACAAACCATAAATTATACTTTTTGTGAGTACTAAATAAAACATAATATTTTGTGTTGGGAAAAAAAAATTGAGACCCTTATGAAAAATTCAAATATTATTGATACTTCACCTCTGATCCAGATATAGAATTTGTACTCTGATATCCTCATATGAGGGTTCTAATTATATTACTATCTTCTTTGCAACAGATTCCATATGGGACTTTAAACAAAGTATACAAAATCTATGTAAACATGTTGTGATAAAATATTCCCAATATTTTTATGGCCACACTCACTCAATAAACCTGAAAATAACTCGTAGATTTGTCAATACTATAGTCTCTATCAAAATTCTAGTCTACTTCATAAATGTCAATTGAGAACTAACTTTCAACGCTATAATATTATTGAAAGCCTCTAAACTGGCAAATAAAAAAAAGGTAATTGCATTTTGTTTGAAATTTAAGCAATGGATGATATAACTATAAACATGTTTTATTAAAAAATAAAAAAATTATATAATAACTTCAATACCTTTACTGAAAAGAAGTTAGATGAGGACTACAAGGAAGACCGCTCCCCCCATTCGGGTCTTTTGACCATATCTATTATTTTATATGGGCAACCCGGCCCGAGCCAAATATTTGGCTCCATAGTTAGTTTGGCGGGGAAGAGGGCTTGGCCCTTTTTCGCCCCTTTAATGGTTGGGCCAACAAATATTCTCTTACTTACCAAAAAAAAAAAAATAGAGCACATGCTAATTAAACATAGATTAAAAATTGCAAGCAAAAAAAATGAACGACAAATAAAAAGAGGACACAATAAATATTGAGAAACATATATTTATTTCGATGAACTCTGCAATGTCATATTACATACATAAAATTCTCTTACATAATCACAAAATGAGAGAAACCCACAACCTTCTAGAATTTTCTAGGGTTTACTAATTTTATGGAATCTTCCAGGTCATACTAAAAGGTATAAATTCCACAAAACGGGGTTTCCATGAACTTTCCGGAAGATTCTCCACAAAAAGGGGTTTTTGTGAACTTTACATAGGGTTCCATCATTTAATCAGGAAAATCATGTAGCACCTAAACATTATAACAAACTCCCACTTGATGCAGGATTTTTCTAGAATATTTTATCCCAATCTCATTGCTACAAAATTGGTGCTTTTGAACTGTGACAACCTTAGTAAGTGCATCTTATGCATTCTCTTAAGTTTTGTATTTTATCAGGTTGATCATTCCACACTCCACCATATCACGCACAAAATGATATTTCACTACAATATGTTTTTTGCTTTCATGGAATGATGAATAATATGCAAGTGCTATTGCACTTTGACTATCATACTTTATTCCAACATTTTCTTGGTTCAAATGCAAACCTTTACACAATATCATCAACCAAACAATTGATTTTGCGGTATCAGTTGCAGCAATATATTCAGCTTCAACACTTGACAAAGCTACAACTTGCTTTTTATTCCTCCAACTCACTGCACCACCATACAAAGTGAGGACATATCCTCTTGTTGACTTACGGTTGTCCAAGTCACCTGCCCAATATGCATCTACATGTCCCTAAAAACAAAACTCTTCATTCTTCTTGGGAAGATAACGCAAAATATGTTCTTTAGTACCCTGTAAATATCTAAAAATTATTTTTATAGCTATCCAATGTTCCTTTCCAGGATTGGACATATATCTACTAACCATACCAACTACATGAGCAATATCAAGCTTGGTACATACCATTGGATACATCCGTGAGCCCACATCCTTTGCATATGGAATTTTCTTCATCCTTTCCTTTTATTTAGTTGTAGTTGGACACATTTTTACATACAATTTAATTCCAGGTTGCAAAGGTATTTTGGCAGATTTTCTATCTTGCATTCCAAATTCTTTTAAAATATGGTTAATGAAATCCTTCTAGGAAAGCCATAATTGTCTGCCCTTATGATATCTGACAATATCAATACCCAAGCAATGGCATGTCTGACCCAAGTCCTTCATATTAAATTTCTTTAACAATAACTCCTTAGTTTTTGAAATCAATTGCTTATTATTTCCAATTAGAAGGATGTCATCCACATACAAAACCAAAATTACAAAACTTTTTCTTTCTATTTTGTAATAGACACATGGATCTGCAGGTCACAAAAAAATCCAATTTGCAAGATAAAACTGTCAAACTTTTGGTACCACTCTCTAGGAGATTGCTTCAATCCGTAGAGAGATTTTTTTTACCTACAAATAACACCTACACCTCCTACTTCAAAATATTTAGGTTGCTGCATGTATATTTCCTCCTTCAAATCTCTATGCAAGAATATAGTTTTAACATCCATTTGTTCAAATTGTAAATCAAAAGCACTAGCATATGCAAGAAAAAGTCTAATAGAAGATAAATTCACATTTGAAGCATAAGTTTTATGAAAATCAATACCTGGGATATGAGAGAACTCTTTTCCAACCAATTTGGCCTTATATCTTTCCACAAACCCATCATGCCTTAAATTCTTTATGAACACCCACATGTTGCCTACTATATTTCTCTCATTAGTTGTTGAACTAAATCCTATGCATGGTTCTTCTTCATTGAATCCATTTATTCCTGCTTGGCCTTCTTCCAATTCTCTTTCTTTGGACTATTCATGGCATCTTCAAATGTGAGAGGATCATCACCAGCAGTTGTAAATCCACAAAAATAATCTTGAATCTTGTTAGTAAGATGTTTCTCTCTTCTAGTTCTTCTAGGCTACTCCACTGATTCTTGGATATCTTCTTTGTAATATGGATAATCAGGTTGCATTATTTGTTGATCCTCTTGATGCACCTCCTCTTCAGGCATATAAGAAGGAAAATATTCACTAGGTATTTGTAGACTAGAAACTCTATCTAAAATATCAAAAGATATCATTTCTTGAGGTTGATGGGGCTAAGCATGTGCTTCATTTGAATGCTAACCTGACATAGTGTATTCATGCACACTAGCCTTCTATTTCAAATGTTATTGTGATTCATGTTTTTGAATATCTCCAGCTATCTTAATTTCCATAAAAATCACATCTCTATTGAAAACACTTCTATGTTCATTCAGAATCCATAATTTATATTCTTTTGTTCCAAAAACTACTCCATAACCAACCATAATGCATTTCTCAGATTTTTCATCCAACTTTTACTTCTTTTCTATAGGAATGTGCCTAAAGGCTTCACAACAAAAAATACTAAGGTGAGAGATAGATGTTTTTCTCCCACTCCAAGCCTCTTCAGGTGTCTTGTCACTCAAAGTAGTGCATAGTGATAAATTAACCAAATAGTTGGCAGTGGAAATTGTTTTAGCCCAAAACCCTTTACCCATATTTGTATCTGATAACATGCTCCTCATCTTCTCCAACAATGTTCTATTCATTATCTCTGCTACTTCATTCTTTTGAGGAGAATAAGGTGTAGTTTTTTGTCTAAAGATGTCTTTTTTCCTACAAAACTCTTCAAATTCATTAGAACAATATTCTCCTTGATTGAAACTATGCAATATCTTAAGTTGCCTACCTGTATGCCTTTCTACATTAGTAAAAAACCTTTTAAAATGATCAAGTATATCATTTTTTTCTTCAAAAATATAGTCCATACTTTTCTACTATGATCATCAATAAAAGTGGTAAAATATAGAGCACCACCAATAGATGGAGTATCCATAGGACCACAAATGTTTGAATGAACAAGATCCAAAATAGATTTAGCTCTATGTGGGTGAGGAGAGAAGCTTACCCTTTTTTTTACCCATCACACATGATTCACAAAAGCTGAGAGTGTTGGAGCTAATATCCTTGAGGCCATACACCATACCTTTGCTAACCAACTGCTTCAAGTTGGTTTCTCCTAGATGACCAAGTATTTTGTTCCAAAGAAGACAATATCCAATATTTACATCATTATTAATATCAGCTGCATTGCAATGGCTTTTCTCACAAGGGCTGACATCCAATTTGAACAAATTTTATTTCTTATTTCCTTTTGCAAGCACTAGTGCACCTCTAGTGAGCTTGCATCCTTCATCTGAGAAGGTAAAAGTTACTCCTTTTTCAGCCAACTATCCAACTAAGAGAATATTTCTTCTCAACTGAGGGACATATCTAATTTTTTGCAAATACTTAATTTTTCCACTTGAATCCCTCACATGAACTGTACCTTCTCCTTCTACATCACAAAATTTATTATCACCCATATAAAATTTTACACCATTTACCTCTTTATAGTTGACAAACCACTCATGGTGTGGTGTCATGTGGAAAGAGGCTCCTGAATCTATAATCTAGTCTTCAGGACACACTTCAATTGATAGACAAGAAGAAGCAAGAAACATGGAGTTTTCATCAACAACTTTCTCAATTGTCTCTTCTTCTACTATATTTTTAGTTTTCTTCTTCAACAAGGGATAATGTAACTTGATATGCCCCTTTTTGTGATAGTAGTAGCATTCCACATTGCTAAAATTTTTCTTTCTTATGCTAGTTGATCTGCCTCTGCATCTAGACTTGCTTCTCCCACTGGATCTGCCTTTTCCTCTTTCCTTTGAGCATCCACATGCTAAATAGGCCTCTGAAGTGGATGTTTCACTAGCAAATATCGTTCTTGTTTCCTCATTCAACGGTTGGTTAACCACTAACTCCATTTGCAACTTATCACAAGCAGCACTTATGGTAGTAATAAGATTCTCCTATGAGTTTGGCATGTTGATTAACAATGCTAGACATTGATCTTCATCACTCCATTTATCACCAATGGAGTTTAACTGCTTCAATAGCATATTAAAATCATTCAAGTGGTCTAAGAGCTTACCACTCTCCATCTTGAGATATGCCATCTTCTTCCACAACATTAACTTATTCACTATTGTCTTGGAAGCATAGATGCTCTCTAGCTTTTTCTACATATCATGAGCATATTGTAATTTTGTCACATTTAATAATCATAGAGTCTGCTAAATGCATTCTAATAAGGACCATTTCTTTTCTATCCAACTTATTAAACTCCTCTTATGCCATCCCAGTGGGATTTCCACTGACTACAACCCACAAGTCCCTTTCCACCAGTAAGTCCTCCATTTTTATCTTCCACAATGTGAATTTTGATCCATTGAACTTCTCAATATCCAGTTTGCTACTCATTTTTTGTGAATTGTTCTCCACTCCCACTCAAACTGTGATCCAATGCACAAACCCTTAGGAGCACTCCAAAAAAAGACATAGTAACCAATGTTGCAGAGAGGGAGAGCACGATTCACTACCAAAGCATATACAACTGCCTCTCTTCCACTATCGTGCTATGATACCATGAAAAGAAAAATAGAGCATATGCTAATTAAACATAGATTAAAAACTACAAGTAGAAAAAATGAACAACAGATAAAAGGAGGACACAATAAATACTGAGAAACATATATTTATTCTGAGGAAATTTGCAATGCCATATTACATACATATAATTCTCTTATATAATCACAAAATGGGAGAAACCCACAACCTTCTGGAATTTTCTAGGGTTTCCTAATTTTCTGGAATCTTCCAGGTCATACTAAAAGGCATAAATTCTACAAAAATGGGTTTCCATGAACTTTCTAGAAGATTCTCCACAAAATGGGGTTTTTGTGAACTTTCCAGAAGGTTCCATCATTTAATCAGGAAAATCATGCAACACCTGAACATTATAACATTACGGGGTGTCGACATTTTCTATTATCTGTAAAATCTCATTAATCAAGGATTTTCCTCCCTTTCATCCAATTGAATTAGTTTAATTTTTTTATCTTCCTTTGTATCAGATGTATCGCACCAAGACTTTAACGCTTGATCAAATGAATTGAATAGAAATTTAGATTTGCAATCTTCTATTTATACCATAAATATCTTATCCATTGTAAGGGTCGGTATTTTTTCTTTCAATTTTATTGTTTATATAAAATTGGAAAAAGTTTACTATTATTATATTTATAACCATTGAATTTTGTAGTTTTGATATATAATTTATATAATAATTATGGGTGGTTTTTATTAAGGTCATAAAAATATTATATGTTTACATTATATATTTAAAAATTTAATTAAATCATATTTAACTTATCTTTTTACTAAAGATATTTTCCATCCTTCTCGAAGTGTTAAGTTTACATAATCTCCTGCCTTTTCAAATTTAATTTTTTCAAGATGAAATTCAATACTACTAATGGTTAAAATATTTTCTGCCCACCATATCTATAAACATCTTGTCTATAATAATGTGATAATTTCTTAATACCTTTTATTAGGGTTTTTATTCATGCCCTTAATATTCCAAGATATTATTTTTATTGTTATTTTTTGTTTTATTTGTGGGTTTAGTCCCACCTGTTATTAATATTTGTAATATTTGCTTGTGTTTTTCCACGTTAATATTTTCCTAGGTTTTTCTCTTTGTTTTTTCTTATAGGGTCCTCCTCTCTTTTTCATTTCCACCAATATTTTTATCTTTTTCAATCTCTTCAATATTCTCATACTACTCATAGTAAGACTTATCATCTTTAGGTTTATTTTGCTCTAAATGATGTAAAGTGCAAGGAACCCTCAAAAGCATATTTTTCTTTATGTTTCCCTAGAAACCATAAAGTGCAAGCATGCTCTTTCTTATCAATTATCTTCTTATTCATCCCGAAAAACCCTAAATTGTTATGGGCTTCCTCCATCCTCATATCATTATAATGTTTCTCTTGAAAGCATAATGTGCAAGGGATAACATCTTCATCATTTTCACTTTTATTACGAGGAGAGGATTCTACACCAGTTGAGGAAAATGTAAGATGATTTATTAAAAATGAACTTGACCTATTTTGTTATCTTTTTTCTAGAATTTTTCTTGACATCTTCCTTTGTACCTTTAATTCCTTATAAATTTTCTAAATGATGATGTAAATAGGATTTCTCTACCTCTTCTTTTGGAGTGGAATATCCTTGATCTAATCTAGCTTCTATTATTTTATAATTTCCTTTCTTTGTATTGAAGTTTATCTCATGATCATTTTTTCTCTTTCTTCTTAGTTATCACTTTGTAAACTCTTGCCATGTGTCCAATCTCAACAATTATGGTACTAAATACGATACTTTTTTAATCCACTTGTTGATCCCATTCACTTGTTTCATATTTAATCTTAATGGATTATGGAAAATATTTTAAAATATCCATAGCAACATATATTCATGTACATATGGTATTATTTTGCTTCTTAGTAGTTATTTATTCCATCATGAATTCCCCTAGGGTATTCCTAATATTATTCAAAACATCCTTATTGATAAATTGATATGGATATCCAAAAATCCTAACCCACATTAGAAGCTTCTTAATATTTTTGTTCTCAACAAAAAATTTCCATTACATGATCTCAAATAAAGTGCATATCTTCTCCCAAAGTACGAGCCACAACCCATTATTTCATCCCTAATTTTTGAATTGAAAAATATGACAAGGTAAAAACCTTTAGGAAGAAAAGTCACATAGTAATTTGAATTCAATCCCCACTTCTATTTGATCAAATTTTGAATCTCCAAAAACTCTAACCATGAAAACCCTCTACTTTTAAGAACTATTATATCATGTCCATTCATCTTATCCTTGATACTCACTTCTAGTGTAGCATGTGCTACTTAGATTAAACTTTCCATGTATTCACTCTTCTCCTTATCTCCATATTGGACCTCCATACTTCTAGATACGGTATCCTAACATTCCATTAGGGCTTTAAACTAGCTTGTACTCACTCCAACATCACACTTACCCTTGAATTTTACTTCTTCCTAACATGCACTTGCTCTTGTCTCTTCTTTTTATTGGTATTCCTTTGCTTTGATGATTTAAAAAAAATGCATGCATTCATGGTAAGGGTTTGAAGTATTGATACACTTTGGATGAACCCATTGCTCTTCCATGATTTTTGAATCCTACCTCCATAAATTATTCGATATTATTAGTATTTATTTAATTTAACATAAGAGAAAATAAGTTTTTTGTGGTTTGAAATGAGGCTAATTTTATCAAAACATCAAGATATTACATTTGCTTTTAGGTCAACTAAATTATATTTATTTTTTTGTTTTTTATTTTTATTTTACATGGTGGAATCGGTAGCCGCTACAATGATTTGAGTATATTGTCCATATTTTTGGCCACCACAATATTATGTACTATCCACTTGAAATTTATCACATAGTACTTCACATAATTCACCTCTATAACCCCTATGACACAATCATTTTAAACCTTTTATGCTGTTAAAAGCAATAGAACAGGGACAAGCATTTAGTTTGGTGAGGACTGATATTTGAACCTTGGACCTCCATCTCAACTAAATTATATTTAATATATTTTTTATCAAATATATTCTTCATCAAAGTGTTATGTTTCCATTATGAGCTCCTTGATATCATTTGCATTAAGAGGTAACATCTTACTTGGCCAATTATCTTGTAGAACTTGAATTTATTAAGATAAATATCAACACCATGATTAGCTAAATTATTTACTACCCACTGTACTTCTTTATAGATATGCTCATATTTGTAATATATTACCTCCAATAATAGATTATGAACATAGAAAATAATATTATTTTATTCAATCCCCACATCAATTTTTGTTGATAGCATTTATACTAATTTGTAAATACCCCCTAAATTGAAAATTGTTTCCATCCTTCTTTGGTTGTAATTTTAATTCATGTAAGAAGTTCCCTAGCCTTTGTATAATTTTTAGTTGAAGTTCTATATAATTTTGATGAAGTGAAGAGAATTTTGTATTTTTTATTTTAAAAAACACCATCTCTATTGGCTTTTGCATTTCCTTTAGAAACACCATAAAAATTTATTTTAATATACCCAATTTCTAGACATTTCCATGATCTTTTATTTTCGTGATATTATCACAAATGACTCTTTCATGTACACTGAGATCCTATAACCAATTTACCACCACCTTTTTTTCTATACTTGAGGCTTCCCATGATGAGCACCATATCTATATATTCTACAAGAGAAGCAATAATTCACTTCCAAACATGGTTATGTTTTTTATATTTAGTTTTAAAAATTCTATTATTCCTTTCATGCCATAAATTCTAATAAATAATACTAGGGTGGAGCCTCCATATAATATATAATTTTTTATATTTTAAATAATTGATCCAACATTTCATCAACTCTTTTTGTTGGAAATTTTAATTATATTGTTGTCATTGATGTCAAAGGAAATTTTGAGTATATTGTTGTCATTGATGTCAAAGGAAATTTTGTATATTGTTGTCATTGATGTCAAAGATAGCTTGGCATGGTAAAAAGATAAGAATTATAAGTTGGTTAATTATGCAAGGTAAATTTCATCCCAGTGCAAGGAAATTGCTAAGAAGGAAAAGGTTTTAATATTTATTTTATATATTATAAGCCAAAGATGTTTGGGACAAAGCTCTAAGTGTTTACTTAAAAGGTTGAAGACCCTAGTTTAAATACCATGTAGAAAGAAAGTGACTTAAGCTTAAAAAGAAATTATATTTTCATATTTTAATATTATAATATTAAGGATAGAAAAGGATAGCCTAGGATCCTTTTCCAGGGAAGACAGGACAGAAAATCCCAACATGTCTTTCGGGAAGCTAACAAAGTTGCTGATAAGCTGGCCAATTTGGGTGTCGATGGTGATGGACTTTTCAAATGGGAACATGGTGTCCCGAGTGAAGTAGAGGAGCTTATTCAACAAGAATGCCAAGAATGATAGTCTAATTTACCAACAGGGAAGGCACTATAAGTTCGAAGGCTATGAGTATTCCCGTATCTTTTTTGAAATGGACTCACAATAAAAATTATCCGAGTTGTTAGTCTTGGTGGATGCTGCTTGGAAATACCATAAAGACTAATGGGGACAATCACATGTTAGATAACATGGCTCCTAGTCATCTTAGTAATTTGAGGTTGGTTGATAATCACAGGGTAGGAAAGAAACAACAATATAAGACTTTGAACTAGATCCATGTGGACCACCAAATAGCCACCACCATAAATCTAGCCAATAGGTTCACTTCTCCAAGGCCGATTGGCCAAGACAGGATGTGGTCCCAAAGCATGTCATATACGGAAGAAAGCAATTACCAATGAATGATTAAGAGTAACTATCAATAAAAAGTTTGTGGGAGTTTTTTTTAGTACTCTGCTATGTGTGTCTACAACTTTTTGTTTCTCCACTATTTCAAGGAAGGGATTTGTGTCTATTTCTTTTTTTGTAATTATGATGCAAGTGTGTTTTCTCGGGGTATACCCAAAATTTTGTATGAGAAGTTTCTTTTTTATAATAGGCTATGTACCTTACTGGATGTAATGGCTTTGACAACATGTATATTTTACATGTATAGGATCCTTAGTAAGGACATGTTCATCAACAACCTTGGGCTGATTTTTGTAAAAGGTTTTGGGTCAACCTGTAAAACCCAGTATTAATGATATAGTATCTTACATACAAAAATATAATAATATTAAGGACAAAATTTTGAAGCCAAAGGTTTAATAATAAAAAATTTATTATAATATTTTATATTATAATTTAAACCCAATATGGGTTTTGGTGCCAACATTTTTAAAGGTTTTAGATAAAATGTATAAAGTGCCAACATCAAAGAAAGGAGGAAAAATACATATTGATATAGATTAAATTTATGCACTAAGGTGTTTTTGAATTTCTATGGTATTCGATTGTCCTATGTGCGCAAAATGTGTGAAAAGTAAGGATGAATTTTAATTAAAAAAAATGTGATATTGGATGGTTGAATAAATAGAACATTATGGGAGTTTATCCTCAAGCAGATGGCTAGCCTAGCATTAAAATGGGTAATGCTAAGGCGCAGGACAGGAAACAGGTTGTGAGGTCAAAACTCGACAGTGATAGTTTTTACATTTTTCTAAGCAAATAAGATTTGTGAAGGTTTTAAATTACAAAATGTACATCTTTGGTTATGTGTGGGTGGTTGGCCTAGCAGCAACCCAAGTGATTCTAGCACACTGGTAGGTAGGAGGCTTCATGGTTGATTCCCACCCATGATAGTTGTGGTAAGAAAAATAATTTTTTTCCTAGTGACTAAGGTTGAAATATTAAGGGCCTAAGTTGTGCTTGATTATTGTGTACTATTGGACTTAGGAAGTCATAAGGGAAATAAATATTTTATTTTTGCCATTTTTTAAAAAAATAAATAAATGGGGAATTTGCAATTAATTTTTGAAATATTATTTTGTGGAGTAATAAGGAAATTAGTGACAAATCAATTTCTGGGTGTTCAAATATTTAAGTGGAAGATAAATGGTGAATAATGTGCTTTTACTATTTGTAATACTTGCTTTAATATTGAAAGGTTTGGTTCATGATTTGATGTTTTATTTTGAGAAATCAAGATATTTATAGAGCATTGTTTTGGAATGAAATTGTGCACACATTTTGAAAAGGTTTTCCAATATATAAAAATGTGTTGTGCTAATCCTTTTAAATTTGCAAGAGATATTATTTTTGAGATAGGTATTTGAGGGCACATCTTCATCAAGAATTTTGAGGTATGGTAGTTCAAATTTTTATATAGGTGGTTGTGTTTTGAGAAAGTAATTTTTAGGTGGAGTTAAAAGAGTTTATTGGTGCACATTGTTGGAAATATCTAAGATAGAATTTATGAAATAAATTATGTATTATTGATTGATGAAATTAGAAGAAATTGCATTAGGGTTTGAGACCTACATGTGCATAATTTTTGAAAGGAAGTGAAAACAATCGTATAATGGTTTGAGACCTACATGTGCATTATTATTTAAACAAAGTGGAAACAATTGTATTAGGATTTGAGACCTACATGTGATCTTTTGTTGAAAGAAAATTGAAATACTTATGTTAGGTTTGAGATTAAGTTTTTACATCATTGTGAAACATTTGTGCAATGGTTTGAAAGATATTGAAATTAATTGTGAAGTGTTTGAGATCAATCTTGTGAAACAAAATAGTTCATTAGTGTGGTTGATCTTTGAGAGAAAATTTGCAAGAAAGATAGACCAATTTTGTGAAGCAAGTTATATACTAGTTTGATTTGATTCGAAAGGTATTTTGCAAGAGATATAGAGAATAGATTAATTGAATACAAGATTTGTGAATGTGAAGAGCATATTGGGTTTTTCATAGTGTATATCATTCACTATATGTTACAGAGGTTAAACGAATTCTAAATAGAATATGTTTAAATTACCTAGTTGAAAAAAGCATTTCTAAAAGAGATATAAGCTTTGTTTACATGCAATATTTGGAAATATTTGAGAAAGTATTATGATAATACTTGGAGTATCTTTGAAGCATATTTGGATAAGTCTTGTGAGAAGACATGAAGCAACAATGAGACATATTTTAGCAAATTTTGTGAGAATACTTGGAGTAGTTTTGAGGTAAATTTGAGAAAGTCTTGTGAGAAGACTTGAAGCAACATTGAGGTTTGATGTAGAATTAAGATAGATTTGAGAGCAATATTTGGAACATATTAGGGAAAAGAGGATAAAATTATTCTATGGAGATAGATTCATAAACTAGAGTAGAGGGTATAGAATTATCCCATGGAGAGAGATCCACAAAATAGAGTAGAGGGGATAGATTTATCCTATGGAGAGATATCCATAAACTAGAGTAGAAGGGATAGAGTTCTCCTGTGGATAGATATCTACAAACCAGAGTAGAGGATGAACCACTGACGTAATATCCTAACTTAGCCCAAATAAGAGATATCATGGAAGAACTCATTGGCAGAAAAGTCTTCGATTATATGGTTGAGGACATAGGTAGAATGAAGTGGAAACAAATAAGAATTTAGGTATTTCAAATGGAATAAAATGATCTTTGTAATATTTTCGAGCAACAGGTAGACTCTTCTTGAGGAGAAGACATCAAGGCCTGATAATAGGTATCAAGGTGGGTGAGGAATTTTTGACTCACTTACAATTTGTGGATGATATAGGACTGGTTGGAGTGGCCAGTCTCAGGGAATCTAGAGGAATCAGAGACACTCTTAATGTCTACCTTAGGGCCTCAAACCAAGTCATCAATGATAAAAAATCCAAAGTGGTCTTCTTCAATCTTGACCAAAGGCTACAGGACAGAGTTATAGAGATCTTGGGATTCACTAGGACCTCTCTTCCGAGTAGTTTACTTGGGGGTTCCTTTGCATTTCAAAAAATTAAAAATAGATATCTGGAAGGATCTTTTGGATGGCATCAAAGATAGAATGAACCATTGGTCTCATAAATGGTTAAGCTATGGGGGTCGATTAACTTTCTTACAGTCAGTTATTCAGGCCATGCCAATCTATAAATTCTCTATCCTGGCTACCCCACATTCTATTTGGAAAGAGCTAGACAAAATGGCTAGAATATTTTTATGGGAAGGAGCAAAAGGGGAGAAGAAATGGGCCTTGGTTGGTTGGGATAAAGTTACCAAGCCCAAGGAAAAAGGAGGGTTGGGACTGAGAAGCTCCAAGCTTAACAACAAAGCTTTGGCTGGAAAACTATACTGGAGGTGGATTTCCCGACCAACATCCTTATTCAGTAGAATCCTCACCAGTAAATACTTGGGTCATGTTCACCCCAATGAAGTGGGCCGTTTCCCTCTGGATGGTAATGGATCCTTAGTGTGGCAGGCTCTCAAGCTTGTATCTCAGGTTATTAAATGCCAATTATTTTGGAAAGTGGGGAGAGGGGAGAAGGCACATTTCTGGACTGATTCATGGGACCAGTACCCACCCATCATTGTTGAGTTTCCTGAATTACAACCAATTAAATCCGCCATAGAATCCAAGGGTTGGGTCCTTATTGAGAGTTATTTCAACACTAGCCAATTGGGGGAGTATAAGTTCAAGAAGTTTAAATGGTTGGAGGAGTGGCCAATTACAATCCCTCTGGAGCTGGCACCCATCTTGACCAAAATCTTGACAGAAAGGTTCCTCACAGGGAGAGACAAGGAGGATGAACTAGCTTGGGGCTATGGGAACCTTGGGGTATATACAGTGAAGGACGGATACGATAAGATCCTCCCAGAGCCTCCCCCACATTTATTTTTGGTTCAAGATTGGAGGAAGATATGGCATTCCAAGGGCTAGCCGAAAGTGAATTTCTTTGCCTGGCAGTTTATGCACAATGGAATTCTCACCTTTGAAAATCTCAAAAATAGAGGAATCATCGGTCCATCTCAGTGTGTTTTATGCCACAAGAATGAGGAAATAGCTGATCATCTGATGTTTGAGTGCCCTTTCATGCGTCAGATTTGGAAGCGTTGGTTCTATCACTATAAACTCCAGGCTAGTGGTGATCTGACTCTGACCAATATTTGGGAAATATGGAAGAGAGGTAGATTTAAATCTAAAGCTCTTCGAATTTTTTGGGAGCTTGGCTTACTTTTCATTTGGTGGCAGGTGTGGTTGGATAGAAATGCTCGTATTTTTAGAGAAACCTTCTCCTCGCTAGATGGAATTTGGAAGGTCATCTGGAGCAAAGTCACGAAAATGGTTGCCATCTATGCTGAAGAGGAAAATCAGGTTGGTCCTAGGCCACTGGAAGAGGGAGCTATAGAGCAATAAAGATAGGACAGAGCTAGCTAGAAACCTCCCCCAGAAGGTTGGATCAAATTCAATACTGATGGAGCTGCAAAATGCAATTCGAGTAGTTCTGGAATTGGTGTAGTGTGCCAAGATCATGCTGGGTCTGTGCTCTATTGGGAACTGCAAGGTCTGGGAAGAGCCACAAACAGTGAAGCAGAAGCCTTTGTTATTAAATCTGCTTCCATCTGGGCTGTTAATCAGGGACACAGGAAGATAATTCTTGAGTCTGATTCCCAAATTTTGGTTGGCTCTCTAGACTACATGAGGAACTTTGCTTCGAAAGCATGGAGGTTGCAAATTTTGGTCTCTCAAATCAAGGAACTATGGAGGGAATTAGATGATGTGATCCCCATCCATGTGAGTAGAGATTTAAATAAGGAAATTGATTTCCTTGCAAATATGGGTGCTGAGAAAGAGGTAGGGGTGTAGCTACACAGTGACATGCCTATGGAGGATGCAGTGATTAGGCAGGGTCTTGAACGATCCTTGAGACAATGAGCAAATTTTATGCTAAGGGTGGTTTTTTGTCGTGATATCACAACCTGTTGCACCGTCGCGGCCTTTGGAGGGAAGTTATCATGATATCACGATAGGTTGCACCATCACGGCATTTGGGGGTAACCTGTTGTGATATCGTGACATGTCACACTGTCGCGGCCCTTGGAGAGATGCTGTCACGATTTCATGACCTGTTGCACTGTTGTGGCCTTTGGTGGGAAGCTGTCATGATTTCGTGACCTGTTGCACCGTCACGACCTTTGGCTAGAAGCTGCAATGATTTCACAATGCTTTTGGAGCAGGGGTGCCAAGGAGGATAATCGTCGCGATATCGTGACACTTTTGGTGAATTGGAGCCAAGGGGAAAAACCGTCACAATTTCATGACATTTTTGAAGAATGGGAGCCAAAGGGAAAAATCATCGTGATTTCGTGACACTTTTGGAGAATTGGAACCTTGGGGAAAAGACATCGTGATTTCGTAACACTTTTGGAGAATGAGCACCAAGGGGAAAAGTCGTCGTGATTTTGTGACACTTTTGGCAATTGGGCACCAAGGGGAAAAGTTGTGATTTCATGACAATTTTGGAGAATTGGCACTAAGGGGAAAAACCATCACGATATCGTGACACTTTTGAATAATGGGCACCAAGGGGATAACTTGTCGTGATATTGTGAAACTTTTGAAGATTGGGCGCCAAGGAGAAGACTCGTCGCGATATCGCGACACTTTTAGCAAACAGGCACCATGGGGAAAACTCATCGCGATATCGTGAAAATTTTGAAGACTAGGCGCGAAGTGGAAAACTCGTCACGATACCGCGACACTTTTGAGGATTGGGCACCAAGGGGAAAACTCGTCGTGATATTGTGACACTTTTGGCGAATAGGAGTCATGGGGAAAAATCGTCGCGATTTCGTGACACTTTTGAAGACAGGGCGCCAAGTGGAAAACTCGTCGCGATATCACGACACTTTTGAAGGTTGGGCGCTGAGGAGAAAACTCGTCATGATTTCGTGACACTTTTGGAGATCAGGCACCATCCGGAAAACTCGTCGTGATATCGTGGAACCTTTGGTGATGGGGCGCCAAGGGGAAAAGCCGTCACAATTTTGTGACACTTTTGGTGTTCAGGCGCCGCGAGGTCTGGATGTCGCGATTTCGCGACATGTTGTGATTTCACGACATGTCACAATTTTATGACTTGTTGCTCTGGCATGGCCAAGACTGGTTTTATTGTCGCGATATCGTGACATGTCACGTTTTCGTGCCTTGTTGACTTTTTACGCTCTACGGTGGAAAGTGTTGACTTTTTGCACTCTGCACTTGTACTCTTGTTTCTTTGTTCTTGGTAGGGAGGTGTTTACTCCCATTTGTAATTGTTCTTTGTTTTAATACAAGTTTTTCAATTTTTTCAAAAAAATATTTTCGAGCAACAGTTTATCCCCATGAGACCCAAGGAAGATCAAGTGACCTGGGATCCTACAGAAAATGGGTAGTTCACTATTAAATCAGCTTACAAGCTTCTGCTTGATGATGATAATTTTGTCCTCCAAAAGGACTTAGTTTTGATAAAAAAATTAATTCCAAAAATTGTAGTCTTTTCATGGCTGGTTATCCAAGGAAGAATTCTAACCATTGATAATATGATGCATAAAGGTATTTGTATCACTAATCATTGTTATCTATGTAGGGCTAATTGGGAGACCATTTATCACATTTTCCTTGAGTGCCCTTTTCCTTGACTGTCCTAAGTGGGGTTTTTCAGGCCTTCAATATTTCATGGGTTAAACTAGCCATCGTACTTGATTTTTTTGTCTAGTGGCCTTACCCCTTTTCAAGCCAAAGACTTAGATACATGTGGAAAATTTGTCTCAATCACTATCTTTGGTAGGTGTGGTTAGAAAAGAACCATAGAGTCTTTAATGAGTCTATCCATGATCATCAAACTATCATCGCCAGGATCCTATATTTTGCCAATGAGAATGTGAAACTTATCCCTTTTGATAGCTGTAAACCTCATCTACAAGAGACCATGATTGCTAAATATTTAAGCTTAACCTTGTTAGATGAGTCTGTGCCTAGGGTAGTCAACCTTAGAGCAAATGTTAAGTGGTCTCCACCTCCTACGGGTTGGTTTAAGATTAATTTTTATGGAGAAGCTAAGAACAATCCTGGTAGAGAAGGCACTGGTGGCATTGTGCGAGATCATAATGGGAATATGATGCTTGCATTTTTTGAATATTTGGGAACAAGGACGAACAACGAAGCTAAAGCTAGAGCTATGTGGAGAGGCCTTCAAATGAATCAAGACTTAGAAGGTAATTTGATCATAGAAGGAGACTCTATGCATGTTATAAATCTCCTCAATAATTGGAAAACACCTCCTTGGAGGATTAAAACAATTGTTGAAGAGGCTAGGATCCTTTTCCAGGGAAGACAGGATAGAAAATCCCAACATGTATTTCAGGAAGCTAACAAAATTGTTGATAAGCTGGCCAATTTGGGTGTCGATGGGGATGAACTTTTCAAATGGGAACACAGTGTCCCGAGTGAAGTAGAGGAGATTATTCAACAATAATGCCAAGAATGATAGTCAAATTTACCAACAGGGAAGGCACTGTATGTTCGAAGGCTAGGAGTATTCCTGTCTCTTTTTTGAATTGGACTCAAAATAAAAATTATCTGAGCTGTCAATCTTCGTGGATGCTGCTTGGAAATACCACAAAGACTAATGGGGACAGTCACATGTCAGATAACATGGCTCTTAGTCATCTTAGTAATTTGAGGTTGGTTTATAATCATAGGGAAGGAAAGAAATGACAATATAAGACTTCGAACCAAAGCCACATGGACCACTAGATAGCCACCATCATAAATATAGCTAGTAGGTTCACTTCTCCAAGGCTTATTGGCCAAGATAGTATGTGGTACCAAAGCATGTCATATATGGAAGAAAGCAATTACCAAAGAATTATTAAGAGTAACTATCAATACAGAGCTTGTGGGAGTTTTTTTCAGTACTCTGCTATGTGTGTCTGCAGCTTTTTGTTTCTCCATTGTCTCAAGGAAGGGATCCGTGTCTATTTCTTTTTTGTAATTATGATGCATGTGTGTTTTCTCGGGGTATACCCAAAATGTTTTATGGGAAGTTTATTTTTGATAACAGGCTATGTGCCTTACCGGATGTAATGGCTTTGGCGGCATGTAGATTTTAGATATATAGGATCCTTAGTAAGGATATGTTCATCAACAACCCTGGGCTGATTTTTGTAAAAGGTTTTGGGTCAACCTGTTAAACCCAGTATTAATGCTATAGTATCTTATCTACCAAAAAAAAAACTAACTATTAATTTATGATTAATAAAAAATGAAATATTGTTAGGGATAAAATAACATTGATGCTAATAAAAACCCATAATTGTTCATGCATGAATTACTAAACCAGTTTGTAATTCTCTCTTTCTTCAACCCATAATATGATTCAGTAGTTGCTATTTCATTCTCAGTTGTGACTTTTATTCTAATATATGTTTATTCAAATAAATTATATGTAAAGAGAAACAAAATCCTGAATAATTGAAAAAACAAATATAAGAAAGGAATTATGTGTTGTCATACCTGGTGGAAGATAGATATCAAATATGAAGACTCCATTTTGATATGGAGTCCCTTTAGGACCCACTAACACAACCTTCAATATATCCATTCTCACATTGTCCACTCGAACATGTATGCTCGATTATTTAGGAATTATGTGTTGTCATACCTGGTGGAAGATAGATATCAAATATGAAGACTCCATTTTGATATGGAGTCCCTTTAGGACCCACTATTAGAGCCTTCAATATATCCATTTTCACATCGTCCACTTGAACACGTATGCTCGATTCCCACTCCAGAGGAAGATTGGTTGCCAACGAAGCTATTTCTTTTCCAATATACACACTTTTCCTCCTTTTGTCCAATTAAATTAGGCTATTATTTTCTCTTCCTTTGTATCAGATATATCGCACCAAGACTTTAACGCTTGATTGAATTAATTTAATAGAAATTTAGATTTGCAATCTTCTTTAATTTATACCATAAATCTCTCAAACTTTGTAAGGGTCGGTCACGTTTTTTTTGTGTGGTGATTTTGTTGTTTATATGAAATTGAGAAAAGGTAAAAGTTTAAATTTACAACCATTCTATTTTATAGTTTCAATGTATACAATTATTTTATATATATATTAATACAATGTTTGGTTGTTTTAATTGATTGACATATAAACCCTTATCACCTACTTTTAGGGTTGGGCATTGTCATCCCAACCATTACCAATGACAAGGGTGAGAACTATTTTTCTCAATAGAGGCCAAACATACAATCATACACACACCCCCTCACACCATTCACACCTCTCAATAAAAATAGCCAAAGCCCAAACCGTTGAGTTGTTGCTCAAGGAAAATTATGTGTGCTTTTTATTAAGGTCATTTTTATTATAAAAAAAACATATTATATTGTTTACATTATAAATTCAAGTTAATTAAACCATATTTAGCTTGTCTTTTTATCAAAGATATTTATCATTTAGTTTTTATTAAAGATATCCTTCATCCTCCTCAAAATGTTAAGTTTACATAATCAACTCCTTTATATTAGATGCCTTTCCAAATTTAAATTTTGTCAAGATGAAATTCAATATTGATGCTCAATTGTCACATCTATAAACATCTTGTCTATAATAATGTGACAATTTCTTAATAGATTTTATTAGGGTTTTTATTCATGTCCTTAATATTCCAATATATTATTTTTATTGTTGTTTTTTATTTAATTTGTTGGTTTAGCCCTACTTCTTGTTAACATTTGTGATATTTGTTTGTGTTTTCCTACATAAATATCCCTATAGGTTTCTTTTTCTCTTTGTTTTTGCTTCTTGGACTTTTCTCTCTCTTTTTCATTTCTACCAATACTTTCATATTTATAAATCTCTTCAATCCTCTCAAATTTCTCGTAGCATGACTTATAATCTTTAGGTTTGTCTTGCTATGAATATTCTAAAGTGTAAGAAATAACCTCAAAAGTACATTTTTTTATGTTGTCATAGAAACCATAAAGTGCAAGTATGCTCTTCTATAGCAATTACCTTCTTATTCTTCTCTAAAAGTCTTAAATTGTTATGGGTTTCCTCCATCCTCATATGTTTATTTTGCACTATAAAGGTCAAGGGATAAATTTTTCACCACTTTCACTTTTATTACTAGGGGAGGATTATATACCACTTGAGGAAAATAATGATAATTCACCTAGAATAAACTTGACCTTTTTTGTTCTCTTTGTTCAAGGATTTTTCTTAATGTCTTCATTTGCACCTTTAATTCCTTCTTAACTTGCCAAATTATGTTGTAGATAGGCTTTATTTCCCTCTTCATTTGGAGTGGAATGTCCTTGATCTCATCTAGCTTCTATTTTTTATGATTTCCTTGATTTATCTTAAAGTTTATTTCATGACCAATTATTTTTATCTCTTTATTCATAGTTATCACTTTTCAAACTCTTGACATGTATACAATCTCATAATAGTTATGGCAGTAAACTGCTCTGTTTTTGTAATCCATGTGTCTATCCCATTCTCTTGTTTTAAATTTAATATTAATGAATTATGGCAAAGGTTTTGAAATATCTATAGAAACATATATTCATGTATATATAACATACTTTTTCTTCTTATTAGCTATTCCTTCCTTCATGATTTCTCCTAGGGTATTCTCAATATTCTTCAAAACATTCTTATTTATAAGTTGATATGGAAGTTCAAGAAGACTAACCTGCACTAAAAGCTTCTTAATAGTTTCTTTCTCAAGATAAAATTTTTCATTACATGGTCTCAAATAAAGTGTATCTCTTCCCACAAATCATGGGCCACCACCCATTATTTTATCCTTAGTTTTTAAACTAGAAAAGACAATGATGTAAACACATTTAAGGAGAAAATTCATAGAGTAATTTGAATTCAACTTGATTAAATTTTGAATCTCCTAAATTGAACTAGAATAAAAAAGAATCTAATACTTATATTTCTAGCTCATTAAAAGAACAATTTCCACTCAATGACTATGTCATCCAAATGTTCTAATATTTACAAGTTGGAATAGGATTTTTGGATGAAATAATTTGTCTTATCTTACTCTTTCTAAAGATGAATTGTAGCTAAAGAGTGAATAAAACAAGCTTATACTAAGAGGGGGGTGAATAGTATAAGATACAACTTTTTACTTTTCTTTCCAAAGCAATATCATCCAATATTATCAATTACAATAATGAAACAATGCATAGATCATCACACACATAAGAGACACAGATTTAATGTGGCTCATCCAATATGGGCTACATCCACAAAGAAAATATTGTCCTCGCTTTCGTCCAATTAAATTAGAATATTATTTTCTCTTCTTTTGTATCAGATAGATCGCACCAAGACTTTAACGCTTGCTCGAAAGAATTGAAATGAAAGTTACATTTGCAATATTGTTTAATTTATATCATAAATCTCTCAGCCTTTGTAAGGGTTGGCAGTTTTTTTTCCATTTTATTTTTTATATGAAATTGGAAAATATTTACTGTAATTACTTTTTTATTATAAAGGTTGTTAGCTTAAATTAATAGAAATTTACTTTTTCATTAAAAAAAAATTATAGTATAATCATTTAATTTTATAGTTGTGATGTATAAAATTATTATATATATTTTACATGTTGTTTTCATTAAGGTTATTTTTATTATAAAGAAAAAATATTATAATGTTTACATTATATTTTTAACAAGTTAATTAAATTATATTTAATTTATCTTTTTATCAAAGATATTTTCACTCCTCCTCAAAATGTTAAGTTTACACAATCAACTCCTTTATATTAGATGTTTTCTCAAATTTAATTTTTTTCAAGATGAAATTCAATACTAATTATGGTTAAAATATTTGTTGTCCCTCATATCTATAAACATCTTGTCTATAGTAAGTTTGACAATTTCTTAATACCTTTTATTAGGGTTTTTATTCATGCCCTTATATATATATTTTTTTTTTTAAGCGAAAAACCCCTTACGGGACCGCCTTGGTCTGAGAGACCATGAACAGGGGGTTCTACACCATCAAAGTCACCCGGGAGTCGCACTCGACCCTACCCGCACCAACATTATCAATTGGATTTTGGATACCCAATTCAGCTTTTTGGTAGGGTGGAGATTTGAACCTGAGACCTCCCTTGGAGGATTGCCCTCTCCTCTCCAACTCACCTACAACACCTGGGTTCATGCCCTTATATTTCAAGATATTATTTTTATTGTTATTTATATTTTATTTGTGGGTTTAGTCTCACTTCTTGTTAACATTTGTGACATTTGCTTCTGTTTTTCCACATCAATATCCTTCTAGTTTTTGTTTCTTGGGTCTTCCTCTCTTTTTCATTTCCACCAATAGTTTTATCTTCATCAATCTCTTCAATCTTCTCACACTACTCATAGTAAGACGTATCATCTTTAGGTCTATTTTGCTCTGAATGATGTAAAGTGGAAGGAATAACCTTAAAAGCACATCCTTCTTTATGTTTTCCTATAGATCATAAATTGCAAGCATACTCTTTCATAGCAATTACTTTCTTATTCATCACTAAAAAACCTATATTGTTATGGATTTCCTTCATCCTCATATATTTATATCTTTATAATGCTACTCTTGAAACCATAAAGTGCGAGGAATAACATCTTTACCACTTTCTCTTTCATTATGAGGAGATGATTCTACACCAGTTGAGAAAAATGAAGATGATTTACTAGGAATAAACTTGGCTTCTTTTGTTATATTTGTTTTAGAATTTTTCTTGACATCTTCCTTTGTACCTTAGTTCCTTCTAAATTTTCCAAATGGTATTGTATATAGGCGTTCTTTACCTCTTCTTTTGGAGTGGAATATTCTTGATCTGATCTAGCTGATTTCCTTGCATTGTCTTGAAGTTTATCTCATGATCAATTTATTTTCTCTTTTTTCATAGTTATCACTTTGTAAACTCTTGTTATGTGTCCAATATCATAACAATTGTGGTAGTGAAATATGATATTTTTGTAATCCACTTGTTGATCCCATTCACTTGTTTCACATTTAATCTTAATGGATTATGGTAAATATTTTAAAATATCCATATCAACATATATTAATGTATATATCACATAATTTTGGTCCTTAGTAGTTATTATTTCCTTCATGAATTCCCTTAGGGTATTTCCAATATTTTTCAAAACATTCTTATTGATAAGTTATTATAGATGTCCAAAAATCCTAACCCACACTAGAAGCTTCTTAATATTTTTATTATCAACAAAATTGTTTTTATTACATGGCCTCAAATAAAGTTTATCTCATCCCACAAAGCATGAACCAATTTTTTTTATTACATGGTCTAATTTTTGAACTAGAAGAGATTATATGGAAAAAATATTTAGAACAAAAAATCACAAAGTAATTCTAATTCAATCTCCACTTCCATTTGATCAAATTTTAAATCCCCAAAAACTCTAACCATGACAACCCTCTACTTTTAAAAACAATTGTATCATATCCATTTATCTCATCCTTACTACTCACTTATAGAGTAATATCTACAACATAGATTAAACTTTCCATGTATTCACTCTTTTCCTTATCTCCAACTTGGGCCTCCATACTTCTAGCTAGGGCATCCTAAATTTCCATTAGGGCTTTGAACTAGCTTTTACTCACTTCTAGCTTGCACTTTATCTCACCTCACACTTACTCTTGGCTTGTATTTCCTCTCGACTTGCACTTGCTCATGTCTCTTCTTTCTCTCGATATTCTCTTTCTTTGATGATTTTTTAAAAATAATGTTTCATGCATTCATTGTAAGTATTTGAAGCATTAATTCACTTTGAATAAACTCGTTGCTCTTACATGATGTCTGAATTCTACCTCCATAAATTATTTGATATTTTTAGTATTTATTTAATTTAATTTAAAGGAAAATAAGTCTTATGTGGTTTGAATTGGGGTTATTTTTACTAAAACATCAATATATTACATTTGCTTTTAGGTCAAATAAATTATATTTGATATGTTTTTTATCCAATATATTCTTCATCAAAGTGTTATATTTTCATTATGAGCTCCTTGACATTATTTTTTTTAAGAGATAAAATCTTACTTGGCCAATTGGCTTCTACAACTTTCACTTCATTAAGACAAATATCAATGCCACCATTAGCTAGCTTACTTACTACCCAATGTCCTTTTCTATAGATATGCTCGTATTTCTAAGATATTACCTCTTATAATAGATGATGAACATCCACAATAATATTATTTTTTATTCAATCCCCACATCAATTTTTTTGATAGCATTTATTATAATTTGTAAATCCCCCTAAATTGAAAAATATTTAACAATAAGTTACATGTTAAATGATCTTTGGTGTAGGGTTCTTTTTATAAATAATTTATTTGCACGAGGAGAACCTATATATTTTAAATTAACATACTACACCAAAGTAGATCTTTAATGGTGGTTTTTAACCACCCTTAATGACCTTTAAGGGCAATTATTTATCTACCATCTATGAAGGTGTCATTAAAATTTTACGTCCATATGATAGTGGCTAAAAACTACCTCAAAAAGCCATCTTTATCCATCTTCATAGGGTCTAAGAGGACAGTTTAAAACCAATCTCTTAAATATTTTAAAGCACCCTCTTTGGGTTATGAGGATGGATTAAAACCGCCCTTTTAGACCTAGGAGGGCGGTTTAAAACTATCCCTTATAGGGTAACAAAAAAAATTAAACATATATGTAACATGTGTTTATATTTGTCCTTTGTCATTATTCATATTTTAAATATTTGTATAATACTTTTAAAATTGAAAGTTCAATTTGATGTAAAGCATTGTATATAGATTTTATCGCATATGTAGATGTTAGTGCTACTCAGATATATTTTTTTCTCTCCTTTTCATGATGAGGACTAGAAAGCATAGATCTCAATTAAGAGAACTTTGGTAAGATTTGTACCTTCAAATTTGTGAATATTTATTTTATTATATGTTTGATGTTCTATGTGAGATGATAGTTGTTCCAGATAGTTGTAAGTACAACCTGAGTAGTAGGGGAACCATGGCTTGATACTAAGGCATGCAAATATTGAAATTAGAAATAAAAATTTGTAGCTCCTCATTTAAATAAATAAATAAAGCATCACACTTTGTGATGTAACAAATTTGAGTAAAAAGAAAAAAAGCTTTTATTTGAGGGTAAAAAAATGTAAATCAACATCAATATGTCTACATGACAAGCTGAAATAATTTAATATGTATTATTTAACCAAAATGAATAGTTGGATGTATAATTTAAGATAAATAAAATATAAACTTCACCCGGTAGAACTCGACGTACTCCCTACTCTCTATTAATATTGACAATATTATCTGCATTTAGGCCAACCAACTTCTTCATTTTTATTTTATTTTTTTAATCCCCTTGGTTTTTATTTTTTTAATCCCCCTTGCTAGGATAACCTTAGAACCCATTCTAAGTTAGCTTTTCAAAGAAAAGAAAATCCATCATGCTACCACCATATTTGAATACCATATAGCATATTATATTTCTGGTGTATAGACTATACATTTTACTATCAACATCCCTCCAAAAAGTGAGTTGTATACATCAATAACCCCTACCAAGATATTTGGTAAGACAAAAAAAATTCAATGCCAAGATATTCTCTTTCAAGAAAATATTAATACATGTGAACAAAAGCTTTGATGGTATGAAAAGACCACTAGGTAGAGTAACCTCAAAAATGAATACCTAGCTATAACCAGTCCATAATGAAAATATCAGCTAATGGGTAGTTTTAATATTGATTATGTAGATCCCAAGATACGCCTTGTATGATTTGCTCTCCACTATGAATTGGAAACATCATATTCCCTCTGGTTTGAACTTCTAGAAATATAGCAAATCAATCACTTCTTTTTGATAACATAAATCTGAGACACACTATTTCCCTTGTTTTAAGATAACCTGAGAAAGATTTTTTCCAAGGTACATATGAAATAAAAACAAGATATTTGTATAATACTTTTAAAATTCAAAGTTCAATTTAATGTAAAGCATTGTATATAGATTTTATGGCAGATGTAGATGTTAGCGCTACTCAGATCTATTGTTGTCTCTCCTTTTCATGATGAGGTCTAGAAAGCATAGATCTCAATTAAGAGAGCTCTGGTAAGATTTGTAGCTTCAAATTTGTGAATATTTATTTTATTATATGTTTGATATTCTATGTGAGATGACAGTTGTTCCAGATAGTTGTAAGTATAACCTGAGTAGTAGGGGAACCATGGCTTGATACTAAGGCATGCAGATGTTGAAATTAAAAATAAAAATTTGTATCTCCTCGTTTAAATAAATAAATAAAGCATCACACTTTGTGATGTAACAAATTTGAGTAAAAATAAAAAAAGCTTTTATTTGAGGGTAAAAAAATGTAAATCAACATCAACATGTCTACATGACAAGCTGAACTAATTTAATACATATTATTTAACCAAAATGAATAGTTGGATGTATAATTTAAGACAAATAAAATATAAACTTCACCCGGTAGAACTCGGTGTACTCCCTACTCTCTATTAATATTGACAATATTATCTACATTTAGGCCAACCAACTTCTTCATTTTTATTTTTATTTTTTTAATCCCCTTTGTTTTTATTTTTTTTAATCCCCCTTGCTAGGATAACCTTAGAACCCATTCTAAGTTAGCTTTTCAAAGAAAAGAAAATCCATCGTGCTACCACCACATTTGAATACCATATAGCATATTATATTTCTGGTGTATAGACTATACATTTTACTATCAACATCCCTCCAAAATGTGAGTTGTATACATCAATAACCCCTCCCGAGATATTTGGTAAGATGAAAAAAATTTCAATGCCAAGATTTTCTCTTTCAAGGAAATATTAATACATGTGAACAAAAGCTTTGATGGCATGAAAAGACCACTAGGTAGAGTAACCTCAAAAATGAATACCTAGCTATAACCAGTCTATAATAAAAATATCAGCTAATGGGTAATTTTAATATTGATTATGTAGATCCCAAGATACGCCTTGTATGATTTGCTCTCCACTATGAATTGGAAACATCATATTCCCTCTGGTTTGAACTTCTAGAAATATAGCAAATCAATCACTTCTTTTTAATAACATAAATCTGAAATACACTATTTCCCTTGTTTTAAGATAACCTGAGAAAGATTTTTTCCAAGGTACATATGAAATAAGAACAAGATATTTGTGTTTCAAATCTAACTTTTCACTGATGTTTATGTTTCTTCTAGGAAAAGTTGATTCTTTTATCTTCATTAATAGAAATCAATGTTGATATCATTAAGTTATAAATTTTCATCCACTAGGAGTCCCCAAGAAAGATTCTATAGATAAAATCCTAAAACTATTTAGAGTATAGTTTTGTATCCACTGCTGAAATTGAGTGTGAATCAAATTGAAGAGACTTGTATGTATACTAAAGTCTATTAGAAATATCATAATATTGAATAATATTGATAATTCCAAAGTATAATACTACATAATCCTCACCAAACAATCCTACTTTTGGATATGAATCTTGTCCAATTCTTGGCACCCTATACTTTGCTTTGGTAGGCATGATCACACCTAGCCTTATTGGTAGCCTACATTAGGGGAAAAAATATTCAACCAACATTTAGATAAATCATATGTATTTTTCATGACCCTCCCTTGGAAGACTTTTTATTTGGATGGATTCATGCTTATTTAGTTATTTTTCTAACGAGATGTTTGACTACATACTAATTAGTTATGCAAAACACATGTTTAGTGAAAATGTAAAATATAATTTAATGGAATAATTGACTATTTTGTGTCATGTTTCTAGAAAAAACATATACTCATAAAATAATATGATGTTGCTTATATAACTTGCACTTATGTAGGAACATGTTTCTTGTAGGTGGAAGGAAGAATAAACCACTAATAACAAGTTGTCTTAAGGGAAATTATGTGATGGGTTAATTATAAAAACATATTAGGGCAACCTGAATGAATGCTCCTCTCATGAAGATGCATAATATTATTTGCATAAGAATAAAATAAATATTGAGTTTTGGTTTATTTTATTTGTTGCATATAAATTCTCTTTATGATGAAATTATTGTGAAAATAAAAATACTTTTGCAAGTAAATGTTTGGTTTATATCTTAAATTATTTCTTTAAAAAAATAATATATTTAAATATCCATCTGATTGATAGTGTTTTTAGTAAAAATAATGGTAAGGATGTTTTTATTATTCCTCCAAGTGGGCTTATATTCTATTTTCTTATAAATAAATTATTTATGAGTAATTTTCAATGTATGTTAGAGTAGTCATTGTTTGGATAGCTATCTAAGGGGGATTACTAACTACAAAATTCTAGTTCAAACCATTAATAAACTTGTACATGTGGAATTTACTTGGATGAATATACTCCCAACGAGTGCATATTCATTAGAGAGTAGTGGAGAGTAATATCTTACCAAGTAGCTCACCGCTAAAGAAGGATAATGGGATCGATACCGGACCCTCTAGAAGAAGAGAAAAAAAGAGAAAAAAATAATGATAAATGAATGAGAGCTCAGGAAGTGAAAAGAGAGAAGCCACAAACAAAACAACAGGTGAAATCTAGGTACCTCATAAAACTTGTTGAATCTACTTATAAAATTAGGTAGTATTCTCTTAAGTAAATGATAGAGGATTTACTTTAAGATATTCCTAGGAATTTACTACAGAAGCATTGGGTTACTAGTTTATGAGTTCTACTATGTGAAAGAATGGTTGTTTTCTTCGTTCATTATTTTGTTTGAAATATTGTTGTATGGAAAATCTTGATTGTAGCCTGAGTTTCTTACCCAAGAGAAAAATTGTATGGTTGTGGTAACATAAGATGTATACAAAAGCTTAGTAAAGAATGACGTAGAGTCATCTCGTTTGTACCCAAAAAATAGAGTGTTATTTATCGACACTAACAAATAAAAGTCATCAGTGTCTATAGATGGTAGGAGCAATGGAAGGTTCTTTTTACTTTTTGAAAATGGTATTAAATCCTTGAAATGAGAAACGTACTCTCTGAGGAAGACAACCATGGAAGTATTTCATTGAAAACAGACTTGGTTGGTGATAAAATTTCCTTTTACACTATTTGAATGGTTCTATAGATATGCTAGCAATATATTTTACTTTACTAGTTCATTTTAAATAAAATTGGTAGTTTATTTCTTCTATGGGAATGGTTTTAGGAAAATAGTTATTATCTTTGAATGTATGCTAGGTAGTGATACTATTTGGTTGCATCTATTTATAAATAAATCATGTTGAATGTGTGAAGAGTGTAGACACCAAATTGTAACCATTCATCCACCTTCCTAGTCATACCACCTTCCACTTGTCCTCTTTCCCCCTTTCCCACCTTCAAAAGACCCATTTTTCCTTTCCCACCTTCAAAAAGGCCCATTTTCTCCTTTCCCGCCAAAATAGGACTTAATTTAATATATATTATATTATTTTAACATTTTATATAATATTTTATATTAATTTAATTTATTTAATATTATATTATATAATTATAAGTTCATTTAAACTCCACCGTCTGATCAGATTAAATACCCACCATCCATCCCACTCAATCCATGCCACTTCCATCATTTAATCTTAGCCCTAAGATATAACTTAATCTTAGCCACATGATCAAAAGTGTAAAGTTAAGAATCCTAAGTCAAACCCTAAAGCTAAGTTATAAATACATGCCCCTCATATTGCCCAAACCCGATGGCTGAAATACTGAAAGAATGGAACGTTGAAGAATCTTGAGGCCTCTCTGCTAAAGAATACCCTAAGAACCTTTAGCATACCCTAAGATAGATTCTAACCAGCCCCATTCATTTTGTCACTGTTGTTCGCTCGTCCATCACCGCCTAGAAAACCACTGCTCTATTTTCTGCATTCATCAGGGTTTAATCAATCAACCCGGTCAAGTCACATCTACTGTTGACCAAGGTAAATCACTTCTATGAGTTTTTGTTGTTAAATATGCATATCTGTAAGTGTTGTTTTCTGTTCTTTCAATTAGTATTTTTAATCATTATTTGAGGGTCTCACTTTGTGGAGCCCTCTTATGTGCTACTAACTCCTTAATTATTTCTGTCACTTGCAGGTTTGTAGATCATTAGGCTATTAGAGCCAGAGTGGCCTGGCTTCAGATATTCAAAGCCCACTCACCCTGTTGGGATCAAAGGCGTAATATTTGGAAGACACTATTTTATTTTATTGCTAGGGTTTTGGAGAACCCTAGCCCATTGTAATATTATATCAAAATACTCTTGGAGAGTAGCATTGTGTCAAAGAGTTCACTTGGCTTCGCCCCCATTGTCAATATTAAAATTGAAACATTTTATGCAATATTTGTCTCTTTGTGTATTTACTTATAATTTCATTTTTAGTGTCGCATATTTGCATCTACAAATGGCAATCATGGTGGGACCCCACAAGGGTTTCACTATTTGATAGATCTACCTTGCTAATTTACTATTATTGTTGTTTGTTGCATATTTTTCAAAAAATGTAAAAGTCGTCACGTTCATCACTAGGGTTTCTAAAGCATTATGTAGTAGTTCCAGAGATCACACAGGCGCTCTTCTATGTTACGTAGGCATCCTTATGCATTATACAGGTATTCTTACACATTACACAAGCACTCTCCTATGCCTGTGAAGGCGCCCAACTATGCCTGGCATTAATTTGAAGCACAACTAATGCTTCCAAGTGAGTTTCGTAACCCTAGTTGGTCATTTAACAATTTACGTATTCTATTTTTTGCTGTTATTTTTCATTGTTTTTGGGTTTAACATTAAGTAATCTAAGAAAGAATTTGTAGCAAGTCATATCTAGGGTTTGTGTGTATTTCAATATTTCAAATTCATTTCTTGTCCTAAATTCGTAGATCTAGGTGATTGTTTGCATTGTTGAGTGCATGTGAAGTAGAAACAATTCATAGATTTTACATTTTAGGGTTAAAGATCACTTAAATTTTGTATATCTAAATAGGAACAACATTTGGACACTTAAAGTAATCCTTCCCTAGGTTGGCCCCTTTGGTAGAGAGGTGGATGAACCCTCTAATGATCTTTTGATATCTTCGGGTATCATTTGTAGGTAGGGATTTTAAGGGTGTACTTTGTGCTCTTTAGATGAAATTTGCATATTTGTGTTGGATTCTTATTTAGATTAGTGAAATTAGTCATCTTTAACATTGTTTGCACACCATAAAGAACAAGAAACATAAAATTAATATCACACACTACACGCTCCACTTTTTAACAATAGTAGTTGGATTTCATCACCAACTATTGCTTGAGGTTTGGTGATGGTGGAATTCATCTCCATCCATAAAATCTCTACCCTTAGACATCATAGGATTATCCTTGAGAAAACTTTTTGGAGGTCATTACCAACAAGAATATTGCAGCCCTATCCAGCCATAGTTTTTTTATTTATTTCATTTAAAAAAGATTAGGTAACATCAAACACATCAACCACACAATTTTAAAAGGAACCACACATTAATGAAGAAAATAATACGGAATGAGGTAAGCCACACAAGGTGAAACCTAGGACTGATTGTTTTCTTTTATATTTAAATTCTTGTACAAGTTTTTATAGTTGGTTTTATTTTGATAAGCTTTAAATATTGGGTTTAAGTACTTTATGGTATTAAAAAGACATCAAAAGAAAGTAATAAACCAAAACAACTTAATGGAAAACATATTTAACTTGGATTTACATTAACCATTTCATCTTTTCATCATTAACATGGCTCAACCTTAGCCATTTCATCATTTCATCATTAACATGGCTCAACCTTAGCCATTTTATCATTTCATCATTAACATGGCTTAACCTTAGCCATTTTATCATTTCATCATTAACATGGCTCAACCTTAGCCATTTCATCATTAACATGGCTCAACCTTAGCCATTTTATCATTTCATTATTAACATGGCTCAACCTTAGCCATTTCATCATTTCATCACTAACATGGCTCAACCTTAGCCATTTCATCATTTTATCATTAACATGGCTTAACCTTAGCCATTTCATCATTTCATCATTAACATGGCTCAACCTTAGTCATTTCATCATTTCATCATTAACATGGCTCAACCTTAGCCATTTCATCATTTCATCATTAGCATGGCTCAATATTGGCCATTTCATCATTAACATGGCTCAACCTTGGCCATTTCATCATTAACATGGCTCAACCTTAGCCATTTCATCATTAACATGGCTCAACCTTGGCCATTTCATGATTAACATGGCTCAAACTTAGCCATTTCATCATTAACATGGCTCAATATTAGCCATTTCATCATATAAATGGCTTAACCAATAGCCCTTTCATCACTAACATGGCTTACATAATAGCCATTCCATCATTATGTAATAGGTGGATTTGATGTGTTTTCCATTAAGCTGTTTTGACTTATTACTTTTTTTTTTATTTCGAGTTAGTACCATAACATAAGTAAATCAAATAACAATAAAAAGGAATACATTTTAAATAATAATGAATGAGGTAAGACACACAAGGTAGAACCTAGGAAATTGTATTTTATTTTACTATTAAAAATTCCTATACAAGATTGTTTGGTTTGGTGTTATTTGGATTTAATTGCATATATTTTGTTTACACACTTCATAGTTCAAGCTAGAATGCAAAAGAAAACAAGTAAATTAAATTGTGTAATGGAAAACATACCCCACTCCCCGATCACTTTGGTGGCTGATCAATTTCAAAAGGCTCCAAAGGTCTTAACCCCTTTGGTCAAAACCAATTTCAAAAGGCTCCAAAGGTCCTAACCCCTTTGGTCACAATAAAAAAAGGCTCCAAAGGTCTTAACCCCTTTGGTCACATCAATTTCAAAAGGCTCCAAAGGTCTCAACCCCTTTGGTCACACATCAATTTCAAAAGACTCCAAAGGTCTTAACCCCTTTGGTCACACATCAATTTCAAAAGTCTCCAAAGGTCTTAACCCCTTTGGTCACATCAATTTCAAAAGGATCCAAAGGTCTTAACCCATTTGGTCACACATCAATTTCAAAAGGCTCCAAAGGTCTTAACCCCTTTGGTCACACATCAATTTCAAAAGGCTCCAAAGGTCTTAACCCATTTGGTCACACATCAATTTCAAAAGGCTCCAAAGGTCTTAACCCCTTTGGTCACACATAAATTTCAAAAGTCTCCAAAGGTCTCAATCCCTTTGGTCACATCAAATTTTCAAAAGGCCCCAAAGGTACCCAGCTCCTTTGGTCGTAAGCTTACTATGTTAGTGGGAGTAGACAAACCCGAGCTGATGAACATCATACACTTGAAAGAATTCCATGCTTATTGTGATTACTATATATGTACATACATGGCTAAAAAAAAATCAAAACAATAAAACAACAAAATCAAATTGCATTTTCATAAGCATGCATACATATAGGCATTTGCATATACACTTCCACATTCGCATTCATAAGCATTTTTCACATGCATTTCATTTTTCTTGCATTCATACATCTAGATTCATACATTCATAATTGCACATTTCAAATACATTCGCTATAGTCATTCATAATTGCATTCATCCCATCCCATGTTCAAATGATCTTACTTAGTAATGATGATATGGCCACAAATACAATGTCAAGTTATAATAATTGGGCGTACCTAGTTTGAAGAAATCATGCAACCCTCACAAAAGCCATATCTCAAACCACATCCTGTGTCAAAAATCAAAAAGCCTAGATTTTCAATCACTTAGCAACCTCCAAATGAATGTCCAATTTTTTATGGGACCAAAAATACACTTTACACATTAATAAGTAACACCAAACAACACCAACCAATACTACAAACAAACCAACACCAAACACACCAAAAAATCCTAACCACCCCACAAAAATCAAAACAACACCAACCCAAACCCCACCAACAAAAACAACCCACCCAACAACAACCCCACCATAAAAACAAACACAAAACAACCACCACAACCCTCAAAAACACAATAACACACAACAAAACCCTACAAACCCCCCAAACAACCACCCCACAAACCCCAAAACACACCCCAAAAAAAACCCCCCCCCCCCCCCCCCCCCCCCCCCCCCCCCCCCCCCCCCCCCCCCCCCCCCCCCCCCCCCCCCCCCCCCCCCCCCCCCCCCCCCCCCCCCCCCCCCCCCCCCCCCCCCCCCCCCCCCCCCCCCCCCCCCCCCCCCCCCCCCCCCCCCCCCCCCCCCCCCCCCCCCCCCCCCCCCCCCCCCCCCCCCCCCCCCCCCCCCCCCCCCCCAAAAAAAAAAAAACCCCCACACACACCCACCACCACAACCCCACACCAACCACAAACCAAAAAAAAACAAAAACAACCACAAAACACACACCCCAAAAAACAACAACCAACAAACACCACACAAACACCCAACACAAAACCCAAACAAAACAAAAACAAAACACCCACAACAAACACCCCACAACCCAACACCAACACCCCACAACAAAAAAACCAACTAACCCAAAAACCCACAACAAACACAAAAACAAAAACAAAAAAAACAACAACAAACAAACAAACACCCAAACAACAACAACAAAAACAAAATCAAAAAACAAAAACAAAAGAACAACACACAAAAACCCCAACCCAAAACAACCCCACAACCAACATTAAAAACCCCAAAAAAACACGCAAGAGAAAAGCACAACACACACCAAAACAAACAAAAAAAACCCCACCCCCACACCCCATACAAAGAGACCCCCAACAGACACACCCACCAAAAACCACCCTAACACCAAGACCCCCCCAAAAGCAACCCATACCCCCCCACACATAACAAAAAGAACACAACCCACAAAAAAACCACCAAAAAAAAAAACAAAAAACCAAAAACCACAAAAAAAAGGACAAACAAAAAAAAAAAAACACAAAAAAAAAACCAAAACAACAAAAAAAAAACAAAACAACAACACCAAAAACAACCATCAAAAGCCACAGCCACACAACACACAACAGCAAACCACACAACACCACCACACCAAACACCCACAAAACCAGCCAAACAACACATAACACTCAACCAGCCATCCAAAACCAACCAGCCACACAACAAACACAACCAACCACAAATAACACTAACCACCAACCACAAACACCAACCACTACACAAAAAGCCAACCCCAAACAGCCAACCCACACAAACAGCTAACCAGCCACACAAAACACAAGCCAAAACTCATTAACATGGCTCAACCTTAGCCATTTCATTATTTTATCATTAACATGGCTAACCTAGCCATCTCAACACATCAATCAAACAGCTTAACCACCATCACAACAAAACAGACAAGCCACACACAAACAGCTCCAACCAGCCACACCACACCACCCCAACCAATAAAACCACCACAACCAATAACAGACACCACATCAAACACCACCACCACTCAATAACCAACCACCACACCCCAACACCAGCCACACAATCAACATAACCTACATCACCACAACAGCTCACCACAACCCAAAAGCCACCAAGCTACACCCAATCACCAAACCATCACATAACACTCAAACACCATCACATTAACATCACCACCATCATCATAACACCATCCACAATAACATCCAAACAGCCACCATAACCCAAATAGCCATCCAAAAAACAAACCCACCCAACAGATACAAAAGCATCCACAACAAAAGATCCAAAGCTAGACAACACAAGAGACCAACAAAGAAACAAACAACAAAAAAATACAAAAAATAATAATAGGTAAGACACACAAGGAAACCAAACAGTACACAAAAACCACACAACAGGGTAACCAACGACCACCAAGCACAAAGCAAAAGAAACAAGAAAAAAGAAAAACAAACCCCCCACCCACAAAAAACTCCAAACCAACCCAGCAAAAAACAAACCAACCGTCACAAAAAAAACAAAGAACCCAAACATAACAAGCCACCCTTCTAGTCACACATCAATTAAAACCAAGGGTCATCAACTGCCAAAAGCGAGGCTTAACCCCTTTGGTCCACATAAAATCCGCCAAAAGGCCCCAAAGGTACCAAAAACGCACCACCAAAAGGCTCCAAAGGTCTTAACCCCGTCACACACAACAAAGCCAAACTAACCCCTTGGAACCCAACGCAAACAACCACAAAGAAAAAAACAAAAAAACAACGAAAAAAAACACAAAAAAACCCACTCAAGCAAAAAAACACCACCACCAAAAAGCCAAACCCCACCCCAAACCCACCCACCCCCAACACCAGGAACCGGCCACCCCCGCACTCCCCACCCCCACCCGCAAACCACCAGCCACACCCGCAGGAAAGGACCACCACCCCCCGGGCCCACGCACCCACCACCCGACAGCAGACGCCCACAGGCAAACCCACAGACAAAACACCAACACAACCGACAACAACCACACAACAGGCAAACCCCACCCCCAAGCAACCGAAACCCCACAGCCCTGCCAACAAACAAACACCCCACACCACCCCCGACACACCAGAGCACAAGCAGGATACCACCAGCCGAGCAAAACAAAGACACCCATCCCCCACTCAACACAACACCCCGACCCAGCTTCAATAAGGTCTTGAGTATTACCAATTGATTCTGAATACAATCTTGAACCAATCACATTCCATCACATCTTAAAAACATTATGAGCCAAAGAGGGTTAGTACAATACTTGGGTAGTACCTTGAAGTGAAAAGGGATAATCCTCGCTTGTCCCATCATGCAACATAGTCCAAAGAAAAAATAGTGGTTTTCACCACTACCTAAATTACTCTTCAAACATAAGCATAAAAACATAGAGTAGTAAGGATAGGGTCAAAATTCTCATCACACTTCGGTTGAGAATCCGATTCCCCAAAGCTCTATACAAAATTAACAAATAAAATCCCAAACACCCTTGATCCCTAAAGTTGTAAGGATCATACTACATGTCCCTAACAAGGATGGGTAGTCATCCCCAAGGCCTAAAATATCAAATCCCATTGGACTATGGAGTGAATCTTCATCGAGGCTATAGATGCCTGGCTGGTAGTGGAGTAAGCTCATGTGGGATGACATGTCTCCTTGGCAAACAAGAATACGACCGCACATAAGGACAAGCTAGCTTCAGGTCATCTCCATAACTAGTCATGCCCAATTTACTCATAGTGGGTCAATGAACTTCACATCCACACACACTGGTTCTTGATTAGATAGGGTCATTGTCACACTCAATATTTGGTAATTGAACCTCACTTGCACACATTTGTCCTAAAGAAAGTTAGACAACCCAAGTGAGTTTGATTGATAATACTAGTATGTTTGAGCTTTTGAAAATGTTGCAGTACTCATTCCATATCTTCTTCCATATCAACATCCATACCTTCTTCCATATCAACATCCATATCTTCTTCCATATCAACATTTATGCCTGCGTCATACGTCAAGTTGCATAAAGTCGTTAAAATTGGGTACCCTTGATTACAAAATAGTGGAAAAATGGCCAATAAAATTTTTGAACTATAAAAATATCATTTGAACACCATTCATCCCTCTCATATAGCTTAGGTTCATTACACATTTACTTGCATCAATCATACATCATTTAGCTTGCATTAATCATCCATAAGGTATTCCATAAAAAAAAATTCATTAAACATGCATTGCATTCACATTAACACAAAAGCATAACACAAACATAAAATCCATGTATGTATATATATCAAACTCACATATGCAAAGATCGCTAGAAAGTTCAAACATCATCACAACTTGGGGGTGTTCAAGGTTTCACACTTTTCACCCAATCAAGCAAGCAACATCACAACTAGGGGGTGCTCAAGGTTTCACACCTTTCCCCTAATCAATAAACATCACAACTATAACTTGGGGGTGTTCAAATATTAACACCTTCCCCACACTTGCAATAAACAATTCAATCATTCAATGACATCACATCATCAACAAGTCAATTGCTAGGTTCAAAATATTGCATTATTTTTTCAAAGGTTGCACCCTTTACCTTGTGTTCCAATCATCCAAATTGCAAAAATCCCTTCATCTATTGGGGAAAAAATAAATCATATTTACATTCTTTTATCATTATCCATTCATAAGTGAACCTTGTATTTAGTGGTTTATCCTATAAACCTGGCGGTTGCAGTGACTAGTTATCCATGCAATCCAATAGGATGGATAGACTACCATAAGGACACTTTCACCATCAAAAATACCCCTTTATCTGTTAAGGACAATAAACAAACACTTTTTCATATTTCATCATCAAAAACCCCTTTATCTGTTAAGGGCAATGAACAAACACTTTTTCATTTTACATCATCAAAAATCCCTTTATCTGTTAAGGGAAATGAACAAATACTTTTTCATCTTACATCATGAAAAACCACTTTCTCTATTAAGGGAAAAGAACATATACAAATCATGTTATTTTCATTCATTTCTCAAAAATCCCTTCATCTATTGGGGCAAAAATAGATCACATTTGCATTCCTATCAAGTGAACCTTGTATTTAGTGGTTTATCCTATAAACCTGGTGGTTGTAGCGACTGGTTATCCATGCAATCTAGTAGGATGGATAGACTACCATAAGGACACTTTCATCATAAAAAAAAAACCTTTATCTATTAAGGGCAATGAACAAACACTTGTTCATCTTACACCATAAAAAACCCCTTTATCTGTTAAGGGAAATGGACAGACACTTTTTTATCTTACATCATCAAAAACCCCTTTATCTATTAAGTGCAAAGAACAGATACAAATCATGTTGTTTTCATTTATTTCTCAAAAATCCCTTCATGTATTGGGGCAAAAATAGATCACATTTGCATTCCTATCAAGTGAACCTTGTATTTAGTGGTTTATCCTATAAACCTGGCGGTTGCAATGACTGGTTATCCATGCAATCCGGTAGGATGGATAGACTACCATAAGGACACTTTCATCATCAAAAAAACCCCTTTATCTATTAAGGGAAATGAACAAACACTTTTTCATCTTTCATCATCAAAAACCCCTTTATCTATTAAGGGCAATGAACAGACACTTTTCATCTTACATCATCAAAAACCCATTTATCTGTTATGGGCAAAGAAAAAATACAAATTATGTTATTTTGATTCATTTCTAAAAAATACCTTCATCTAATGGGGCAAAAATAGATCATATTTGCATTCCTATCAAGTGAACCTTGTATTTAGTGGTTTATCCTCTAAACCTGGCGGTTGCAATGACTGGTTATCCATGAAATCTGGTAGGATGGATAGACTACCATAAGGACACTTTCATCATAAAAAAAACCCTTTATCTATTAAGGGCAATGAACAAACACTTTTTCATCTTACTATTGTAATCACAAATCAATATGTAAAAATTCACTATTCATTCTATCAAAGTTGAAATTACAAAGTATTATATAGTGTCTATATAGTTGTTGAGAGATATTTGGGAGAGAAGAAATAGGGAGGAAAGCAAAAAATAATTAGGATTCAAACTCTTCCTGCTGTCCATGTCGTCCAATCCTGCTGACTTGGTTGCCGTCCAATGAGGTAAAAGGGTAAGGTCAAAACTCACAATTGAAACAAAAATTTTACCATTTTACCATTTTAACTTCCAACATTCTCCCCATTAAAGTTGAGAGGACTGACTATATAGTCTCTCAGATTTATATATTGAGCTTTAGCCATGCCTTTGGTGAAGATATCTGCAATGTTGTCCAAAGTGTTGCAATATTTAAGCTCAACTATCTGTTGCTCCACCATGTCTCGGATGAAGTGATACTTCATATCAAAATGCTTTAATTTGATATGGTGGATTGGATTGTATGCCAACTAAATGACACTTATTTTATCAGAATATAGTTGAGTTGGACCACTTTAACTTTCTCCAATCTCTTCAAGGACTTTTCTCAACCATAGGGCTTGAGTACTAGCATGTGTGATAGCTATATATTTAGCCTCAGTAGATCACAATGTTACAACAATTTTCTTCTTGTAAATCCATGTGATTAGTCCTGATCCTAGACTAAAATAGTTCCCTGATGTAGATTTCCTATCATCTATATTTCTGCCCCAATCAATGTCACTAAAGCCAACTAATTTCACAGAATTACATTTGTGGTAATGGATTCCAAAATCCAATGTACCTTTTACATATCTTAAGATTATTTTAGTTGCTTGTAGATGCATCTCATATGGACTTGCCATAAACCTTGAAACTAGATAAACAACATATTGAATATCAGGCCTTGTATTGGTGAGAAACATCAGACTCCCAACCATGCTCCTGTAAGTGGTCATGTCAAACTTTGGTGCTCCGTCATCCTTGCTCAATTGGATTCCATGTCTGGTTTGAGTTGCAACTGATTTGCACTGCTCCATGGCAAATTTCTTGATCATGTCTCAAGCATACTTGTGTTGACATATGAAGATCCCCCTATTTTATTGATGCACTTCCATGCCTAGGAAGTATCGCATTAAACCGAGATCTTTCATCTCAAACTACTTCATCATAGATTTTTTGAACTCCATATTCATTTTAGTGTTACTACCCATAAATATTACATCATCCACATACAAACAAACTATGAGAATGTTTACTCCATGCTTTAGGTAGTATAGAGTTGGTTCAATTTTGCTTCTAGTGAATCCATACTCACTAAAATACCTATCAATGAGTGAGTACCAAGGTCTTGGTGCTTGCTTGAGGCCATAAAGTAATTTTTTCAATTTGTAAATAAGGTTCTCCTTTCCTTGTTCTTGAAATCCTTGAGGTTGTTGAACATAAACCTCCTCAATCAAGTATCCATTAATAAAAGTACTTTTCACATCCATGTGTTGAATATTCCATCCTTTATGGGCAGCTAAGAAAATAATTGATCTGATTGTCTCTTGTCATGCAATAGGAGCAAAAGTTTCCTCATAGTCAATGCCAAATTTTTGAGTAAAACATTTTTCTAATAATCTCACCTTGTGCCTCTCAATGCTTCCATCAACATTGTATTTGGTCTTGTAGACCCATTTACATCCAACACCTTTTTTTTTCTTTGGGTAGCTTTACTAGCTCTGATACAAAATATTGATTTGTTGTCTCTCTTACAGAGAAAAAAACTAAGCCTCTCAAGCTTGTTACACAAAATTTCTAGTTTGTATAGACTTCTAGACTATCATAGTGTGCTTTTACACTACAGTTTTTGATTCCTAGAATCAAGTGAAAAGCACCTTCTTTTACAATAAATTGCCTCTTAGGCAATGTAAAAAAAAAAATTATATAGTCTATTATTATTTTAAAAAACTTGTAATTATAAGTTAAATAATAATAAAAAATATTTATTTTCTTAAAAAACTTAAAAAAAAACAATATATTTTAATATTATTATCAAACCTATATAAAAAGCTTTAAAAAAATTATAAAAAATTATAAAACTATATAAAAAAATTTATCTCTAACCTTTTAAAACTTAACCTTATGCAAAAAGGATTAATATGTCAATCCAACCTCGACCTCATGCCAACATAATAAAAAATTAAATCGCGTTGGGTTTCAAACCCGTGACTTCCCCTCTACAGAATAGCGCACTCACCAAGTGCGCTACAAGCCTCTTTAGGCTTCAAACTGATGGGTGTAGTATTTAAACCGATGGGCAACAATTTTAAACAAAAAAAATTATAGTTTATTTATCCCACATGTAGTAGGAATTGGGATGCGAAGGGGTTTAAGAGTACGAGGGCTCACAAGGGTATTCGATTACCTTCGAGCAATCGAACCTTACCCTTTTGCTCTTCATTGGGTGAATTCCCTTCTACCATGTTGCCACCTCGCATCCGCTTGCCACGTGTCCTACTTACTGTGTCTGCCATGTCACCTCCTTACTATGTCTACCATGTCACTATGTCTGCCATATCACCTCCTTGCCATGTGTTTGCCTTTGGTCAGCTCACCATGTGTCTACCTTTGGTTAGCTCACCATGTGTTCGCCTCTGGTCTATGTTCCTCCAAGTCACCTAGGGAATTATGCCTAGTGTCCTTTGGTCAGCTAGTCAACCTTGAACCACATGCTCTCTATGAGCCTCCTCTCGACCTCACCTTGGTGCATGCTTTATGGGCCCTTTTGACATCCTCAGAAATCATGCCTCCTATGGGCTCGTTCTTGTGGGCCTCCTTGACCTCCTCATTATTCTTGCCTCACATGTGGGCCTCCTTGGGCTTCCTCGTGATCCATGCCTAGATTGCCTTAAAACCCTAGACACCCTCCGCTCTGATACTAGATATTGTAATCACAAATCAATATGCAAAAATTCACTATTCATTCTATCAAAGTTGAAATTACAAAGTATTATATAGTGTCTATATAGTTGTTGAGAGATATTTGGGAGAGAAGAAATAGGGAGGAAAGGAAAAAATAATTAGGATTCAAACTCTTCTTGCCGTCCATGTCGTTCAATCCTGCTGACTTGGTTGCCATCCAATGAGGTAAAAGGGTAAGGTCAAAACTTACAGTTGAAACAAAATTTTTACCATTTTACCATTTTAACTTCCAACACTTACATCATCAAAAACCCCTTTATCTGTTAAGGGCAAAGAACATATACAAATCATGTTATTTTTATTCATTTCTCAAAAATCCCTTCATCTATTAGGGCAAAAATAGATCACATTTGCATTCCTATAAAGTGAACCTTGTATTTAGTGGTTTATCCTATAAACCTAATGGTTGCAGTGATTGGTTATCCATGCAATCTGATAGGATAATAACACTTTCATCATCAAAAATCCCTTTATCTATTAAAGGCAAATAATAGACATAATCACTCCATTTTCACATCATCAAAACCCCCTTTATCTATTAAGGGAAAAGAACAAATACAAATCCTTTTATTTCATCACATTTTCACATCATCAAAATCTCCTTTCTTCAATCGTTAGGGCAAAAATGGTATCTCATCAATCATAATTTATCAAAAAGCATGGTATTATACACCAACCCCCTTTCTTCAACCGTTGGGGAAAAAATAGTATCTCATCAATCATCATTCTTCAAAAATCATGGTATTATACACCAACCCCCTTTCTTCAACCATTGGGGCAAAAATGATATCTCATCAGTTGGCTCTAAGTGAACCTCGTATCCAATAAATTATTCTATAAACTTGGTGGTTGTAGCGATAGTAATCCATGCAATTCGGTAACATGAATAGTTTATAATAAGGACACTTAATCATGATCATCACCAATTATCTCATTGCCAAGAATCATAATCATATTAGTAACCTCAAATTCTAAGTGAAACACTGCCAAGAAGAATTCACCAAACATGAATCATTGATTTCCTTTTCCATGGTATGCGAAATCATGGATAACTAATATCAATCACTCATTCATCTGAATATAGTCACAAAGCAGACAAGCTCACTATGTTTTATTGGTTCCATTATGGAATTGACAAATAATCTTCTATAGTCAATGGCTAGCCCTACGGTGACTTAGTCATTCTACATTTTTATATCTTGCATACTCAATGACGCCTGTGAGGCATATTTTTCAACAACATCGAATCACCCCCAAATTTGGGACAACCATGTTGATTTTTATTTCCCACTATGGGATACATCTTACATGATCGTGGTTCATACACCAACCCCCTTTCTTCAACATTTAGGGCAAAAATGGTATCAAATCATTAGTCATCATTCTTCAAGCATCATGGCTCATACACCAACCCCGTTTTCTTCAACTATTGGGGCAAAAACGATATCAAATCATTAGTCATAATTCTTCAAGGATCATGGTTCACACACCAACCCCATTTTTTTGTACCGTTGGGGTAAAAATGGTATCAAATCATCAATCATCATTCTTCAAGCATCATGGTATTATACACCAACCCCCTTTCTGCATCCGTTGGGGCAAAAACAGTATCACATCGCATCATTATTCATTCTTCATCCATCGTTTGGACAAAATACATGCTTTTTCAATTGGCTCATGAGAATTTTCTCATTCACCGATTGAAGGGGTAAGCTACGCAATGAACTCTATAAATTGTTCATTCTTTTTGTCTTCAATACCAATGTTCAATTCCAATGAGAGAAGCGGTTTCTGTTGCCCATAGCCCATGCAAGTGTCTCATATTTTTGCACCATATTGTGTTTCACACAACATGGTACAAAAAGGGGTATATGTAGACACCAAATTGTAGCCATTCATCCACCTTCCTAGTCATCCCACCTTCCACTTGTCCTCTTTCCACCTTTCCCATATTCAAAAGGCCCATTTTCCCTTTCCCACCTTCAAAAAGGCCCATTTTCCCCTTTCTCGCAAAAATATAACTTAATTTAATATATTATATTATTTTAATATTTTATATTATATTTAATTTATTTAATATTGTATTATATAATTATAAGTTCATTTAACCTCCACCATTTGATCAGATTAAATCCCCACTATCCATCCCACTCAATCCATGCCACTTCCATCATTTAATATTAGCCCTAGGAAATGATTTATTCTTAGACACATGATCAAAAGTGTAAAGTTAAGAACCCTAAGTTAAACCCTAAAGCTAAGTTATAAATACAAGCCCCTCATATTGCCCAAACCCGATGACTAAATACTAAAAGAATGGAACGTTGAAGAATCTTGAGGTCTCTCTACTGAAGAATACCCTGAGCACCTTTAGAATACCCTAGGATAGATTCCAACCAGCCCCATTCATTTCGTCAATGTTGTTCGCTCGTCCATCGCCACCCAGAAAACTACTGCACTATTTTTTGCATTTTTTAGGGTTTAATAAATCAGCCCGATCAAGTCACATCTACTATTGAGCAAGGTAAATCACTTCTATGAGTTTTTATTGTTAAATCTGCATATCTGTAAGTGCTACTTTATGTTCTTTCTATTAGGGTTTTTAATTATTATTTGAGGGTCTCACTTTTTGGAGCCCTCTCATGTGCTACTAACTCCTTAATTGTTTCTGTCACTTGCAGGTCTGCAGATCATCAGGCTATTAGATCCAAAGTGGCCCGACTTCGGATATTCAAAGCCCACTCACCCTGTTGGGATCAAAGGCGCAATATTTGGAAGACACTATTTTATTTTATTGCTAGGATTTTAGAGAACCCTAGCTCATTGTAATATTGTATCAAAATACTCTTTGAGAGTTGCATTGTATCAAAGAGTTCAATTGGCTTCCCCCTCATTGTCAATATTAAAATTGGAATATTTTGTGCAATATTTGTCTCTTTGTGTATTTACTTGTAATTTCATTTTTAGTGTCGCGTCTTTGCATCTACAAAGAGATACCTAATAAAAATATAGTTGACCATGATTCATTAGCATGTGTATGGAGTGACTGTTATTGAAATATAGAATAAATAGAGGTAACATTGGATTATAGGAAATGTTTGCACAATTGAAAGTAAGTAATATTTTTCTTATGGATTATTAATTAAATGAGAAATCTATCTTTTTTGTGTTGTGTTCCTATATTACTTATGAAAATAAAGACTTCATTATCCCTCAGGATATAACAAACACTATTTTTCTTTTAAGTAGGATGTAATTAGGATGTTTGACATATCATCTACCATTTATTATTTTGGTTGTATGAGTAAATATTTCTAAGATAGTTATAAAGGATTAAAAAATGGAATGTAGATTTTGTTTTATTCTAAATGAATAAAAAGCAAAGTAATATTAGTCTTCATTGTATTACAAAGAAATAAGCTTTTCTATTGGTTTATGTTGAAATTCTTGTATCTAAAATAGAATTGGTTGGTTAAAAGTATTTCCTTACAATTGATGATTTCCTTGTAAAGATATTTGATTGACTATGAAAAAGAAAACAAAATTGAATGCAATGGATTGGTATTATATTTTTTGTGTGCAATGGACTGTACTTTATAATTGTGGGAGCCATCTCTTATCCCTTCAAAAAGATAACTCTTATCGACGGTTTATAGATGAGTTAGAGATGAAAAATGTCTACACATAGTAAAGCGTTATAAGGAGACTTTGGACTCTCAGTAACTAAATCGGTGCCTCTAGAAGGAAATAAAACCTGAATATTGGTTCATTATAGTTTATGTTGCAATGATGAAGTTGTAACAATATTGAAGATCGTAATTACAAAAGAAAGAGGACTTAGAAATGGAATTTCAAAGGAGAAATCCTCTAGATAGTAGTTTGTTCTACAAGCTACTTTATTAAGCTTTGTAATAAATTACCTTGAGAATTATGATATTGTATGGTTTCAATATACTAATATATCATTATTTCCTCATGGAGAAACATAACACCAATTGTGTGATTGTGGTATTAAAAATTCATTAGAAGGGACAATTAGTGGCTCGATAGTATAATTTTATATTTTGAAAATCGATTACTTTTTTTTTGGTTCTTAAAGGAAATTAGTGTAGGAATTTCTAGTTGTTGAATTTAATTTGAGAAAATGAATATAGAAGTACTTTGAGTAAGTAACTTAACTAAGAAGGTTATTAAATAAAAACGAGTCTAATGAGCTTATTTATGATGAATTTAACCATAGATCCATTCGGTAATATTAAAAAATATATATTGTAGTGTTTAATACAAGATCATGACCTTGTTTAAAGGTTGAGTGTATAGATTTAGATTTAATACCCATTAAATCTCTATTTAAAGAGTATGAATAGAATAGAATTGTATAAACAATTCATATTGAATAGACTGTGTTAAAAATAACTTAGGGTATTAAAAGAGGAAAATAACTCCATGAGAAGAAAAAGATCAAGATAGACTTAGACTTACGGTTGATAAGGACTAACTCATTGAATGAATGTGATGAGTATTCAACACCAAATATGCTAAGCACACTGCCATAGATGGACTTGTATGAGGTGTGGGAATTAGCTCACTTCTTTTTGAATGACTAAAAAGAAAGATAAGCTAACTCAATGACCAATTATATTGATAGCTTAAGAGGGTGTGGTACCTAGTACTTTTGCATGTAAATAATTATGTAAACAGTAGAGATTGGTGTGTCTCCTAATACTCTTGCATAAAAGTAATTATGTAAGTAGTAGTGAATGGTGTGTCACCTAGTAATATTACATAGAAGCAACTATGTAAACAAAAGATATTAGTGTGCCCATGAATGATATAATGAGTACCAAGAAATCTAAGCAAGTGATCCTTTACCTTATATTTAAGGTGTATATTCCAAAAAAATGGGGTTAGGAATTTAGAATTTTGGGTTATGACATTTGGTATCAAAGCATGGTTTGTAGTTGAATATGTTCATTACATAAAACTAATTTTGGTGTGTGTTTGAAAACATACCTATGAAAATATTATATCTTGCTAAAAAAAATTGTTGAAAGTTAAACTTATCTAAATATTTATGATAACTAGAAACATAGTTGATGTTATGAGAAACCAACCAAATAAGTGATAGTTAAATGAATCCTACTATATCTTTTATATATGGTCAATGAAAATGTGACCAAATAAAAGAAGAGGAAGTGTTGCTCCATTGACAAGGCAAACATGACAGACTAATGTGGAGGGCAGAAACCAAGATGTAGGTTCAAAAAATCCTAGAAATGAAAGAGAGAATATTAGTAATGAAGGAGATAATATCATTGTGACAATGGCTCTACATCAAAAACAAGTGGAAAAACAAAAATAGTTGTTAGATATCATGTTGAATCAAGGAAAACTGGCTAGCAATTCAAATAGGGGACAGGTAAATGAACCCCTTATTGAGGCACATCTATCCATGATTCAACTTAAGGCCGAGTTGGGAAAATATATGAAATATTTAAAGTCTACCATGTTCAATGGAGAGGAATATGGTGATAAAGTTGAGGCTTGAGTGAAAAAGTTAGAAACCTATTGTAATATGAATAAATTCTCCTCTAACACTTGAACGTCCTATACCACATTACATTTACAAGAAGATGGTTTGGATTGATGGGAAAATCTTAGTGAGAATAAAAAACTAGCAGTAATAGTCAATCTAAAATGGGAAGAATTTGTAGTAGATTTTAAAAAAATATTCTTCATAGAGCACTTTTATTCCTAGAACTTTGAGGAGTTCACTAAAATTTGGTAGGTAACTAAGATAATGGAAAAATATTTTCAAATATTTGTCAAGTTGTTGATATATGTGTCTACTTAAAATGAAGATTCATAAGTTTATACTAGGAGAAGATCCTAGAATAGGGTAAGAGGTAGATATGCAGGAACTTATTACTTTGCAAAAGGCCTATGATTTGGCTAGAAAATTTGAAACATATTTCAAAACCTATTTTATTATGAAGTCTTAGAGGAATAGGGTAGTGAATCATTAAGGAAAAGAAACAACATAAGATTTATAAAGTGGGAAAAAGAAGAAGAAAATAAATGTATCCATAGACAAGATAACAGGAATGATAGGAAGAAAGGAAATTTTAAGAAAAGGTTCCAAGTAAAGAACCATAATAGCAAAAAGGGTAACAACAAACCACCACAAGGATAGACTGATTCTCAATTTATGGAGAATTTAGAAGGATAGAAGCAAAAAGTGCACCTAGACCCAAAATAAGGATGCTACCTTTGTAGAGGATCACATTATACCTGTAATTATACATACAAAGGAATGAGTTCAAAGAGAAAGGAATCGATGTACAAAGAATTTGTGCCTAAGGAACCCGTGCACAAGATTTATGTTGCAACAAGGAATCAAAATCTGGAAGTTCAAGCCATGACACTATTGATAAAGGGTAAGATTTTTGGTAAGAATGTTAAAATATTTATTGATAGTGGTGCTACAAATAGCTTTATTTCCACTAGTTTAGCTAAAGATATATAAGAAAGGCTAGGAATATTGGCAAATGAGTGGAAGGTCGAGTATGATTTAGGACAAACTTACTCTATAAATCAATGTTAGCCTATGGTAGAAATTGATTTACCTAGTGGAATGACAATGAGATGCTTGTATGTAGTGTCATTGCATGCCTTTGATATAATCATAGGAATGGATTGGTTGCAAGCGCATAAAGCAGTACTCAATTTTTAGGATATATGGATTAAGTACATGGAATATGAAGGAGCTAAAAAAAGGGTGTATAGCCCGTAAAAGGATTTTCAACCTCAAATACTCTCGATAATGCAACTCAAGAAAGCCATTTAAAAGGGAGAAATGGTCTATGGGAAAGAAAAGAGAGAAGATGTGTTAAAAAAACACCCAATTCTATAGGATTGTAGTGATGTATTTCTAGAATATTTACTTGTATTTCCCCCAAATGTGAATTTGACTTCACAATTGAGCTTCAACCTAGAACTGAGCCAATACATAGAACACCTTACAGAATGAATCCCATAGAAATACAAGAGTTGAAAGTACAACTACAAGGTTTGCTAGAAAATAAGTAATCAGACCAAGTTTGTAACCATGGGGTGCACTTATGCTATTCATAAATAAAAAATATGGTTCCTTGAGATTATGTATAGATTATATAATGTTAAACAAGGCAAGAATCAAGAATAGATATCCTTTAGTCAATATTGAATATCTATTTAATCAACTTAAAGATACCACTATCTTTACAAGGATCAATTTGAATTTTGGATATCATCAATTGTGAATCCATAAAGAGGATATGCATAAGATAGCCTTTAAGACTCATTAAAGCCAATATGCATTTACTATCTTGCCTTTTGATCTAATGAATGCTCCAACAATATTTATAAACATAATTAGTAGTATATTTAGAAAGCATTTGGATAGATTTGTTTTGATGTTCTTGGATGATATATTGATATATTCTTGAGATAATACAAAGCATGATAAACACCTTAGAATTATGTTGGAATTGCTATGGAAGAATAAGTTGTATAGGAACATGTCCAAGAGTGAATTTTATGTACCAAAAGTATAGTACCTAGGAAATATTGCATTAGAAAGAGGGATCACAATAGATCCTAAGAAAATAGAGACTATTTTGAATTGGTCTCTACCAACAAATGTGACAAAAGTTTGAAGTTTTATGGGTTTGACCGGTTACTATAGGTGATATGCTAAATATTATGCCAAGATAACCTTTCCAATAACTAACCTTCAAATGAAAGGGAAATAATTTAGGTGGATAGATAAATGTGAGATAATCTTTGTTCTGCTTAAGTAAAATCTTACTACACATTCTATACTAAATATACCCGATTCTTAGAGGAGTTTTTCTATTTGTACATATGTTTCATTGGAAGGTTTTATGAGGAGTGCTCTCATAGGAAGAAGTAGTAATAGCCTATGGATCAATAAAAATGAAACAACATGAGGTTAATTATGCAACCCATGATCTAGAATTGATAGTAGTTGTATTTGCACTCAATATTTGATGATATTATTTGGTAGGGAGACCCTTTGAGTTGATGATAGATCATGAGATTTTACAATATATATTTACTCAACCTTTACTAAATGCTATATAGAGAAGGTGGATGGAATTTATTGTTGAATGTGGTTTTGGTATTTAGTATATAAAAGAAAAGGAGAATAAAGTCACTAATGCATTGAGTGGGAGGAGACACGTAGTTTTTATGTCTTTCATCCATGTTAACTTGATGGAAAAAGTCAAGGAAATGCAACATTAGGATTCATATTATAATTAAATTTGGGAATGAATGGAAAGGAAACTCGATGAAAATAAGGATTTTAGCATCAAGGATGGTTTCTTATGATTTAAGAATAGGGTAGTGATTTATAAAATTAGAAATATGATAAAATAATCATGAATGAATCTCGTAGATCTCTGTATTCTACTCACCCAGGTGGAGAAAAATTGGGGAAATATATGAAAAAAACTTTCTATTGACCATGAATTAAGAAAGACACAACTAAATTTGTCGCTCAATGCCTAGAATGTTAGAAAGTAAAAGTGGAGCACAAATATCCTACAGGATTGTGGTATCCACATGATGTACCCATGCAAAAATGGTAGGTGATATGTATGGATTTCATCATTGGGTTGCTTAAAAAAGGTTTCAACATGATGCAATCCAGGGTTATGCATAAGGTTCAACTCCAAAATGTAGTTATAAAAATTTGGCGAATCAGTTTCAAAATCCAAGTGAATAGTGTCAAAACACATGTAGAAGGTTAACTATTATTAGGGGTAATGTTGGAAATTTAAACTTAAAATGGTCAAATTATTATAAAATTGGGGTGAATCGACCCCCCAAAAAAAATTGCACCCAAAATTTTTTGGCTAATGGGCCTTGGTCAAGGGTCTCAAATATTAGCCAATTCCAAATTTTGAAAATCCTAATTTTAGCCAATTGGCTAAAAATAGCCGCTATGCATAACCCTGATGCAATCCTAGTAGTGGTCGAAATATTGATCAAGGTTGCACACTTTATACCCAGGAATACCAAGGATGACATTGTCATTATGGCTAACAAATTTTCTAAAGAAATATTTTGACTTCATGGTTTTATGAAAGTAATTATATCAGATAGGGATTCAAGATTTACATCTGAGATCTTCTAAGCCTTGTATTGTGCAATTGGTACAAGGCTAAACATTAGTTTAGCTTATCACCCAAAAATTGATGGGCAAACAAAAAGAGTGAACTAAGTGTTAGAATATATGCTTCACAAGTACTGTATGCATAAAAAGACCCATTGGGATGATTACTTACATCTAATAGAATTTATCTATAATAATGTTCACCATTCAACCCTAGGCATGACTCCATTTGAAGCTTTATATGGTAGAAAGTGTGGGACACCACTATCATAGGACAATCTAGAAGACCGGATTTAGATCCAAACATGGTCAAAGAAATGTAGCAATAATTAAGGATAATCAGGGAAAGGCTAAAATAAGCCTCACACCATCAAAAAAGTTATGTCGATCTTAAGAGATCACCAAGGGAATTTTTTTTAGGTGACATGGTATTTTTGAGGGTGAGACCAAAGAAGAGTGTTATTATGTCCATAGAACTACTCCCTAATTTTATGGGAATATTTGAAATTGCAAGAGAATATTACTTCTATGGCATACCAACTTGCTTTACCACCCAGCTTATCCAAAATACATGATACCTCACATTTATTTACTTAGAAAGTACATTGATAATCTTGAACATGTGTGGTATTTTTATAATTTGTATATGGTGAATCCAGAGGCTATAAAGGTTTGACCAGTAAAGATACTTGAGTTTTAATACAAATCAATGAGGAAAGGAACCTTGGAGCAGTTCAACGTTCAATGGGACCACTATTTCGAGAGAAATACTACTTGATAAAAAGTAGCAGATGCAAAAACATTTCTCATTTATATTTGATGATGCAATGTAATTATTGACTAATGATTAAAATTTGGTAGTATACAAGGAAATATGTAAAGCCTAAGGGGGGAGGATGTCATGACCCTCACTTGGTGGAATTTTTATTTTGGTGGATTAATGCTTGCTTATTTTTTTTGCTAATGAGATGTTTGACTACATATTAATTAATTATGCAAAACAAATATCTTGTGAAAATTTGAAATATATTTTAATGGAATGATTGACTATTTAGTGTTCTATTTCTCAAAAAAATATATATTCATAAAATAATATGATGTTTCTAGTAGAAGTTGCACTTGTGAAGGAACACGTTTCTTGTAGGTGGAAGGAAGAATCAACCACCGAGAACAAGTTGTCTTAAGGGAAATTATGTGATGGGTAAATTGTCAGAATATACGAGGGAAACATGAATAAATGCTCCTCTCCTAAACATGCATAACATGATTTGCATAAGAAAAGAAATATTGAGTTTTGGTTGATTTTATTTGCTGCATAGAAATTCTCCTTATGATGAAAGTATTGTGGAAACAAAAACACTTTTGTAAGTAAATGTTTGGTTGATATCTTAAATTGTTTCTATCAAAAAATATATATATTTAAATATCGATCTGATTGATAGTGTTTTTAGTGAAAATAATGGTAAGGATGTTGTTATTATTCCTCCAAGTGGACTTTCATTCTATTTTATTAAAAATAAATTATTTGTGAGTAATTTTTAATGTATGTTAAGAGTAGTCATTGTTTGGATAGCAATCTAAGGGGATTACTAACTACAAACTTATAATTAAGAGCATTAATGGACTTGTGCATGTGGTTTTTACCTAGCTAAATGTACTCCCAATGATTGTGTGTTCATTAGAGAGTAGTGGGGAGTAATATCATACCAGGTAGCTCACCGCTAAACCATGATAATGGGGATGAAGACCAAATACTTTGGGATAAAAGAACAAAAAGGAAAATAAAATAAAATAGGGAAGGGGAGAAGGAAATGGAAGAGAGATCGAGAAGTATAAAAAGAGAAGTGATAGAAAAAATAGTAGGCAAAATAGAGGTAGCTCAGTAAACTTGTTGAATTTACTTGTAAACTTAGGTAGTATTATTTTAAGTAAATGATAAAGGATTTACTTTAAAAGCTTCTTACGAATTTACTGACAAAAGCATCGGTTTACTAGTTTATAAGTTCTATTATGTGAAAGGATGGTTGTTTCCTTGGTTCATAATTTTGTTTGAAAGATTGATGTATAGAAATTATTGATTGTAGCCTAAGTTTCTTACCCAAGAGAAAAACCATATGGTTGTTGCTAAGTTCAGTGTGTAACATAAGATGCATACATAAACTTAGTAAATAATTATGTAGAGTCATCTCATTTGTACCTAACGCATAGAGTGATATTTATCAGTTGCACTAACAAATAAAATCCATCGATTTTTGTAGATGGTAGGTTCAATGGAAGGTTCATTTTTTCTTTCAAAAATGGTATTAAATCCTTGAATTAAGAAATGTATTCTCTCATGAAGATAACCATGGAATAATTTCATTGAAAATAAATTTGGTTGGTGATAATATTTCCTCTTAGACTATGTGAATGGTTCCATAGATATTCTAACAATGTCCTATACTTTATCAGTTCTTTTTAAATGAAACTGGTAGTTTGTTGCTTTTGTGGGAATGGTTTTAGGAAAATAGTTGTTGTCTTTGAATATATACTAGGTAGTGAGGAGTTTAGTTATATCTATTTGTGGACAATGCATGTTGAATGTGTGAAGAGATTTCTGATAAATAGATAGTTGACCATGTTTCATTAGAATGTGTATGGAGTGATTATTGTTGAAACATAAAACAAATAGAGGTAACATTGGAGTATAGGAAATGTTCACACAATTGAATGTAAGTGATATTTTGCTTATAGATTATTAATTAAATGAGAAATCAAACTAGTGTGTGCCAATTGTGTTCCTATATTACTTATGAAAAGAAAAACTTCATTATACCTCAAGATATAATAAATCCTATTTATTCTTATATGTAGGATGGAATTAGGATGTTTGACATATCATCTACCATTTATGATTTTGGTTGTATGAGTAAAAATTTATGAGATAGTTTTGAAGGATTAAGAAAGGGATTGCAGCTTTTGTTTTATTCTAACTAAAAATAAAGAAAAAAAATCTCAGTTTTCATTGTATTAGAAAGAAATGAGATTTTCTATTGGTTTATGTTGAAATTCTTATATCTGAAATGGAATTAGGTAGATAATAGTATTTCTTTCCAATTGATGATTTCCTTGAAAAGATATCTGATTGATTATGATAAAGAAAAATAAATATAATGCAATGGGTTGGGATTATATTTTTGTGTGCAATGGATTACACTTTATTATTGTGGGACCCATATATCATGGTTATGCATAAGGGGTTGGACTCGAAATGTACTTGTAAAAAATGGTGAATCCTAATAAAAATCAATCTTCACGCCCAAATTTGGGGTATTTGAAAAGTAAGGTCATATTTGGAATATATTTTGACCTATTAAGTCACCTTATAACTTCATAAAAACACCACCAATAGATCAGGCTTGAAAGGATCTTTCCAACGAGTACAAATATGCTTATGTTTGGATATATATTATGGTGAATTGACCCTAAGAAACAATTGGTCTTGAAAATTTTAGGTGAATGGGCCGATGTTGAGGGTCCTCATATTCACCAATTTTCAATTTTGGAAATCCTAATATTCACCCAATTTGTGAATATTCACCACTATGCATAACCTTGCCATATATGATCCCTTTAAAAAGATAACTCTTCTTGGTGGTTGAAAGATGAGTTGGATATGGATAATTTCTACACATAGAAGGGTGGTAGAAGGAAACTTTGGACTCTCAATAACCAAATCGGTACCTCCATAAGGAAAGGAAGCTTGAATATTTGTTTGTTATAATTTATGTTGCAACGATGAAGTTGTAATAGCTTTGAAGATCATAATTACAAAAGAAAGAGGACTTAGAAATGGAAATTCAAAGGAGAAATCCTCTAGAAAATAGTTTGTTCTATAGGATACTTTATTAATATTTGTAATGAATTACCTTGAGAATGATGTTAATGTATGGTTTTAATGTGTTAATATATTGTCCTTTCCTCATGGAGAAATGTAAGACTAATAGTGTGATTGTGGTATTAAATATTCATTAGAAGGGCCAATTATTGGCTTGATAGTATAATTTTTTGTTTTGGAAATCAATTAATTTGTTGTTGGGTCTTAAAGGAAATTAATGTAAGAATTTCCAATTGTTGAATTTAATTTGAGGAAATGAATATAATAGTAATTTTGGTAAGAAACTTAACTGAGAAGGTTATTAAATAAAAATGACTCTAATGAGTTTATGCATGAGGAATTAAACCATCGAGACATTTGATAATATTTAAAAAAAAATATGGTAGTGTTTAATACAAGATCGTGATATTGTTTAAAGTTTGAGTGTATATATTTAGATTTAATATCCATTAAATATCTATTTAAGAATATGAATAGAATAGAATCATTTGAACTATTCATATTGAATAGATTGCATTAAAAATAGCTTAGGGTGTTATAAAATAAAAATAACTACATGGGAATCAAAGGATCAGGATAGACTTAGACTTGCGGTTGATAAGTACTAACTCACCGAATGGATGTGATGAGTATTAAACACTAAATATACTAAGAAAAATTACGCAGATGGACTTGTGCGAGGAGTGGGAATTAGCTTCCTTTTTTTCGAATGCTTGGAAAGAAAGATAAGCTAATTCAATAGATAATGAGATCAATAGTAAAAGAGGATATGGCACCTAGTTATTTTGTATGTAAGTAATTATGTAAACAGTAGATATTGGTGTGTCACCTAATACTCTTGCATAAAATAAATTATGTAACTAGTAGTGCATGGTGTGTCACCTAGTAATCTTACATAGAAGAAACTATATAAGCAGTAGAGATTGGTGTTTTCATGAATAATTTAATGAGTACCAAGAAACCTAAGCAAGTGAACCTTTACCTTATGTTTGAGGTGTAGATTCCAAAGAAAACAAATGAGGTTATGAATTTAGAATTTTAGGTTATGACAATATTAGCCTTGTAGGATTGCATAGATAGACACTTTATTGTTAAAAAACCAAGTGTCTAGTAGGGTGGGATATTTATCACTGCCAATAAAAAACAAAAAGCTAAACAAAATAGTAATCATTAACTTACCGTGTTACTCCTATAATGACAAGGTCTTTTATTTCCATATAAACATTGTTACATTAACATGATTTTTAGCATTGTTAGAAACCAAATTTCTTGGTCGATGATATTTGATTTTCAACACATAAATATGTTGTAAATTATAAATATGTTGTAAATTATATAGTTCTTTTATGCATACTAATTCATAAGCAGACATGGAATAGTGATCATAAGAAGACTTGGAAAAGTAATAAGTCAATTAAGCAATAAAAAATTTAATAAAAAAAATTAAAATGGAAATTACATATATAACATGAACATCTATAACAATAGAAAATAAAATAGAAAACACATTGAAAAATACCAATTAAAATAAGATTCATCAATACGGTAAGTAATTTAGTACCCTATTTCGCTAACAATGTGCTTCAATTAGCTAATTGTAAAGTAAATCATACTTGCATGGCAATTGAAATGCATAAGCCCAAGAAAGGTATAGGATGTAACTAAGAATAAACCCCCAATACAAATATTGGGAAAATGATTACCTAATAGTCATTAAGAACATATGTTGCTAGTAGAATATTAGAAAGCAAAGTAACATTGAATTTCTTGGAGCATGACAACTTGTGCTTACTGGTACACCAATCCCAACTATGGGGAGATGTAACAACCCAATTCTACTCACCTAGTTATACCACAAAAACACCTAGAAGATGGATGCATACTTTCCCCATCCCTTAGCATACTAAAACTTCAACTAAACTAGTTGACTTATTCTAAGATTTTTATGTAAGGAGGTTAGTATACATATGCCTAATATCTAGATAATTATCCTACTACTCAGATTCCGCTAGAGCTATATCATTTCTGTAACACTAGACTTAGTCTCAAATGCCTACTTTGATTCATAAAAATTTATCCCATACCAAATATTATGGTAGAACTAGCTTTGGTTGTCACGTGAGCCCTCTATAACCATAGTGAAACATAGACGTATCATTGAACTCCTAGGAAGCAGCATGGAGGTGGCATCCTTCTTGAAAAATGAATCTACTCATTCCACCTCATGAATTTGGTTGGGATTAAAACTTGGCATCTTCTTTTTTTTTAAGCGAAAAACCCCTTGCAGAGCCGCCTTGGTTTGAGAGACCACAAACAAGGGGTTCTACACCGTCAAAGTCACCCGGGGGTCGCACCCGACCCTGCCCGCACCAACATTATCAATTGGATTTTAGATACCCAATTCAGCTTTTTGGTAGGGTGGAGATTTGAACCTGGGACCTCCCTTGGAGGATTGCCCTCTCCTCTCCAACTCACCTACAACACCTAGGTTAAAACTTGGCATCTAAGTTTCCCCTCAATCCCTAATATTATTCCTCAGGAATAATTTACCATCTATTTAACAATCAACTAGTATTTTTCATGGACTCTTCTAGATTCTAACAAGGTATCATTAGACCATACATAATCCTTATTTAAAATTGTATCTACTATAAATAGCATTCCAATATAGATATGCAAAATATAGAGTTACGTGCACAATTAAATAATATAACCATTCACTCACTTACTTTCCAATTATTACCCATGGTAATACACCTTGCTTAAAGCATATATTATTAGAAAAATATTTGATATTTGATCATTCTTGGTCTTACTCGACCAACTTGACTCCCAATAGTTTCAATATACCATACTCTTCTTCTAATATGATTTTTATATTAACTTATAATCATATTCCACTCAGCATATTTTTGGAGTATTCTAGTGGCTTAGTGAACAGTTCATAGTAATAAGGAAATGAGTATACTTAATCAAATTCAGTAGGCTTTCAATTATTCAGCAAGTATTAAGAACTCGTAATCCAACCTTGTTTGGAGATTTTAACCTATGTTAAAAAATTTAGTATTTATTTAAAAAAAAAAAACGTCTAACCTTTTCCATGGCAACTTAGTGAATACATTCGGTGTCTACTGTGTATTCACTTCCAGCCAAAATCCATTAGCTAAAAAAATATGAAAGGTTTCCAATCTTTAGCATCACTTTGACCACTACCATTCTACACACTCGCACAGACATTCAACTAGATAATAGCCTCTATTTCCATGAATTGGTTGACTTTCCAACAATTTAAAGGGTAGACCCATTCTTCAACCATTCCTCTATATGAATTCTCTTTTAAAATGATTTTTATATACAAAGGCTTATTTTATTTTAAAGTTGATTATCATTGTTCCAAAGCAATCATTGGAAAGGTTTACCAAATATTTATTAAATGAATTTCTAAGTTTCTTGTGTTTCTACAGTAAGAAGTAATTCAACTACAAAGATGTCAATAAACTCTGAAACTAAGACCACAGTTATATTATTCATTTTTCTTATCAATATGAAAAATATTTAGCTCACTTTTGTTTTGAACTTCTCAATCTCAAAATATTAACATTCCAAAAAGAAAATACAAACAAGGTATCCTCTAATTTAATGTCATTTAAATTGTAAAGAAGTTGTAGTGATTTAGCTACTAATAAATCAATAATTTCTAACACCCAAATAAATATTTTGTCTAGCTAGTATCAAAATTTCTTGTTTATTAGAGGAAAATAAATGAATTTAAAAATCAATATCTTCTTGGATAGGAGTTATAAAAAATATAACATTCAGCAATGCATCAATATATCATTTACCAAACTTTAGTTACCACACTTATAAATAAAGGATCCAAGTACAATTTTAATTCTCAAATTCCTATTGACGAATATTACCCCAAAAACACCACAATCAAATAGTTTTCTAGTTCATCAATAAATGAAATATAACCATGTTTTTCCAATGACTTATTCCACCAATGGGTATGTATTCCATAATTTGGGATATACACAAAAACATTAACATTGGTACATTACACATAATCATTCCTTTCCTTAGGGTTACAATAACTCTAAAATCTACTACATATTCAGACATCAACCAAAGACAGCTACTACAAGGAGGGAGTACATTAATTGAAATAAACTAAGTGAACCTGATTTCTTTTAAAAGGAACCATTTTTCACCATAATCTCGATCTAGGGATTTATGAGATGATATTGGGGATCATATATGACTCTTTATAAAGAAGACATATGCTCCCTAAAATTAATGTTGATTTGCTTAACATAAAATTCACCCATTTCACACAATTCAAACATACAACAAGATTAAACATAATCCTTTATTTATTAATATTATTCGAGTAGTGAGACCATCACTAATTTTTCCACCCTTCAACTCATAACATAGGTATAAAATTACAAAGGTTTCACCACAATGCACTTCGATGTTTGGAGCACTCATTCATTCATTCAGACATGCTTTTATTTAATCTCAGTATTCTACTCTTACTAGGTACATACAATAAAACAGATGCATTCACACAAGGTAAATCAAGAGTATAGCAAACCAATGACATTCCAATTCTTTTAAACACCTTATAATAGTCAATTGGAGCAAACTCTTTCATTTTTTTAAATAATTTTCTAGAATACAAGCAACTGGTTCTATTGTATGCAAAATAACACAGATAGTATTTCATGCTAATTCAAAATTGGAAAAGTATAATCCAACTTGTGAGTATGCTCCTACACAAGTATTCTACCCACTAACCCTTTTCTTTTTATTCTCTATCCTGAGTGCAATGCAATATCATTTTTATAAATTGAGTGTAGATAATCCCACCAAACACACAAATCCTTTGGTGCAAGATAACCCCCTTTCAATGCATGCAAAAACATATTAAAATGTACACCCCCCATAATCAACAAATTTCCCTCTCCTTTGCTTGGGAGAACATGGGAGTGTTGCACAAGTAATCATGACTACTACTACATACCACTACCTTGATTGCCACCACTACCATAATTCACTTTATCCATCATAAAAATAAAGTCATTGAGGTTATTTGATATAGTCATTTATAAAATATTGTTATCATTTAATATAAACAGTTTTATTATATTATCTTAGGTAAATATAACAATATTATAAACCAATAAATATAAAGTAATATAACAATTATCATTAAGAGGTTAGTAACATCTTAATATAACTAGTATAGTATTATTAACATACATACATACATACATATCTTTATTTTTTTTCATTCTACTACAACATCATTACACAAAAAATGACCAATTTTCGAATCATCAAAAGCGTAATTTAGAAAATGCTCTCATGCTCATGGCACTTCATCGCCCACAATGGAGACATGCATTCATAATTTTTTCAAACAACAAGAAACATTCAAAATATGGCTCACGCAATAATGCAACTCTTTTAATAATGTATCTACATGATATGTAAAGCATGCTTTTTCATGTACTCATGATCCACTCATCATTTCTCCACTTACCTTTCCCATCATTTCTTTTCTATTTATCAAATTTTGTACCCGATCCTACATGCACAATCCATTAATATATCTACTAACTATGGTTGTGCAAGGAGGGTTATTGCATCCTCCTTCACTAGAAATAAACATAGTCCCTATGTTTAATGCATGGTTTAATAACAAATACATTTTCATACAACTTCCACACATACCATAGCATTCATGTCAATTCATTTTTCATATATCATTCATCATTGAATCATAAATTATTTGAACTTGGAAATTTAATTTATCCACATAGTTTTATATTGCATTCCATAAAATATACATGCATAAAATAAAACATATATCAAAAGCTACTCTACTCAGTAGTCCCAAAAATCACACACACATATATATACATATACAAAATCAAACCATATAAAATATCTTAACATGTTCATATCTACTCAAATAGATAAGAAAATTGCTACTACATATTTGCCATGTTCTCCCATATGGTATTTATATCTAAATAGTGGTCCCATTGGAACTGAAATTGCTCTATATTCCTCTTTCTCGGGTTATTGGTCCTATAACCAAGTATATGAAGTGATCAAAATTTAATTCTCAATGGGTCGGACATGCAAATTGGAAACATCCCAAATTTGAGTGGAGTCAAAAATGTACTTCCTATGGAGGGACACATGCAAGACATTATGGATTTTGGATAAGCTTTGTGGCAGAGAAAATTTGTATGCAACAAGGCTTATCTTGCCTATAATTTCAAATGGACACACATATCTTGGGTCATGCTTGGAATATTTTATAGAAATTTTTATAGGTTTCACCCTTAGGAACACTCTATCTCTCATAGAGTATTCCCTTAGTGTTCTTTTGAGGTCTGCATACCTTTTCTAGTGATCTACAACCTCCTTTAACTTTTCCTAAATTATTTTCAATTGATCTTCCATTTATGTTATAGTTATTGATCCTATCACTACCTAATCTTCTAGATTATCCCAATTCAAAGGATTCCTACATCTTCTTACATAGAGGAATTCAAAAGGTGTCATACCTAGTGATTCATAATAGTTTTTATTATATGTAAACTCGACTAGATATAAGTAATATTTCCACATTGTATGTTGATCCATACAATAAATTCTTAGTATATCCTCTAAAACCTTATTCACCCTCGTAGTCTATCAATTTGTCTTAGGGTGCTAGACTAAACTGATATTTAGTTTAGTACCCAATGATTGATGCAAATCCTACTAGAATTCTAAAGTGAAGCGAGAATACCTATCTGAGATTTTAACATCAAGAAATCTATGTAGCTACACTATCTCTTTGGAAAACTTATTTGCTATAGCAAATGCATCATCATGCACATTCCTAGGTATAAAATGTGTAACCTTTGTCAACTTATCCACAACAACCAAAATTGCATCATGCCTAAACCTTGTTTTAGGCAACCTAACTATAAATTCCATTGAAACCACCTACCATTTTTGCATTGGTATACTATATGGGTAAAAATATCATGCTAGATTCAAATGCTCTACTTTAACTTTCTAGAACTCTAAGCACCTAGCCACATAGTCATTGGTATCTTTTTTCATACCTGGCCAATAGTAGACATTTTTCAAACTTTAGTGCATATTTACCCCTCTAGGATGTATCGAATAAGGAGTGTTATGTGCCTCCTAAAATATTATTTCCCTTAATACACCCATATTTGGAACAACCAATTTGTTCTTATAATACAATAAGTCATCCTTATATACAAAATCTACCATTTTTCTAGGTTCTTGCTCCACTTGAGTGTTACATGATTGGAAAAATTCATCTTCCTATTGCAAGTTCTTAATCTGATCTACCAAATCATAATGATATTTCATCATTGCAATATTACATCCTCTCATACTCAAAGCATCAACAACCTTATTATCTCTACCCTTGAGGTACTCTATACCAAAATCATACTCAACTAGAAACTTCATCCATCGTTGTTGTCTAGCATTTAATAAGGGTTGCATGAATATGTATTTTAAAATTTAGTGATTTGTCTAAAGTTCAACAATTTTATAAGAAAATAGTACCTCCAAATATTATGAGCATGTACCACAGTTGCCAAATACAAGTCATGAGTGGAATAATTCACTTCATGTCTCTTTATTTTCCTTGATTTGAAGGTAATGAATGCATAATATTGGGTCAAAATCCCTCTTATTCCTTCTATTGATGCATCAGTACATACTATAAGCCTCTTAGAATGATCAAGTAACATTGAATTTCTTCGAGCATGACAACTTGTGCTTACTAGTACACCAATCCCAACTATGGGGAGATGTAACAACCCAATTCTACTCACCTAGTTATACCACAAAAACACCTAGAATATGGATGCATGCTTTCCCCATCCCTTAGCATACTAAAACTTCAACTAAACTAGATGACTTATTCTAAGATTTTTATGTAAGGAGGTTAGTATACATATGCCTAATATCTAGATAATCATCCTACTACTCAGATTCCGCTAGAGCTATATCATTTCTGTAACACTAGACTTAGTCTCAAATTCTACTTTGATTCATAAAAAATTATCCCATGCCAAATATTATGGTAGAACTAGCTTTGGTTGTCACGTGAGCCCTCTATAACCATAGTGAAACATAGATGTATCATTGAACTCATAGGAAGCAAAATGGAGGTGGCATCCTTCTTGAAAAATGAATCTACTCATTCCACCTCATGAATTTGGTTCGGATTAAAGCTTGGCATATGTTTTTTTTTAATTGAAAAACCAATTGCGGAGCCACCTTGGTCTGAGAGACCACGAACAGTGGGTTCTACACCATCAAAGTCACCCGGGGGTCGCACCTGACCCTGCCCGCACCAACATTATCAATTGGATTTAGATACCCAATTCAGCTTTCTGGTAGGGTGGAAATTTGAACCTGGGACATCCCTTGAAATATTGCCCTCTCCTCTCCAACTCACCTAATCAAATTCAGTAGGCTTTCAATTATTCAGCAAGTATTAATAAATCGTAATCCAACCTTGGTTGGAGATTTTAACCTATGTTAAAAAATTTAGTATTTATTTAAAAAAAAAAAAAAAACGTCTAACATTTTCGATGGCAACTTAGTGAATACATTCGGTGTCTATTGTGTATTCACTTATAGCCAAAATCCATTAGCTAAAAAAATATGAAAGGTTTCCAATATTTAGCATCACTCTGACCACTACCATTCTACACACTCGCACAGACATTCAACTAGATAATAGCCTCTATTTCCATGAATTGGTTGACTTTCCAACAATTTAAAGGGTAGACCCATTCTTCAACCATTCCTCTATATGAATTCTCTTTTTAAATGATTTTTATTGTTGGCAATTTTGGGTACCTTGGGTGCATTGCCTTTGCTCAAGTGTATAAGTTGTCGTTGATGTCAAGAAGCTTTTGAAGGAATTTGATTTGATGTAAAATAATTTGTTTTGATGAAGGTTCGACTTGACAGGTTCGAAAGAAAGTAAGTTGGAAAAATGTCACGATTTCGTGACATGTTGCATTTTCGCGACTTAGGCAGGAGAGAGAAATATTTTTAGAAAAGTGTTGCAATATCACGACATGTCGTAGTTTCGCAACTCAAATAGGAGAGAGAACGTTCGAGTCAAAAATTTCATGATTTCATGACATATTGCAAGGAAGTTTGAATGGACGAAAAAGTGTCGCAATTTCACGACATGTTGCAGGAGAGAGAGTCCGAAAGAAAAAGTGTCGCGATTTCACAACATAATGCAGGAGAGAGAGTCCGAAAGAAAAAGTTTCATGATTTTACAACATAATGTAGGAGAGAGATTCCGGGAGAAAAAATGTCGCGATATCGCGACATGTCGAGTTTTCACGACCCGAAGAAAATAAAAGTGCTAAGGAGAAAAAGTGTCACCATTTCACGACAAGTCAGAAGACAAAGTGGAAGCAAGATAAAGTGTCACGATTTCACGACATGCTATAGATGAAAATGTTCCAAGTAAGAACTATCACGATTTCATGACATACAACAAAGAGTCTGAAATGAGAAGCGTCGCGATTTCGTGACAGGTTGTCGAGAAGTCGTACAGAAGCTGAAAGCATTGCGATTTCGTGATAGGCTGCAAAGAAAACATACGAAAGCTAGAAGAGTCATGATTTCATGAAAAATTCAAGGAGGAAGAGCTCAAAGGCAAAAGCATTGTGATTTCGTGACATGTTCCATTTTCGCTAGTGTAAGCAGACAAGAGTGCAAGGAAGAGAAAATGTCACGATTTCGTGATAGATTGAGATGGTAGCGTTCGGTTGGAGAAAGTGTCGCAATTTTGTGACAAAAATAGAATGCAGGCCTTCTATAGGAGAAGTTTCATGATTTCATGACAAAAGCATAGAGGAAGGCTATGAAGACAGAAGTGTCATGATTTCACGACAAAAGCAGAGAGGAAGGCTATGAAGACAGATGTGTCGTGATTTCACAACAAAAGCAGAAAGGAGGTCGATGAAGGGAGAAATGTCATGATATCGTGACTAACGCAAAGTTGATGCTGACTAAGTCAGAAGTGTCATGATATCACAACAAGAGCTTAGTTGAAGTCGACAAAGGCTAAAATGTCATGATATCGTGAAAAAATCCAAAAGATAGTATACAGTTGCAAAAGTGTCATGATATCGCGACATGTTGTAGTTTCGCGATAGAAGCTACATAAGAGTTGCAGAGGCAGTGAACCTGACAAAGTTAAATTTGGGCCAACAAAGATTAGGGTTTGTAACCAATGCAGTTTAGGGTTTTCAGTTGATGTAGTTTAGGGTTGTGCAGCCAACTAAGATCAAGGTTTTGATCTTGAAAGTATTAGTATAAAAGGAGGGCTATTTGGAGATTTGAGCGGTGATCGATGTGTTGTTGATGTGCGGCGTTCGATAGAGTGTGTAGTGCAAGAAGTTTGATCGCTATGAGCAGAGTGTGAATTTGATTGTAATGTGAAGAGTGCATTTCATCGAATCATTCTGAGTGTGAAATATCGCAAAGGAAGAAGAGTGTGCGTAGATAGTGCAAGGGTTGAAGTTCGACCAAGTGCGGGTGTGTTTGTGTAGAGAGATAAGAGGGTGTAGAGAGAAGACAGGCAAAGAAATACAAGGACATTTGTGCCAAATCAAAGGACTATGTTTGGTGCAGATCAAAGAAAGAGAACGAGGACATTTGTGCTAAACCGAAGGATTGTGTTTAGTGCAAATTTGAGGACCAGCTTTGGAGGTGAAAGAGTTGAAGATAGAGGTCTCCAACCAGAGCAGGGAGGACAGGTGTCTTCTATGGATAGAGTTCCATTTGCTAAGGGTAGCAGAGGCAGAGGTCTTCTATAGGATCACCAGCTAGAGTAGAGCTAGGGGATTGGTGTCTCCTATGGGTTGGTAACCACGAACTCGAGATTAGGGGATTGATGTATCCTTTAGGTTGGTGCCCATAAAATTTGTAATTGGTAAAGGTATTCCTAGAATTTGGATCGATAAAATTTAGTGAAATATTTTATCCGTGGATATAGCCCAGCCATTCTAGGTGAACCACATTAATATTGTTGTCTCTTTGTGGATGTTTTTATGCATTGCTTTGATATTGTTGTGGGTATATCGCTTTACTATTTTGTAATATAAAGGAAAAGTAAAAAGTGGTCTTATACTGTTCACCCCCCTCTTAGTATAAGCTTGTGTTCTTCAATTGGTATCAGAGCAGGTGCCTTCAGAAAGTTTAACAGCTTGAAGTAAAAGCTAGTAAAGAACAATGGATTATTCAAGCGGCAATGCAGCACCTATTCTTGATGGGTCAGAGTTTGGTCTTTGGAGTGCAAGGATGAAGGTTCATCTAATGGCACTTGGTAATGAGGTATGGTAAGTAATTGAATATGAGTACACTATTCTTGTACATGGTCCAAATACTAAAGAAGAAATGCTCCTACATCACAAAAATTCAAAAGTAATGAATGCAATCCTGAAAGGCTTACGGAAGCGAGATCTCACCAAAGTGATTCACTGCAAGACAACCAATGAAATGTGGAAACAGCTACAGGTGGTTCATACAGGTGATACAAATGTCAGAAAGGCCAAGTTGAGACACTTCAAAGGTATGCTTGAACAACTCAAGATGAATTATGATGAAAATATTAGTGACTATATGCTTCGTATGGATGAGGTTGTTAACTCCATGAAATACTTAGGTCTTGAGCTTGCTGAAAATGATGTATGTGATAAGATTTTAATATCTCTTCCTAATAGATTTAGTGAAAATATTTCTGCTATTGAGGAAGCTAAAGATCTGGATAAGTTGAAAAAGGATGAGCTCCATAGTATACTTGTAGCATTTGAGTTGAGAACTCAAGTAAAGGCTGACGTCAAGAAAGAGGCAACTTTCAATGCTACCAAGAAATCCAAGGGTAAACAACTTCAAGAGAGTGATGAGTCTTCTAGTGATGAAGAGGCATATTACAACAAGAAAGGCAAATTCTCTAGAAAGCACAAAAGCATGAAAAACATAATATGTTTCAATTGCAAAAATTTTGGTCATTATGCTACAGACTGTACTATTCCCAAGGATGAAAGTGATGAAGATAAACATGATTCAAAGAGCAAGGATTCTGAAAAGCACAAGCATCACAGAAAGAACAAATATGAGCACAACAATCAAGGAAAGAGGTATTCTCATAAGCACAAGAAGATTTTTTACCTAGACAAAGCAAGTAAGTGCTCTAGTAGTGATACTGAAAGTTCGTCAAGTGATAATGAAAATGAGATGTTGTTCATATCAGAAAAAGAGGAAGAACCGAAACATAGATTAATTATCATGAAATGTCTTAGATGTGGAAATTTTGGTCACCTTGAGGATGATTGTACAAATAATGATTTGGTTTCCAATATGTATGAGGATGCTTCAAAAAACTATAAGGAAGATGCATGTATGGTTTTTGAAAAAGGTAGCACCTCTAGTGATAAGAAATCTGAAAAAGGCTTTGATGATTCAGATAGCAAACAAATAAAGGATCTTGAAAGTGAACTTATTAACGCTCTTAGGGTTTTGAAAAAGGAAAGAAATAAGAATGCTAGAATCAAGGATAAGTTAGATGAATGTTGTATGGATAGAGATGATCTTATAGAAAGTCTTGACGTCTCTATGGCTAAGACACAAGAACTCAAGGATAAGTTAGAGTCTAAGGTTCTTGAGTATAGTGAGTTAGAACAGAAAATGGCTTCTTTGAAAGAGGAAACTAAATATTACAAGGATAAGCTTTACAGGTTTCAAGATAGCTCCAAAAAGGTTAAGTCACTCATCAAAGGTCAAAGAAAGACAACGGATAAAACAGACCTTGGTTTTGTTAAGCCACACAAGGAACAAGCTGGAGAATATAGTAAGAGACTCCAAAAGGAAGAGAGTTCTGATGAGGAAAGTACTTCAGATCATGATTCCTTGAGTGATAGATGCACAGAAACAAAAAACAAAATTTAGAATGAGAAGAAGAAGTTTTCAGGACCCAAGAGGTCGAATAAAATAAAATTTCACGATAGAAGTTTTGCGTGTTACAGGTTTGGTCACATGGCTGCACATTGCATGGCTCAAGTAAAGAAGGTAAATGACAATTTTAGAAGTGCTAGTTTCTTTCAATGGTATTGCTACTCTTGTCAACAGCTTGGGCACAATGCAGTCTATTGCAAGGTTAACTATAGGAATAGGTTTGATCAGAATAGGTTTGGGCAGAACTGGCAAATTCAAAGAATAGGTATGCCTAAAAGAAATAACATTGTTACTTGTTATAAGTGCAACAATGGAGGTCACACAGGTAGACAGTGTAGAGCTGAACTTCCAAGATACAAGAACAAGAACAGTGGTATGAACAAGTCCAAGGATCAAGGCATGGAAAAGAATAAGAATGATAACAGGAACAAGAACAGTGACAGGAATAGGAACAAGAATATAGACAAAGAGTTCAAGATAAGGCTCAGTAAGGAAGTGATAGACGTTGATGATGATCAGTGCCTAATGGGAGTTTTACTCCCACCCCAGAATTAATCACCTCATTAGGAGGTGGGGGAGGGACTAAGCTAAGAGGCTCATTCTTAGTCTCGAGCCCCAAAGGTGACCCTTTGCCATTGATGACAAAGGGGGAGAGATATGAGTAAGGGGGAGAGCTTCAAGTGAAGAGGAAAGCTTCAAGTTAGGGGGAGCAAAAATTCAAAGGAAGATCCTCAGTTGTGGGTAGTTTCTCAGTTGTTAACACAATTGGTTTCACTTTTGGCTCTTGAGACGTGTTTTCAGTAAAGGTTTGCCATCAATGACAAAGGGGGAGATTGTTGGCAATTTTGGGTACCTTGGGTGCATTGCCTTTGCTCAAGTGTATAAGTTGTCATTGATGTCAAGAAGATTTTGAAGGAATTTGATTTGATGTAAAATAATTTGTTTTGATGAAGGTTCGGCTTGACAGGTTCGAAAGAAAGTAAGTTGGAAAAATGTCACGATTTCGCGACATGTCGCATTTTCGCGACTTAGGCAGGAGAGAGAAATATTTTTAGAAAAGTGTCGCGATATCGTGACATGTCGCAGTTTCATGACTCAAAGAGAAGAGAGAACGTTCGAGTCATAAATGTCATGATTTTGCGACATATTGCAAGGAAGGTTGAATAAACAAAAAAGTGTCACGATTTCGTGACATGTTGCAGGAGAGAGAGTCTAAAAGAAAAAGTGTCATGATTTTGTGACATAATGCAGGAAAGAAATTCTGAAAGAAAAAGTGTCACAATTTCATGACATAATGCAGGAGAGAGATTACAGGAGAAAAAATGTTGCGATATCGTGACATGTCAGGTTTTCGCGACCCGAATAAAAGAAAAGTGCTAAGGAGAAAAAGTGTCACGATTTCGTGACAAGTCAGAAGACAAAGTGGAAGCAAGATAAAATTTCATGATTTCACGACATGCTACAGATGAATATGTTCCAAGTAAGAACTGTCATGATTTTGCGACATACAGCAAAGAGTCTGAAATGAGAAGCGTCGTGATTTCACGATAGGTTGTAGAGAAGTCGTACGGAAGCTGAAAGCGTCGTGATTTCGCGACAAGATGCAAAGAAAATGTACGAAAGCTAGAAGAGTCATGATTTCACAACAAATTCAAGGAGGAATATATCAAATGCGAAAGCATCATGATTTTGTGACATGTTCCATTTTTTCTAGTGCAAGCAGACAAGAGTGCAAGGAAGAGAAAGTGTCACGATTTCACAATAGATTGAGATAGCAGTGTTCAGTTGGAGAAATTGTCATGATTTCACAATAGAAATAGAATGCAGGCCTTCTATAGGAGAAGTGTCATGATTTCACGACAAAAGCAGAGAGGAATGCTATGAAGAAAGAAGTGTCATAATTTCACGACAAAAGCAGAGAGGAAGGCTATGAAGACAGAAGTGTCGTGATTTCATGACAAAAGCAGAAAGGAGGTCGACGAAGGGAGAAATGTCACGATATCATGATAAATGCAAAGTTGATGCTGACTAAGTCAAAAGTTTTGTGATATCGCGAGAAGAGCTTAGTTGAAGTCGACAAAGGCTAAAATGTCATGATATTGCGACAAAATCCGAAAGACAGTATACGGTTGCAAAAGTGTCGCGATATCACGACATGTTGTAGTTTCACAGCAGAAGCTATAGGAGAGTTGCAGAGGAAGTGAAGCCAACAAAGTTAAATTTGGGCCAACGAAGATTAGGGTTTGCAGTAGACACAGTTTAGGGTTTGTAGCCAACATAGTTTAGGGTTGTGCAGCCGACTAAGATCAAGGTTTTGATCTTGAAAGTATTAGTATAAAAGGAAGCTATTTGGAGAGTTGAGCGATGATCGATGTGTTGTTTATGTGCGATGTTTAAGAGAGTGCGTAGTGCAAGAAGTTTGATCACTGTGAGTAGAGTGCGAATTCAATTGTAATGTGCAGAGTTCATTTCTTTGAATCATTCTGAGTGTGAAATATCACAAAGGAAGAAGAGTGTGCGCAGACAGTGCAAGGGTTGAAATTCAACCAAGTGTGGGTGTGTTTATGTAGAGAGACAAGAGGGCATAGAGAGAAGACAGGAAAAGACATTCGAGGACATTTGTGCCAGACCGAAGGACTATGTTTGGTGTAGATCATAGAAATAGAATGAGGACATTTGTGCTAAATTGAAGGACTGTGTTTAATACAAATTCGAGGACCAGCTTTGGAGGTGAAAGAGTTGAGGATAAAGGTCTCCAGCTAGAGCAGGGAGGAAAGGTGTCTTCTATGGATAGAGTTTCATTTGCTAAGGGTAGCGGAGGCATAGGTCTTCTAGAGGATCAACAGCCAGAGCAGAGCTAGGGGATTGGTGTCTCCTGTGGGTTGGTAAACACAAGCTCGAGATTAGACGATTTATGTCTCCTTTGGGTTGGTGCCCATAAAATTTGTAATCGGGAAAGGTATTCCTAGGATTTGGATTGATAAAATTTAGTGAAATATTTTATCCGTGGACGTAGCCTAGCCATTCTGGGTGAACCACGTTAAGATTGTTGTCTCTTTGTGGATGTTTTTATGCATTGCTTTGATATTGTTGTGGGTATATCACTTTACTGTTTTGTAATATAAAGGAAAAGTAAAAAGTGGTCTTATACTATTCACCCCCCCTCTCAGTATAATCTTGTGTTCTTCATTTATATAAAAAGGCTTATTTTATTTTAAAGTTGATTATCATTGTTCCAATGCAATCATTGGAAAGGTTTACCAAATCTTTATTAAATGAATTTCTAAGTTTCTTGTGTTTCTACAATAAGAAGTAATTCAACTACAAAGATGTCAATAAACTCTGAAACTAAGACCACAATTATATTATTCATTTTTCCTATCAATATGAAAAATATTTAGCTCACTTTTGTTTTGAACTTCTCAATCTCAAAATATTAACATTCCAAAAAGAAAATACAAACAAGGTATCCTCTCATTTAATGTCATTTAAACTGTAAAGAAGTTGTAGTGATTTAGCTACTAATAAATCAATAATTTCTAATACCCAAATAAATATTTTGTCTAGCTAGCATCAAAATTTATTGTTTATTCGAGGAAAATAAATGAATTTAAAAATCAATATCTTCTTGGATAGGAGTTATAAAAAATATAACATTTAGCGATGCATCAATATATCATTTACCAAAATTTAGTTACCACATTTATAAATAAATGACCCAAGTACAATTTTAATTCACAAATTCCTATTGACGAATATTACCCAAAAAAAACACAATCAAATTGTTTTCTAGTTCATCAATAAATGAAATATAACCATGTTTTTCCAATGACTTATTCCACCAATGAGTATGTATTCCATAATTTGGGATATACACAAAAACATCAACATTGGTACATTACACATAATAATTCCTTTCCTTGGGGTTACAATAACTCGAAAATCTACTACATATTCAGACATCAACCAAATACAACTACTACAAGGAGGGAGTACATTAATTGAAATCAACTAAGTGAACCTGATTTCTTTTAAAAGGAACCATTTTTCACCATAATCTCGGGATTTATGATATGATATTGGGGATCATATATTTCTCTTTATAAAGAAGACATATGCTCCCTAAAATTAATGTTGATTTGCTTAACATAAAATTCACCCATTTCACACAATTCAAACATACAACAAGATTAAACATAATCCTTTATTTATTAATATTATTCGAGTAGTGAGAACATCACTAATTTTTCCACCTTTCAACTCATAACATAGGTATAAAATTACAAAGGTTTCACCACAATGCACTTCGATTTTTGGAGCACTCATTCATTCATTTAGACATGCTTTTATTTAATCTTAGTATTCTACTCTTACTAGGTACATAGAATAAAACAGATGCATTCACACAAGGTAAATCAAGAGTATAGCAAACCAATGACATTCCAATTCTTTTAAAAACCTTATAATAGTCAATTGGAGCAAACTCTTTCATTTTTTTAAATAATTTTCTAGAATACAAGCAATTGGTTCTATTGCATGCAAAATAACATAGATAGTATTTCATGCTAATTCAAAATTGGAAAAGTATAATCCAACCTGTGATTACGCTCCTATGCAAGTATTCTACCCACTAACCCTTTTCTTTTTATTCTCTATCCTGAGTGCAATGCAATATCATTTTTATAAATTGAGTGTAGATAATCCCACAAAACACACAAATCCTTTGGTGCAAGATAACCCCCTCTCAATGCATGCAAAAACATATTAAAATGTACATCCTCCATAATCAACAAATTTCCCTCTCCTTTGCTTGGGAGAACATGGGAGTGTTGCACAAGTAATCATGACTACTACTACATACCACTACCTTGATTGCCACCACTACCATAATTCGCTTTATCCATCATAAAAATAAAGTCATTGAGGTTATTTTATATATAGTCATTTATAAAATATTGTTATCATTTAATATAAACAATTTTATTATATTATATTCGGTAAATATAACAATATTATAAACCAATAAATATAAAGTAATATAACAATTATGATTAAGAGGTTAGTAACATCTTAATATAACTAGTATAGTATTATTAACATACATACATACATATCTTTATTTGTTTTCATTCTACTATAACATCATTACACAAGAAATGACCAATTTTCGAATCATCAAAAGCGTAATTTAGAAAATACTCTCATGCTCATGGTACTTCATCTCCCACAATGGAGACATGCATTCATAATTTTTTTTAAACAACAAGAAACATTCAAAATATGGCTCACGCAATAATGCAACTCTTTTAATAATGTATCTACATGATATGTAAAGCATGAGTTTTCATGTACTCATGATCCACTCATCATTTCTCCACTTACCTTTCCAATCATTTCTTTTCTATTTATCAAATTTTGTACCCAATCCTACATGCACAATCCATTAATATATCTACTAACTATGGTTGTGCAAGGAGGGTTATTGCATCGTCCTTCACTAGAAATAAACATATTCCGTATGTTTAATGCATGGTTTAATAACAAATACATTTTCATACAACTTCCACACATACCATAGCATTCATGTCAATTCATTTTTCATATATCATTCATTATTGAATCGTAAATTATTTGAACTTGTTAATTTAATTTATCCACATAGTTTTATATTGCATTCCATAAAATATACATGCAGAAAATAAAACATGTATCAAAAGCTACTCTACTCAGTAGTCCCAAAACTTACACACACATATATATACATATACAAAATCAAACCATATAAAATATCTTAACATGTTCATATCTACTCAAATAGATAATAAAATTGCTACTACATATTTGCCATGTCCTCCCATATGGTATTTCTATCTAAATAGTTGTCCCATTGGAACTGACATTGCTCTATATTCCTCTTTCTTAGGTTATTGGTCCTATAACCAAGTATATGAATAGATCAAAATTCAATTCTCAACGGATCAAACATGCAAATTGGAAACATACCAAATTTGAGTGGAGTCAAAAATGTACTTCCTATGGAGGGATACATGCAAGAAATTAAGGATTTTGGATAATCTTTGTGGTAGAGCAAATTTGTATGCAACAAGGATTATCTTGCCAATAATTTAAAATGGACACACATATCTTGGGTCATGCTTGGAATATTTTATAGAAATTTTTATATGTTTCACCCTTAGGAACACTCTATATCTCATAGAGTATTCCCTTAGTGTTTTTTTGAGGTCTGCATACCTTTTCTAGTTATCTACAACATCCTTTAACTTTTCCTAATTTTTTTTCAATTGATCTTCCATTTATGTTATAGTTATTGATCCTATCACTACCTAATCTTCTAGATTATCCCAATTCAAAGGATTCCTACATCTTCTTACATAGAGGAATTCAAAAGGTGTCATACCTAGTGATTCATAATAGTTTTTATTATATATAAACTCGACTAGATATAAGTAATATTTCCACATTATGTGTTGATCCATACAATAAATTCTCAGTATATCCTCTAAAACCTTATTCACCCTCATAGTCTATCGATTTGTCTTAGGGTGCTAGAATAAACTAATATTTAGTTTAGTACCCAATGATTGATGCAAATCCTACTAGAATTCTAAAGTGAAGTGAGATTACCTATTTGATATTATAATGTCAAGAAATCTATATAGCTAGATTATCTCTTTGGAAAAATTATTTGCTATAGCAGATGCATCATCATGCACATTCCCAGGTGTAAAATGTGTAACCTTTGTTAACTTATCCACAACAACCAAAATTGCATCATGCCTAAACCTTGTTTTAGGCAACCTAACTATAAATTCCATTGAAACCACCTACCATTTTTGCATTGGTATACTATATGGGTAAAAATATCATGCTAGATTCAAATGCTCTACTTTAACTTTCTGGAACTCTAAGCACCTAGCCACACAGTCATTGGTATCTTTTTTCATACCTGGCCAATAGTAGATATTTATCAAACATTAGTGCATATTTACCCCACTAGGATGTATCGAATAAGGAGTGTTATGTGCCTCCTAAAATATTATTTCCCTTAATACACCCATATTTGGAATAACCAATTTGTTCTTATAATACAATAAGTCATCCTTATATACAAAATCTACCATTTTTCTAGGTTCTTGCTCCACTTGAGTGTTACATGATTGGAAAAATTCATCTTCCTATTGCAAGTTATTAATATGATCTACCAAATCATAATGATATTTCATCATTGCAATATTACATCTTCTCATACTCAAAGCATCAACAACGTTATTATCTCTACCCTTGAGGTACTCTATACCAAAATCATACTCAACTAGAAACTTCATCCATCATTGTTGTCTAGAATATGTATTTTAAACTTTGGTGATTTTTCTAAAGTTCAAACAATTTTATAAGAAAATAGTACATCCAAATATTATGAGCATGTACCATAGTTGCCAAATACAAGTCATTAGTGGCATAATTCACTTCATGTCTCTTTATTTTCCTTGATTTGAAGCCAATCAATGCATAATATTGGGTTAAAATCCCTCTTATTCCTTATATTCATGCATCAGTACATACTATAATCCTCTTAGAATGATCATGTAACATTGAATTTCTTCGAGCATGACAACTTGTTCTTACTAGTACACCAATCCCAACTATGGGGAGATGTAACAACCCAATTCTACTCACCTAGTTATACCACAAAAACTCCTAGAAGATGGATGCATACTTTCCCCATCCCTTAGCATACTAAAACTTCAACTAAACTAGTTGAATTATTCTAAGAGTTTTATGTAAGGATGTTTGTATACATATGCCTAATATCTAGATAATCATCCTACCACTCAGATTTCGCTAGAGCTATATCATTTCTATAACACTAGACTTAGTCTCAAATTCCTACTTTGATTCATAAAAATTTATCCCATGCCAAATATTATGGTAGAACTAGCTTTGGTTGTCATGTGAGCCCTCTATAACCATGGTGAAACATAGATGTATCATTGAACTCCTAGGAAGCAAAATGGAGGTGGCATCCTTCTTGAAAAATGAATTTACTCATTCCACCTCATGAATTTGGTTGGGATTAAAACATGGCATCTTTTTTTATTAATCGAAAAACCCCTTGCGGAGCCACCTTGGTCTAAGAGACCACGAACAGGGGGTTCTACACCGTCAAAGTCACCCGAGGGTCGCACCCGACCCTGCCCGCACCAACATTATCAATTGGATTTTAGATACCCAATTCAGATTTTTGGTAGGGTGGAAATTTGAACCTGGGACCTCCCTTGAAGGATTGCCCTCTCCTCTCCAACTCACCTACAACACCTAGGTTAAAACTTGACATCTAAGTTTCCCCGCAATCCCTCATATTATTCCTCAGGAATAATTTACCATCTATTTAAGAATCAACTAGTATTTTTCATGGACTCTTCTAGATTCTAACAAGGTATCATTAGACCATACATAATCCTTATTTAAAATTTTATCTACTATAAATAGCATTCCAATATATATATGCAAAATATAGACTTACGTGCATAATTAAATAATATAACCATTCACTTACTTAACTTTCCAATTATTACCCATGGTAATACACCTTGCTTAAAGCATATATTATTAGAAAAATATTTGATATTTCATCATTTTTGGTCTTACTCAACCAACTTGACTCCCAATAGTTTCAATATACCATACTCTTCTTCTAATATGATTTTTATATTAACTTATAATCATATTCCACTCAGCATATTTTTGGAGTATTCTAGTGGCTTAGTGAATAGTTCATAGTAATAAGGAAATGAGTATACTTAATCAAATTCAGTAGGCTTTGAATTATTCAGCAAGTTTTAAGAACTCGTAATCCAACCTTGGTTGGATATTTTAACCTATGTTAAAAAATTTAGTATTTATTTAAAAATAAAAAAACATCTAACCTTTTCCATGGCAACTTAGTGAATACATTCGGTGTCTACTGTGTATTCACTTCCAGCCAAAATCCATTAGCTAAAAAAATATGAAAGGTTTCCAATTTTTAGCATCACTCTGACCACTACCATTCTACACACTCGCACAGACATTCAACTAGATAATAGCCTCTATTTCCATGAGTTGGCTGACTTTCCAACAATTTAAAGGGTAGACCCATTCTTCAACCATTCCTCTATATGAATTCTCTTTTTAAATGATTTTTATATACAAAGGCTTATTTTATTTTAAAGTTGATTATCATTGTTCCAATGCAATCATTGGAAAGGTTTACCAAATCTTTATTAAATGAATTTCTAAGTTTCTTGTGTTTCTACAATAAGAAGTAATTCAACTACAAAGATGTCAATAAACTCTGAAACAAAGACCACAGCTATATTATTCATTTTTCTTATCAATATGAAAAATATTTAGCTCACTTTTGTTTTGAACTTCTCAATCTCAAAATATTAACATTCCAAAAAGAAAATACAAACAAGGTATCCTCTAATTTAATGTCATTTAAACTGTAAAGAAGTTGTAGTGATTTAGCTACTAATAAATCAATAATTTCTAACACCCAAATAAATATTTTGTCTAGCTAGCATCCAAATTTATTGTTTATTCGAGGAAAATAAATAAATTTAAAAATCAATATCTTCTTGGATAGGAGTTATAAAAAATATAAAATTTAGCGATGCATTAATATATCATTTACCAAAATTTAGTTACCACATTTATAAATAAATGACCCAAGTACAATTTTAATTCACAAATTCCTATTGACGAATATTACCCAAAAAAAACACAATCAAATTGTTTTCTAGTTCATCAATAAATGAAATATAACCATGTTTTTCCAATGACTTATTCCAATAATGAGTATGTATTCCATAATTTGGGATATACACAAAAACATCAACATTGGTACATTACACATAGTAATTCCTTTCCTTGGGGTTACAATAACTCTAAAATCTACTACATATTCAGACATCAACCAAATACAACTACTACAAGGAGGGAGTACATTAATTGAAATCAACTAAGTGAACCTGATTTCTTTTAAAAGGAACCATTTTTCACCATAATCTCAAGATTTATGAGATGATATTGGGGATAATATATGGCTCTTTATAAAGAAGACATATGCTCCCCAAAATTAATGTTGATTTTCTTAACATAAAATTCACCCATTTCACACAATTCAAACATACAACAAGATTAAACATAATCCTTTATTTATTAATATTATTCGAGTAGTGAGAACATCACTAATTTTTCCCCCTTTCAACTCATAACATAGGTATAAAATTACAAAGGTTTCACGACAATGCACTTCGATTTTTGGAGCACTCATTCATTCATTCATTCAGACATGCTTTTATTTAATATTAGTATTCTACTCTTACTAGGTACATAGAATAAAACAGATGCATTCACACAAGATATATCAAGAGTATAGCAAACCAATGACATTCCAATTCTTTTAAACACCTTATAATAGTCAATTGGAGCAAACTCTTTAATTTTTTAAATAATTTTCTAGAATACAAGCAACTGGTTCTATTGCATGTAAAATAACACAGATAGTATTTCATGCTAATTCAAAATTGGAAAAGTATAATCCAACCTGTGATTACGCTCCTAAGCACGTATTCTACCCACTAACCCTTTTCTTTTTATTCTCTATACTGAGTGCAATGCAATATCATTTTTATAAATTGAGTGTAGATAATCCCACAAAACACACAAATCCTTTGGTGCAAGATAACCCCCTCTTAATGCATGCAAAAACATATTAAAATGTACATCCTCCATAATCAACAAATTTCCCTCTCCTTTGCTTGGGAGAACATGGGAGTGTTGCACAAGTAATCATGACTACTACTACATACCACTACCTTGATTGCCACCACTACCATAATTCGCTTTATCCATCATAAAAATAAAGTCATTGAGGTTATTTTATATATAGTCATTTATAAAATATTGTTATCATTTAATATAAACAATTTTATTATATTATATTCGGTAAATATAACAATATTATAAACCAATAAATATAAAGTAATATAACAATTATGATTAAGAGGTTAGTAACATCTTAATATAACTAGTATAGTATTATTAACATACATACATACATATCTTTATTTGTTTTCATTCTACTATAACATCATTACACAAGAAATGACCTATTTTAGAATCATCAAAAGCGTAATTTAGAAAATGCTCTCATGCTCATGGTACTTCATCGCCCACAATGGAGACATGCATTCATAATTTTTTTCAAACAATAAGAAACATTCAAAATATGGCTCACGCAATAATGCAACTCTTTTAATAATGTATTTACATGATATGTAAAGCATGAGTTTTCATGTACTCATGATCCACTCATCATTTCTCCACTTACCTTTCCCATCATTTCTTTTCTATTTATCAAATTTTTTACCCAATCCTACATGCACAATCCATTAATATATCTACTAGCTATGGTTGTGCAAGGAGGGTTATTGCATCCTCCTTCACTAGAAATAAACATATTCCGTATGTTTAATGCATGGTTTAATAACAAATACATTTTCATACAACTTCCACACATACCATAGCATTCATGTCAATTCATTTTTCAAATATCATTCATTATTGGATCGTAAATTATTTGAACTTGGAAATTTAATTTATCCACATAGTTTTATATTGCATTCCATAAAATATACATGCATAAAATAAAACATATATCAAAATCTACTCTACTCAGTAGTCCCAAAACTCACACACACATATATATACATATACAAAATCAAACCATATAAAATATCTTAACATGTTCATATCTACTCAAATAGATAGTAAAATTGCTACTACATATTTGCCATGTTCTCCCTTATGGTATTTCTGTCTAAATAGTGGTCCCATTGGAACTGACATTGCTCTATATTCCTCTTTCTCAGGTTATTGGTCCTATAACCAAGTATATGAATAGATCAAAATTTAATTCTCAACGGGTCAGACATGCAAATTGGAAACATCCCAAATTTGAGTGGATTCAAAAATGTACTTCCTATGGAGGGACACATGCAAGAAATTATGGATTTTGGATAAGCTTTGTGGTAGAGCAAATTTGTATGCAACAAGGCTTATCTTGCCAATAATTTCAAATGGACACACATATCTTGGGTCATGCTTGGAATATTTTATAGAAATTTTTATAGGTTTCACCCTTAGGAACACTCTATATCTCATAGAGTATTCCCTTAGTGTTTTTTTGAGGTCTACATACCTTTTCTAGTGATCTACAACATCCTTTAACTTTTCCTAATTTTTTTTCAATTGATCTTCCATTTATGTTATAGTTATTGATCCTATCACTACCTAATCTTCTAGATTATCCCAATTCAAAGGATTCCTACATCTTCTTACATAGAGGAATTCAAAAGGTGTCATACCTAGTGATTCATAATAGTTTTTATTATATGTAAACTCGACTAGATATAAGTAATATTTCCACATTATATGTTGATCCATACAATAAATTCTCAGTATATCCTCTAAAACCTTATTCACCGTCGTACTCTATCGATTTGTCTTAGGGTGCTAGAATAAACTAATATTTAGTTTAGTACCCAATGATTGATGCAAATCCAACTAGAATTCTAAAGTGAAGCGAGAATACCTATCTGATATTATAACATAAAGAAATCTATGTAGCTAGACTATCTCTTTGGAAAAATTAGTTGCTATAGCAGATGCATCATCATGCACATTCCCAAGTGTAAAATGTGTAACCTTTGTTAACTTATCCACAACAACCAAAATTGCATCATGCCTAAACCTTGTTTTAGGCAACCTAACTATAAATTCCATTGAAACCACCTACCATTTTTGCATTGGTATACTATATGGGTAAAAATATCATGCTAGATTCAAATGCTCTACTTTAACTTTCTGGAACTCTAAGCACCTAGCCACATAGTCATTGGTATCTTTTTTCATACCTGGCCAATAGTAGATATTTATCAAACTTTAGTGCAAATTTACCCCACTAGGATGTATCAAATAAGGAGTGTTATGTGCCTCCTAAAATATTCTTTCCCTTAATACACCCATATTTGGAATAACCAATTTGTTCTTATAATACAATAAGTCATCCTTATATACAAAATCTACCATTTTTCTAGGTTCTTGCTCCACTTGAGTGTTACATGATTGGAAAAATTCATCTTCCTATTGCAAGTTCTTAATCTGATCTACCAAATCATAAAGATATTTCATCATTGCAATATTACATCCTCTCATACTCAAAGCATCAACAACGTTATTATCTCTACCCTTGAGGTACTCTATACCAAAATCATACTCAACTAGAAACTTCATCCATCGTTGTTGTCTAGAATATGTATTTTAAACTTTAGTGATTTGTCTAAAGTTCAAACAATTTTATAAGAAAATAGTACATCCAAATATTATGAGCATGTACCACAGTTGGCAAATACAAGTCATTAGTGGCATAATTCACTTCATGTCTCTTTATTTTCCTTTATTTGAAGCCAATCAATGCATAATATTGTGTCAAAATCCCTCTTATTCCTTATATTCATGCATCAGTACATACTATAAGCCTCTTAGAATGATCAAGTAACATTGAATTTCTTCGAGCATGACAACTTTTGCTTACTAGTACACCAATCCCACCTATGGGGAGATGTAACAACCCAATTCTACTCACCTAGTTATACCACAAAAACACCTAGAAGATGGATGCATAATTTCCCCATCCCTTAGCATACTAAAACTTCAACTAAACTAGTTGACTTATTCTAAGATTTTTATGTAAGGAGGTTAGTATACATATGCCTAATATCTAGATAATTATCCTACTACTCAGATTCCGCTAGAGCTATATCATTTCTTTAACAGTAGACTTAGTCTCAAATGCCTACTTTGATTCATAAAAATTATCCCATACCAAATATTATGGTAGAACTAGCTTTGGTTGTCACGTGATCCCTCTACAACAATAGTGAAACATAGATGTATCATTGAACTCCTAGGAAGAAAAATGGAGGTGGCATCCTTCTTGAAAAATGAATCTACTCATTCCACCTCATGAATTTGGTTGGGATTAAAACTTAGCATATTTTTTTTTCTAATAAAAAAACCCATTGCAGATCCGCCTTGGTCTGAGAGACCATGAACAAGGGGTTCTACACCATCAATGTCCCCCGGGGGTTGCACCCGACCCTGCCCTCACCAACATTATCAATTGGATTTTAGATACCCAATTTAGCTTTTTGGTAGGGTGGAAATTTGAACCTGGGACCTCCCTTGAAGGATTGCCCTCTCCTCTCCAACTCACCTACAACACCTAGGTTAAAACTTGACATCTAAGTTTCCCCTCAATCCCTCATATTATTCCTCAATAATAATTTACCATCTATTTAACAATCAACTAGTATTTTTCATGGAATCTTCTAGATTCTAACAACGTATCATTAGACCATACATAATCCTTATTTAAAATTTTATCTACTATAAATTGCATTTCAATATATATATATATATATGTAAAATATAGACTTACATGCATAATTAAATAATATAACCATTCATTCACTTAACTTTCCAATTATTACCCATGGTAATACACCTTGCTTAAAGCATATATTATTAGAAAAACATTTGATATTTCATCATTCTTGGTCTTACTCGACCAACTTGACTACCAATAGTTTCAATATACCATACTCTTCTTCTAATATGATTTTTATATTAACTTATAATCATATTCCACTCAGCATATTTTTGGAGTATTCTAGTGGCTTAGTGAATAGTTCATAGTAATAAGGAAATGAGTATACTTAATCAAATTCAGTAGGCTTTGAATTATTCAGCAAGTATTAAGAACTCGTAATCCAACCTTGGTTGGATATTTTAACCTATGTTAAAAAATTTAGTATTTATTTTAAAAAAATAAAAAACGTCTAACCTTTTCCATGGCAACTTAGTGAATACATTCGGTGTCTACTGTGTATTCACTTCCAGCCAAAATCCATTAGCTAAAAAAATATGAAAGGTTTCCAATTTTTAGCATCACTCTGACCACTACCATTCTACACACTCGCACAAACATTCAACTAGATAATAGCCTCTATTTTCATGAATTGGTTGAATTTCCAACAATTTAAAAGGTAGACCCATTCTTCAACCATTCCTCTATATGAATTCTCTTTTTAAATGATTTTTATATACAAAGGTTTATTTTATTTTAAATTTGATTATCATTGTTCCAATGCAATCATTGGAAAGGTTTACCAAATATTTATTAAATGAATTTCTAAGTTTCTTGTGTTTCTACGATAAGAAGTAATTCAACTACAAAGATGTCAATAAACTCTGAAACTAAGACCACAGTTATATTCTTCATTTTTCTTATCAGTATGAAAAATATTTAGCTTACTTTTGTTTTGAACTTCTCAATCTCAAAATATTAACATTCCAAAAAGAAAATACAAACAAGGTATCCTCTAATTTAATGTCATTTAAATTGTAAAGAAGTTGTAGTGATTTAGCTACTAATAAATCAATAATTTCTAACACCCAAATAAATATTTTGTCTAGCTAGCATCAAAATTTATTGTTTATTCGAGGAAAATAAATGAATTTAAAAATCAATATCTTCTTGGATAGGAGTTATAAAAAATATAACATTTAGCGATGCATCAATATATCATTTACCAAAATTTAGTTACCACATTTATAAATAAATGACCCAAGTACAATTTTAATTCACAAATTCCTATTGACAAATATTACCCAAAAAAAACACAATCAAATTGTTTTCTAGTTCATCAATAAATGAAATATAACCATGTTTTTCCAATGACTTATTCCACTAATAAGTATGTATTCCATAATTTGGGATATACACAAAAACATCAACATTGGTACATTACACATAATAATTCCATTCCTTTGGGTTACAATAACTCTAAAATCTACTACATATTCAGACATCAACCAAATACAACTACTACAAGGAGGGAGTACATTAATTGAAATAAACTAAGTGAACCTGATTTCTTTTAAAAGGAACCATTTTTCACCATAATCTCGAGATTTATGAGATGATATTGGGGATCATATATGGATCTTTATAAAGAAGACATATGCTCCCTAAAATTAATGTTGATTTGCTTAGCATAAAATTCACCCATTTCACACAATTCAAACATACAACAAGATTAAACATAATCCTTTATTTATTAATATTATTCGAGTAGTGAGAACACCACTAATTTTTCCACCTTTCAACTCATAACATAGGTATAAAATTACAAATGTTTCACCACAATGCACTTCGATTTTTGGAGAACTCATTCATTCATTCAGACATGCTTTTATTTCATCTTAGTATTCTACTCTTACTAGGTACATAGAATAAAACAGATGCATTCACACAAGGTAAATCAAGAGTATAGAAAACCAATGACATTCCAATTCTTTTAAACACCTTATAATAGTCAATTGGAGCAAACTCTTTCATTTTTTTAAATAATTTTCTAGAATACAAGCAACTGGTTCTATTGCATGCAAAATAACACAGATAGTATTTCATGCTAATTCAAAATTGGAAAAGTATAATCCAACCTATGATTACGCTCCTATGCAAGTATTCTACCCACTAACCCTTTTATTTTTATTCTCTATCCTTAGTGCAATGCAATATCATTTTTATAAATTGAGTGTAGATAATCCCAAAAAACACACAAATCCTTTGGTGCAAGATAACCCCCTCTCAATGCATGCAAAAACATATTAAAATGTACACCCTCCATAATCAACAAATTTCCCTCTCCTTTGCTTGGGAGAACATGGGAGTGTTGCACAAGTAATCATGACTACTACTACATACCACTACCTTGATTGCCACCACTACCATAATTCACTTTATCCATCATAAAAATAAAGTCATTGAGGTTATTTTATATATAGTCATTGATAAAATATTGTTATCATTTAATATAAACAATTTTATTATATTATATTCGGTAAATATAACAATATTATAAACCAATAAATATAAAGTAATATAACAATTATCATTAAGAGGTTAGTAACATCTTAATATAACTACTATCAAATTTCTTTTCTCCACTTACCTTTCCCATCATTTCTTTTCTATTTATCAAATTTTGAACCCAATCCTACATGCACAATCCATTAATATATCTACTAACTATGGTTGTGCAAGGAGGGTTATTGCATCGTCCTTCACTAGAAATAAACATATTCCCTATGTTTAATGCATGGTTTAATAACAAATGCATTTTCATACAACTTCCACACATACCATAGCATTCATGTCAATTCATTTTTAATATATCATTCATTATTGAATCGTAAATTATTTGAAATTGGAAATTTAATTTATCCACATAGTTTTATATTGCATTCCATAAAATATACATGCATAAAATAAAACATATATCAAAAGCTACTCTACTCAGTAGTCCCAAAACTCACACACACATATATATACATATACAAAATCAAACCATATAAAATATCTTAACATGTTCATATCTACTCAAATAGATAAGAAAATTGCTACTACATATTTGCCATGTTCTCCCATATGGTATTTCTATCTAAATAGTGGTCCCATTGGAACTGACATTGCTCTATATTCCTCTTTCTCAGGTTATTGGTCCTATAACCAAGTATATGAATAGATCAAAATTTAATTCTCAACGGGTCAGACATGCAAATTGGAAACATCACAAATTTGAGTGGAGTCAAAAAAGTACTTCCTATGGAGGGACACATGCAAGAAATTATGGATTTTGGATAAGCTTTGTGGTAGAGAAAATTTGTATGCAACAAGGCTTATCTTGCCAATAATTTCAAATGGACACACATATCTTGGGTCATTCTTGGAATATTTTATAGAAATTTTTATAGGTTTCACCCTTAGGAACACTCTATATCTCATAGAGTATTCCCTTAGTGTTTTTTTGAGGTCTGCATACCTTTTCTAGTGATCTACAACATCCTTTAACTTTTCCTAAATTATTTTCAATTGACCTTCCATTTATGTTATAGTTAATGATCATATCACTACCTAATCTTCTAGATTATCCCTATTCAAAGGATTCCTACATCTTCTTACATAGAGGAATTCAAAAGGTGTCATACCTAGTGATTCATAATAGTTTTTATTATATGTAAACTCGACTAGATATAAGTAATATTTCCACATTATATGTTGATCCATATAATAAATTCTCAGTATATCCTCTAAAACCTTATTCACCCTCGTAGTCTATCCATTTGTATTAGGGTGCTAGAATAAACTAATATTTAGTTTAGTACCCAATGATTGATGCAAATCCTACTAGAATTCTAAAGTGAAGCGAGAATACCTATCTGATATTATAACGTCAATAAATCTATGTAGCTAGACTATCTCTTTGGAAATATTATTTGCTATAGCAGATGCATCATCATGCACATTCCCAGGTATAAAATGTGTAACCTTTGTTAAGTTATCCACAACAACCAAAATTGCATCATGCCTAAACCTTGTTTTAGGCAACCTAACTATAAATTCCATTGAAACCACCTATCATTTTTGCATTGGTATACTATATGGGTAAAAATATCATGCTAGATTTAAATGCTCTACTTTAACTTTTTGGAACTCTAAGCAGCTAGCCACATAGTCATTGGTATCTTTTTTCATACCTGGCCAATAGTAGATATTTCTCAAACTTTAGTGCATATTTATCCCTCTAGGATGTATCGAATAAGGAGTGTTATGTACCTCCTAAAATATTATTTCCCTTAATACACCCATATTTGGAATAACCAATTTGTTCTTATAATACAATAAGTCCTCCTTATATACAAAATCTACCATTTTTCTAGGTTCTTGATCCACTTGAGTGTTACATGGTTGGAAAAATTCATCTTCCTATTGCAAGTTCTTAATCTGATCTACCAAATCATAATGATATTTCATCATTGCAATATTACATCCTCTCATACTCAAAGCATCAACAACGTTATTATCTCTACCCTTGAGGTACTCTATACCAAAATCATACTCAACTAGAAACTTCATCCATCATTGTTGTCTAGAATATGTATTTTAAACTTTAGTGATTTGTCTAAAGTTCAAACAATTTTATAAGAAAATAGTACATCCAAATATTATGAGCATGTACCACAGTTGCCAAATACAAGTCATTAATGGCATAATTCACTTCATGTCTCTTTATTTTCCTTGATTTGAAGCC